>JAUPFN010000030.1:7350225-7950225 GCA_036924255.1 Apodemia mormo
ATAGTTACGATTAGCTAGAAGTGCAAAACTTTTAGTGTTCCCCCTGTGTAATATATAAATCGACGGTCGCTACGTATAAAGAGACGTATCAAAAACTAAGGTTTACAGGAGAGCGAAATTAATGTTTAAATCTATCTGGAAATAACTCTATGCATAATTATAACAAAACATTATATTATAAACATATTATAACAAAACAAACTCATTTTTAGCTTCCGAAAAAGTACATCTCGTCACTCATCCTGCGCGTAGCCCCGACCTAGTACCCTGTGATTTCTGTATTTTCCCCAAAATCAAAGATTTGATGAGAGGTTTTACTTTTACCAACTCCGAAGAGGCAGTGATAGCGTTCAATCAGCACGTAGAAAACATGCCTTCAGATCTGTGGTCCTTCTGTTTTAAAAAATGGTTCGATCGCATGAAAAAATGTTTAAAATGTAAAGGAGATTATTATGATAATCGCAATAAACAAAAATTGGGGCTATGCGCAGGATAAGTGACGAGATGTACTTTTTCGGAAACTAAAACTGACTTTGTTTTGTTGGCCGTGTGTGAGGAAGCGTTCTTATGGTGTAGAAAAATGCGCCTTTTGGGTCGTCTTTCGCGAACTTTTTCTTTTAAAAATGTTTAAAATGTAAAGGAAATTATTTTGAAAAGCAATAAACATAATATTTTGGTTATAACATGTTGTTTTTTTAAGTTACTCAAAACTTATAGTGTGACCTACGTTTAATATAAGATAAGATTGTTGAAGTAATTCTGCTTTTGTATCAAGTAAAAAGCACCATGTATAATGTGTATTAGAAACGTACTAAATAACTAAAATTAACACGATGAAACAATGTTTCTTGTCGACTACGAAACTCTACTAGGTATAAGGAATACAAAATTTTTCGCTTCACTTACTTAAAGGTCATTACTCATTATAGCGACGCCGCTTCAATCAAGCAAATAATTTGTCGGCTGCCTTTTTCAAAAAAAAATCAAATCACGCTAAGCATTGCTATTAAAAATTCACAAGTTATTAAATTTACAAGTAATTAATAGGTTTAATTTGTGACAATTACTTGCACGTTCTGTTTGAACCTTGGATGCAAGGATGTCTTGACAAGGTTGTACACGTCTCATTCACTTCTCTAACTTAAGTTGATTGATAGTTGTGCATTATACAAAGTACCGCCGTCACTATTACTTTAATTTTCTCCACAGCTTTCTCCAGTCTCTATAAATACTTTGTAATAATGAAATTATTGGTTTTACTTTAAATAAAAAAAGTTTTAAACAGCCTAATTTATTGATTTATCATATAAAACTGGAAAGACCGTTTGAAATACACGTTTATTATTCTTATGTGCTACTATGTCACGATACATCCACAATTATTTGAGGCGGCATATTACTAGATTATAAGTGAGTTTTGAAGTATTTCGTACTCTGGACAACTATATTCAATTATTGGATTCGGCGACAGCGCCACACGGATTTCGAAATTTTTTGGAACTACTCATTATTGCTTTCATTCGTTTTTTTTCGTTATTTTGTTTAAAACTGTACTTAAAATTTCCAATAATAACACTAGCTTGACGTGTAACGATGACATCTATTTCCAATAGTTAGGTCGTTACTATACTGAATCAATGTGGGCAATATTGGTTTTAAGAGTACCGTTTTTTGACGATATTCGAAACTTATTGTTTTTATCAATATTGGTTTAAGATTTATATTTTTTTCAAGAGTAGGTCTGCTGAACTGGTTATTAATCTGAAACATAGAATTTTACTGTTTCAAATATTATTGGATTTTTGCTTAACACCAACACGGTCAAAAATTCTATATTATTTTTTAGATTCTAGATATTGATAAGTCATTCAAGTGTAAAAATGTATTTGACATATTCACTAAGTCTCAAGAGGATATTGTCTTTTGATAAAAGATCTATACTCGTATCATATCATCTAGACTCGATGGATGTAAGCATATGTCCGAGTATAGCAATTAGCAGTTTCAACCTCAATATGTGTCTTACGGCCGGTTTCCAAAACGCAAGTTAAGTTTAACAGATCATTTGTTTGTAAACATTATGTTAAAAATAGATTAATTGCTTGGTAAAATTGATATGCGTTTGGGAAATCGGCCGTTATTATCTTCAGTGTCGTCTGACTCACTCCTAACTCTAGACTCGTGTATACCATAGTGTGTATTATTGGATAGGTTTTAAAAATATTTTTGATCTTGCAAAACAATTTTTCGATTAAGGGATTCGTTTGTGAAATATTTAGCTTTAAACTACTAACTTTTTTTCTACCTCCACTTAAGCTTCCAGCAGCTACCAATTAGGTAAGGGGGGGTGTAAAAATATTCACAGTAGTAGTAAATATAATGAATTTAAAAGGAAAACTATCACGGCTCAATAGGATTTACAAGTTTATGCGTAATAGTTGACCGACTGATAAAATGTAATTGAAGAAGTTGTTATAGGTGGTGAATCTTTTGTGCGGATATATCCATCATTGACGTTAATTAATAGGTTAAATTTTCATAGTATGAAACAATAAAAAACCTCTTCTTGCGATGGGCAACTATGAGACCCTACATTACATTGCGCATGGCCCGACGCGCACTATGACAGCGTAGTGAAAAATAAGGTAACCTTTCTTTGTCCCCGAATCTTCAAATATCTTCGATATAAAAATCAGTTTAGCTGTTCAGCCGTGAAAACATAACAGTCCATTGCATTTATATTATTAGTACGGATAATTAAATCTATATTTATTTATATTTATAATATTATAAATGCGAAAGTTTGGATGTTTGGATGGACGGATGGATGGATATTTGTTACTCAATCACGAAAAAACTACTGAACGGATTTGAATAAAAATTGGTACACAGGTAGATGATGACCTGGAATAGCACATGGCTACTTTTTATCCCGGAAAAATAAGTGATCCCGCGGGATTTACAAAAAACATTTCTAATGCAGCGGGCTGCACGCTGCAGCTAGTAGGTATAACCTATTTTTATTATTGCTTGAGTTCTTTCAATTCGAATTCGTTCAATGTAGAATTGATTGGAATGTATAAATTACCTAACACATTAGGCCTTAAGGAGTGGACACCTAGTTTTAAAGCCAGGCTTTTAATCCCCTACTGCTTCAATTCGAATCTTATCAAATTTACTTTTTCTACAAGTTTTAAATCAATACTTGTATTTCAGCGACATTTATGTACCTGATGTTTTTATTTAACTCACAGTTTTATAAGCTTTTGTAATGAGAAACCGGGATGATACGGCCCCCTTTATAGAGCAAATAGTAATAATAATTAGGTAATCTTTGTTGTTACTCGACTTATTTTAGGTTGACCTGTGACCTCTGTTATACTAGACTCTAGTTATTATCTTACAATATATATACAGGATGTCCCAGAAATCCAGAAATCAAAGCCAAGGGATGGAGGTTCTCAAAAAGATATAACAAAAATAAAAGTTACCTGCACTCTATATATATATATATATATATATATATATATATATATATATATATATATATATATATATATATATATATATATATATATATATATATATATATATAAAACTTAGGTACCAAACATAATTGTATATATCCATACTCTCCATACTAATATTATAAATGCGAAAGTAACTCTGTCTGTCTGTCTGTCTGTCTGTTACGCTTTCACGGCCAAACCACTGAACCGATTTGGATAAAATTTGGTACAAATATAGTTTGAGACCCAAGAAAGGACATAGGATAGTTTTTATTCCGGAAATAACACGGCAACGGGAATTATGCGGGTTTTTATTTTAGAATTTTTACCACGCGAACGAAGTCGCGGGCACAGCTAGTTATACAATAGTTATGTTTGGTAACTTTTGCTAAACGAAGAGAATATTTATTAAAATAGTATTTTCTTTTCAATTAAAAACATAACTTAAATCCTACACCCAAAAGTTGAAATTACTTTTACATTTTACCATCAGCGGATGCTGAATGCGATAGTCGATAAAATACATATTTTGTCTGAGCATAAGAAGTTAATAACCATGTCATTACTCATTGAGGTCAGTGTTACTTGTCCAAACAATTTAAGTGATGATGAAGATATTTTACGATTATCTTAATAATAATGCGTGTATTTTGCCGGTGGTGGGATAATTTTTGTAATAAAAATTATTCAATACCAGCGCAATGAGTTTACCAAATTAGTGGTAGTACCATACTGCAATTGACACTGAGTAGGCCCACCCACACGGCCCTTTGGCCAATTGGTCCAGGCCGGGTAGAGCAAACCCATACATAATCCATATTAATAATATTATAAATGCGAAAGTAACTCTGTATGTCTGTCAATCTCTTCTAAACCACTGAACCAATTTGGATTAAATTTGGTACGAAGATAGTTTAAGACTTGAGAAAGATCATAGGATAGCTTTTATCCCAGGAACGGAAATCCCATGGTAACGGAAACTATGACCACTCGAAAACCCCGATTGCCTTTAAAAAAATTTCCACGCGGACGAAGTCGCGGGCACAGTTAGTAATATTACAAATGCGAAAGTAACTCTGTCGGTCTGTATGTCTGTCTCTTCTTTACGCGTAAACCACTGAAGCGGTTTAAATGAAAATTTTTACAATGATAATTTGAGATCCGAGTTTGGACTTAGGATAATGTTATCCCGAAAATCCCACAGGAACGGGAACTAAGCGGGTAAAATCCCGCGACTTTTAGAAATTTTTCCACGCGGACGAAATCGCAGGCATAGCTAGTGTATTATAGCGTAAATTACGAGGATGGAGCAATTTTTTTATTTTTATATCATAAGATAGCAAACAAGCAAATGGGTCTCCTGATGGAAAGAGTCAAACATCGCCCATAGACACCAAAGATGTTAATGGTGCGTTGCTATCTTGTGGCGAGGTCTAATGTCACATGCATAAGTTTACCGGCTACATTACCCTCCAAACCGGAACACGACAGCGACAAGCACTGACGCTATTGCGGCAGGAATAGGCAAGGCGGTGGTACCAGACCCGGGCGAGACAATGCAGAACTCTACCACCTAGTAGCCACGATGTTAGTGACTCGATAGCCAATCGGTCGCCTTTTACGACCTGCCGGGCAGAACGGCAGTTGGCCTATTCTCCAAAGGAGGCCGGAACCAACACGGCGAAAAGAAAATATAATATGGCCGAAAAAGAAAATATATAATATGGCCGCAGTTAAAGTTTACTTTGGGAAGGTGTGATAAAACCCGTATTAATCCGGGCTATTTGAAGAATATACCATCTGCCATTCTGACAGGCAGTTCGTTAAATGCGAACGATTGGGTACGTGTTCCTACCTTCCCGGGCGAGACAATTGCAAAGCTACTAGCTTCGCAATTGTCTCGCCCAGGTTTTGGAGCTACCGCCTTACCTATTCCTACCGCAATAGCGTCAGTGCTTATCACTTTTGCGTTCCGGTTTGGAAGGTAAGGTTCCGGTACACTTATGCACACCGCACAATTAACATCTTTGGTGTCTATAGGCGATGGTTGACCCTTTCCACCAGGAGACCCGTCTGCATGTTTGCTATCTTGTAATAAAAAGGTCATCTTCATTTTGCAAATTGTTAGATGAGATGCCAGCTTGTAATTTATTTACGAAAAGTTAAAAAATATATATTAAAAAAAAAACAAAAGAGTATAATATAAAAAATAAATAATGGAACTTAATGGACTTAACGGAGACCTATTGACTATCATGGTCATTATCTTCATCATCGCCTCTGTGGTCTATTGGTCCAGTGTCGGATCACAAGGATAACAACGCACCATTAAGGCAAGGCATCGCGACAGACGGGAAAAAACTGGTTTGTTTAATCACGTTTTTTTGTATTGATTGTTAGATTACAATTTTATAAAAATTACACGATATACCTGAAGATATTATCTAAATAATGTGCTAACTCATTACAGGATAGAATGTACTTTACTAGATCATATAAAATTCCGAAAACAGGCTAAAAAATCTCTAAAACAAATAATTCGTTAATAATATTTCTGATCTTCCACATGATTTTTATATGGTGATATTTAGTTGTAAATACAAAAAAGAATGTGCTAAATTTTACTTTTCAGCTGATCTATATTTATTTATCCGAAAATTAACACGTTTCCCAGCGGTTTCAGAACATACCGCGCCACCCATTTTCTATAAAATTGACGCTCGTCGAAATACCTCGCCTTAACATCTTTTTTGTTAGCCTTTTTTACAAGTTTATTTACTTACTTTGGGGTTAGATCAATTTGTGTAAATTTTCCAGTAACATTTATTATTAATAACATCATGTGAAACTCTAAACTTTTTGCTCGCGTATGATGTATAATAAATTCATCGCTTCGATCGTTAAATAAGTTTTTAAATTATTTTTAGGGTTCCGTACTTCGGAAAAAATATAGATAACCCTTATAAGATCAATTTATTATCCATCCATTTGTCCATCCATACATCAAGACCATTTTCAACTGACTCCCTGTGTTGGTCCCGGGCTAGTTTGAAGAATAGGCCAACTGCCGTTCTGCCAGCAGGTCGTAAAAGGCGACTGATTGGCTATGCGAGCCACTACCATCGTGGCTACTAGGTGGTAGAGTTCTGCATTTTCCCGCCCGGTTCTGATACCACCGCCTTACCTATTCCTGCCGTAATAGCGTCAGTGCTTGTCGCTATCGTGTTCCGGTTTGGAGGGTAAGGTAGCCGGTAAACTCATGCATGTGGCACTAGATCTAGCCACAAGATAGCAACGAACCATTAACATCTTTGGTGTGTAAACGTGATGGTTGACTCTTTTCATCAAGAGACCTATCTGCTTGTTTGCTATCTTATGATATATAAGAAAAGACTTCAAAAAGAGGGCGTTAACAATTCAGCTGTGTTTGTTTTTGTTTGTTACCCCCGAACTGAGTCATTTTTGAACCGATTTTAATAATTTTATTTTTGTTTGGAATGGTATGCTCCTTGTGTGGTCTCATTTTAATTTGGTGTAGTTCTCATGCACAGTTCTGGTAATATTGGTATTGGAAAGTCGGTTACTCCAGTTTCACTGTGACTAAAAAAATATACTGAGAAACTTGTACAGTTACGCTAGCATACGTTCTCTTTAATGGTGCATAGCGTTAAATTATAGCACGCTATGTATATTCAACGTATAGCGTACGCTATTTAGATTGGCATACGGTGCTGCAATATAACGCCACGCTATATACCTAGTTATAACTATGAAGTATTAAGTACAGGTGGAGCTAGCACCCGTATTAATCAATTGAAACAAATATTTACGTTATATCTCTGTCTATGAGGTCTACCTATCTCTTTTTACACAGCTATGTTAGAAGGAGAGGGTAAGGCCTCAATATTACAGCAGTATTTAAAATTTGGTCGCGATATAACGAGTAACGTCCTAGGCCGTAGACGCTAAACGTTATAACATAGTTTATAGCGTTAAGCGCTTAGTCATCGCTCGCTGTATTACGTTGTGATGAGTCACGCGCTATCTCGGCCGACTCGCGCTATCAATTTATTTATTTATTTATTTATTTAATACTTTATTGTACACAATAGAACAACACACAAAATTACAGCAAGCAGTATTTTTAAAAAGGTACAAAAGGTGAGCTTATCTCTAAAAAAGAGATTTCTTACAGCCAACCCGGTAAAGTGAAATACTTGACCATTAATATAAGTCGAAGTGTACAATATACTAAAAATATTTAAACACATCTATTAATGAAACCTAAAGTACTTCAGCAATATAAAGACAGGCACTTAAATTATTTACAGCGTTAGGTATCTACTAGAAATTAAAACAAAAAAATATATATATAACTACTGTGAAACATTAAATGATATTAACCTCTTGAGATGAGTACGTGTTGCTCAAAAAAATACGAACTCGTAAGATCCATTTAAAAATAAGAAAAAAAAAAAACAAATTACAAATTATATTAATGTGGAATAGACAAATAATGATTCCTTAGATTGTGTTTAAAAGAATTTATAGATTGACTCATGCGAACTTGAAGTGGTAATGAATTCCAAAGCCTTATTGCCTGAATCGTAAAAGAGTTAGAGAAAAAACTGGAATTATGAGATGGAAAACGGAGAAGATTGCTGACATTAGTCCTACAAGTAGAATCAGGAGGATGTAAATAGTTAAACGAATCACGTAGATAAGCGGGAGAAGAAGGGTTAAATAAAATGTTATAGAGTAAGCAAAGGATATGAGTGTTCCTACGCAAACGTATCGGAAGCCACTTAAGTTGGGTTCTAAACTTGGATATGTGGTCAAACTTTCGAAGACCAAATATATAACGAATACAGGTGTTTTGTAGCCTTTCGAGCTTATCTACAAGCACTTCCGTAGCATCCAAGAAACATGAATCAGCATAATCTATTATCGGTAAAATAAGCGTTTGCATCAAGGAAATTTTAGTTTTTAGGGGTAGAAAATTTTGGAGGCGCTTTAAAGAGTGAAGTGCGTAGTATACTCTTTTACTGATCTGATTTATATGTAAATCCCAAGATAAATCCGCAGCTATAGTAACCCCTAGATATTTAACAGAAGAAGCAAATGGAATTGGGGTCCCAAGGTAAACTACTGGTGGAATATGTAAATCTGAAAGCACTTTGCACATATACCGGCTACCAACTATTATAGCCTGGGATTTCTGTGCATTCAGCTGTAAGCCAAAGGCCTTGGCCCAAGCAGCAATTTTGCTAAGGTCATTATTAATTAGGTTTATAGTGTTAGCTACATCCATGATACAAGAGCGACGATAAATTTGGAGGTCATCTGCGTATAAATGAAAGTTAGATGAAATAATCTCAGTTATCTTATTAATGAAAACAGAAAATAATAGGGGTGAAAGGACGCCTCCTTGCGGTACACCAGTACTAAGGTAAGTCCAATCTGAGAATGAATCATTATAACTAATTCTTTGGGAACGTCCACGAAGATAGGAGTCAAACCAACTTTGGGCAGAAGAAGAGCAATTAAGTGAACGAAGTATACCTAGTAAGACGTCCCAATCAACACAGTTAAAAGCGTTGCTAAAATCAAGAAAGACAATCACAGTAACGTGCTTATCATCCATAGCAAGGCGAATATCATCTGTAACTCTCACTAAAGTAGTAACCGTACTATGACCAGGACGAAAACCAGATTGCAAGGGATGAAGTATTCTGTTAGTACGCAGATAATCAGCCAACTGAGAGTGCGCAATACGCTCCAGAACTTTTGACAAGAAAGGAAGAATAGAAATAGGGCGAAACTGCGAAAAAGAAGAAGGATTCGGAACTTTCGGCAGTGGAATGATATGTGCTTTTTTCCATACAGATGGAAAGGTATTAGATGACAGAGAAAAATTAAAAATATGAGTAAGAATCGAAGTGATTACAGGAAGGATAGGGGTGAACATTCGAGAACACATACTGTCACTACCAACAGCAGGGGAAGAAATCGAGAGAGCATATTTTTTTACATCACTTTCCGTCACAGGTTGGAAGGCGAAAGAAGCACAAGATGGAAGGGTTTTTAAAGACAGTTCATTAAGAGTCGAAGCTTTAACACAATCATCAAGGATAACAGGGGGTGTAGAAAAATATAAGTTTAAAGCATTTAAATCTAACGAACTGTCAGTAATATAATTATTACACATATGACCAATCCCGAGAGAATTTAGGAATTTCCAAACTTCATCGTGGTCAGATGAAGCAATGGTGTCATGGATGTAACGACGTTTTGCAATCCGGCAAGCCCGACTACACTGATTACGAAGATTTCTGTATGAGCAAAAGCTAGCTTCAGAAGGATGCTTGCGATAGTGGCGATTCGCTTTATCCCTTCTGGTCATTAACGCCTTAATAGAGTCAGTAATCCAAGGCGCCGGTTTGTGTTTTAATTTTACCTTTTTTAGAGGTGCATAAGAATCAAATAACTTTAAAATTATAGAATTAAATTTATTAACTGTAAGCTCAATGTCATTGCTATCCAGTACCTCTGTCCAATCGATATTGCCAGCATCTCTTTTTAGTAAGTCAAAATTTATTTTATTATAACAACGCCGCATAGCAAAACGGGCTTTATGTTTAGGAGTAAATATTTTGTAAGATACAAAAATAAGATCGTGATATGAAAAAGGAGAAGGGAATTGCCCGTGAGTAGAAACACAATTAGGACGAGACACTATAATTAGATCTAAGAGGGAAGGAGTTGCGTTAGGGAAATGATGAGTAGGTGACAGAGTAAGGGAAAACAAATTTACAGAAGATAATAAAGATATCAATTTATTGGCTCGTGCATCATTTTTTATAAGGCAGGTATTGAAATCGCCGAGTAATAAAATATGATCGTAGATTGGCCGAACATCATTAAGCAAGATTTCAAGTTTGAGAAAGTAGTCTATGTGTAATGAAGGACAATAAAAAACGCATAACAGTAATTTAGTATGATTTATAGAAATTTCCACGAATAAGTGTTCTGACGATTCACTAAATAGACTGGGAGAAACGGAAACAATGTTAAAAGCGATGTCGTCACGTAAATATATGGCAACACCACCTCCACCCTTCCCCACTCTATCATTTCGGATAAGATTAAAACCAGGTAGAGCATATAGTGATGATGGCAACGAAGGCTTGAGAAAAGATTCAGATACTAAAACAGCATCTATAGAGTCGTTACTAAAAGTAGCTAACATATCAGAGAAATGTGCAGGAATGCTTTGAGCATTAATGTGAACTATATTTAGATTTCTCGGATGATCACAAAAAGCACTATTAAGTAACTCTCTTAAAGACAAATCAGAGGAATCAAGGTTACTCACACTCAAATAATCTTCTTCGGGGGAAGAACAAGAAAAGAACTCATCACCAATTATATTGGTATTCATCATTACGCATACGTAAATACGTACCTACGAGTTACAGCTAGAAGTACTTATAAAACTTTAAAATAATAATAATAAAAAAAAACAAATAAAAAAAAACTAAAAATTAATACTAAAAGCAAAAAAAAAAGCTATTACTAAATATTAATATTTAAAGCAGAAATAATATATATGTATATATGTAAATAAATATATATGCATATTAAGCACAAAAGTTATTTCACTCCCAGAAGCTAAGAAATACCTTTCCTTTACAAGAAATACTGAAAAAATACTGAAAGACAACTAAAAACACAACCATATAGAAATTATTTGAAGCGAAAAAAAAATCATAACATAGTAACCAAATAAAGAAATAATAATAAAAACAATTCCAAGCATTATAAAAAAAAAAAATAACTAACACAAATAAAACTATACAATTTTACCATTAAAACAGCAAAAAGCTAAATATTTATATACTTTAGAAATATTACAAGGCTGTCTGAGTGAAGAAGTCTTTGCCACACACTACTGCAAGATAACAAAAACGAAGTCTACATAATCTGTAGTGCTACTTGCCAGCCATAATGCAAAATCCACAATCTACACTGTCTATGATAAGATTATTTACAATTCAACAATTTACAAATTACAATTGAGGTTAACTACATGTAGAATAGTTTAAAAAAAATATAGGTACCTATATTAAAAACAGTGTAGGTAATGTAATTTAATCTACAAGGACGAAAAAGCCAGCTATATTAAAGCGTGAGAAAAAAGGATAATAGTATAATGCAACTAAGTGAAAAGTGTTAAACTATAAAGCAATTAGCAAACTATGAATAGCTAAAGTAATAAAGTAAATACCGAAAAAGAGATTTGAAGCTGCACCTAATGTCGTCTTTTCCTCCTTGGTGATTTTTGACAGACCTTTTCATCAATTTTAGGAAGAACATCAGAAGGCTCACTTGCATTATCCTTGGACGGATACTTTGCTATCAACTCTTGAAGTTCGGATATTGTTTCAATCTTGCGACGATGTTTATCCGGCAATAGAATAATGATTTTACCGTCTGAGGTCCAGCAGTTCTTCAAACCAAAATGTTTTCTAGCATTCAAAAAAGTATTGTGCCGCGATATAGTGAGAAATTCAGAGATAGTAATGCCAGTTCCTTTTAAACTAGTTTTACTGTCCCAGACAAGATGACGATTGATGATCAATGTTCAGTTACACGTTATAATATAGTCTATAAAGTAGCGCACTAGAAAATATAGTTTACAATCTATAACGCGCTATCATAAAATAATTTATTTGAACAATACTAGGTCTCTCTAAGCTGTGGAAAAATCATATGTGGATTGGTGGTAGAATTCTGCATTATCTCGCCCGGATCTGGTACCACCACCTTATCTATTCCTGCCGCAATAGCGTCAGTGCTTGTCACTGTCGTGCTCCGGTTTCGAGGACAAGGTAGCCGGTAAACTTATGCGTGTGGCATTAGTCCTCGCCACAAGATAGCAAAGCACCGTTAACATCTTTGGTGTCTATACGCGATGGTCGACTCTTTCCATCAGGAGACCCATCTGTTTGTTTGCTATCTTATAATATTTAAAAAATCTAGGAATTCCAAAAGTAAATCACTTCCCGTTGAGCTAGAATCATGAAATTTGACAAAAAATAATGTTTTACAAAACATGTGAAGAGAAATTTAGAAACCGTAAATAGGTAATACGGTAGCAAAAAGTAAATTTACTTTT
This sequence comes from Apodemia mormo, assembly GCA_036924255.1. NCBI lineage: Eukaryota > Metazoa > Arthropoda > Insecta > Lepidoptera > Riodinidae > Apodemia > Apodemia mormo. The sequence continues at coordinate 7,362,913 of JAUPFN010000030.1, forward strand.
CCAAACTTATAATTTGCAGTTGGTGTAATAATCGTTGCTGGGGATCGAATGGCAAAATTAAGTTTGCGTTTTGACATTCATTACGTCGGCTAAATGACAGTCACACATCGCTTGGTAAATGTGTTTATTGAACTGTAATTTAACTGGGTTTATATTAAGCTTAAATACTAGATATTCACGTGTATGCTGCGTGATAAAATCTGATAACGATGTTGCGATAAGATCCGATGGTGTCTGTGCGCGATAAGTGTGAGCGTGTTCTATCGCGCCCTCGTTACAACCTTATTTTCTTAGAGCAGTAATTTTTAACGAACCTTCGATGCGCAAGTTCAACTCGCATTTAGCCGGATTTTAAGTGTTATTTACGCAAGTCATTATCTAAACTTGATACGTATTTAAAAAACGGAAACAAACGTACGAACTTTTTGTTATAACGTGTAAAAAATTTGTACATTATCTTTGTTTCTTATAATTATTTTTAATGAATATTATATTTTAGCCTTTGTAGCTTTATCTATTTTTTACTAATTAATATGTGCTTTTTATGATTCTTTGGGTTAAGCAAAGTTTTTATGTAATGATGGATGATTATTAATATATTTTTAGATTTATGTTAGACTAGCCGAGTTGCGTTTAAATCGATTACTTCGTGGTCTAGGAGTTAGCTAGCTTATTCGGCTTAGATAATGAGGTTACGGGTTCGATCCGTGGGTCGGACAAAAATGTTATTGAGGTGTTCGAGGTTATTGCTAAAATAGTAATTGTTATAACGTCGGTAAAATGCGGTCGTTGAATCGCCTCTGTGGTTTAGTGGTCCGGTGTCGGTATTGGCCACACGAGGTTCCGGGTTCGATTCCCTGATCGGGAAAATCAAAAAATGTGTTTCAGTTTTCTGGTAAAAACAAGTTTGCCCGGAATCGGATAAGTGCCCGGTAGGCGATAGTCTTGCCACCTATTACATTGTGGGATTAGTATCTTCGGCTAATCGTGGTTCTAATCGGTTAAAATGCGGCGAAAGGGGTCACCACTCATCTCACCAATGGATAAACCGAAGAATCGTGGTGAACTGGAAGTCTGTAGACGTTCGGTTTATTTTACCTACCCCACAAAGGAACCTGGCGTGATGATTCCAAGAGCGTTATAATGATGTATATTATTATATAACACGTATTTCTTCTAGCTCTAATTAGATATAGTTGTCACTAACATTGTGACTACTAGGTGGTGGAGTTCTGCATTGTCTCGTCCGGGTCTGGTACCACCGCCTTACCTATTCTTGCCGTAATAACGTCAATGCTTGACATTGACGTATTCCAGTGTTGAGGGTTAAGCAGTCGGTAGACTTATACATTCAGCGTAGAGCGATTCGAAACCGGCTATTTCGAAACGACTTGACTCTTTGGTATTGCGCAGAGATTTGAATAAAATTTGGCACACAAGTAGGTGATAATTTATATCCCGGTAAAATTAGGTGATCCCGCGGGGATCGTCAAAATCTTTTATAATGCAGGGGGCTGCATGTTGCAGCTAGTGATAAATATTTAATTTTTTATAATTTTTATCATTTTCTACGTGTGTGCCCAATTTCATTCAAATCTGTTCAGTAGTTTTTGCGTAATTGAGTAACAAACATCCATCCAAACATCCAAACTTTAGCATTTATAATATTAATAATATAGATTTTAATTTAATTATTTATATTTGAAGTGGATATATAACTAAATATTCTGTGAATATATCAAGCGTCTACTAGTTGTCATTATGATCAAAAAAAAAATTGCAAAAAATCACTTTTGTTGTGTGGGAGCTCCCCATAAATATTTATTTTATTCTGTTTTTAGTCATTTTGTTATAAAAATTTCAACAAAACAATGAGACGGACGGACAGACACACATACGGATGGATATCGAAGTCTTAATAATAGGTCCAGTTTTACCCTTTTGGTACGAAACCCTAAAAAGGCTCCCATTCTTTAAATCCGCAATAACTAGATTCCAAAAACAGTACATTATTGCGAAGGCCACGAATGGGCAATTGCAGGTTGAGTTCATTGATATAAAAAACCCTAGATGCACAGTCCCGAACAAAACTGACACTCAAGTGTCCCTAATTTCATTTAATTAGTTATAGATATGGCAAAAACATATGTCTTTGCATATTCAACCTTGCGTGCACGACTTATAGTTTTTTTTTACAAAACAATGTACGAAAAAAAAAATTGACAATGTCGCGACCGACGCAATTCTATTTGAAATGAGCACACAATTTAAAATTGTGCACTCATTTTTGGAGGACGTTTTTGACACACTGATTGTGTATCTTGGGTTTTTTATATCAATGGTTGAGTATGAGTTTGAAGACCGATCCGTAGGCTAGAGCTTCAATGAGACGAGACAGGCAATTGCCATTTCCGTCGAGGCCTTACTAAAAAAATGCAAGGAAATAAAAAAATTGTAAAATCTATACAAATAAATAAAATTGGAGTGTCTGTTTGTAATATTAAAATAACCGCTTTTTACTAAATGCATATGGATGTGTATACACGGTACATATACCAAAATAACATTTTTTTTTTTTTACAATTTTTGTCTGTCTGTTTGTTCCGGCTAATCTCTGGAACAGCTGGACCGATTTCGTTGAGACTTTCACTGGCAGATAGCTGATGTGACAAGGAGTAACTTAGGCTACTTTTTTTCAAATTTTTCCACGCGGACGAAGTTGTGGACACAGCTAGTATGTAATAAATTTAACTTATGACTAAACAGCTACTTGAACGCAATTTGTACGAACATAAGAGATAACATTCTTAATTATAATAATGACAACCCAGCACGCCTTTTCATACAATTGAATTTGAAACAAGAAACGCGTGAACAAAGTTAAATTGCCGCCCCGTTTTTTGTTCTAAATTCAAAAAAGCGCCGGCAATGTCTTTTTTTTTGTGTAGGTACGTAAATACGGTACTTCGCAAGATTATTATGGCTCGGTCGCACTTGTGTCTATCGTCACAAAGCTTCGTGCTATGACACGATAAATGAACGTAGTTAAACGAAAAGGATTCAACCCACAATATGCTCAAAAATGAGTTAAGTGCAACAAACTAATGCTAAGCATCAATAATGGCCAGTAAAAAACATCAAGCAAAAATAGTTCTCTATTACTTTATTCAACGTCAGAACTAGAACCCATTTATGGCACGTTAAAAAAATAAACAATATCCAACTACAAACTTTAATATTTCTAAAGTAATTTTTGTGTGGATTGGATCCTTTTCGTGTAAATGCAAATGTGACCGGCTGATATTGGCTATTTTCGCATACATTCCGGACTGCATGTGCCTTAGCGCGCATAATGCATATAACTACGGGACAATAGACGCTAGTGTAGCCTATGAAGGATTGGTATAGGTGGAGCTAGCACTCATATTAATCAACTGAAGCAAATATTTACGTTACCTGTCTATGAGGTCTCCCCATCTCTATTTATACAGCTGTGTTAGAAAGAGAGGGTCAGACCTCAGAAAATGATAACAGTATTTGAAATTTGATTTCAAGTAGGTATTAAAAGTGTTGCCTCCAGATATTAGATATTAGATAGAACTTCATGGTGCAGCCCCAACATTATTGAAACGTAATGACACTATTTCCGTCATGCTTGAGAAATATTCATACTACAGTATTTATTGTCAAATTGATAAATCGGATTTGCAAAATTAATTAATAACAGCATTCCATTAATGTTTGCAAATCTCAAGGCTTGAAATGGCTCGATTCAAAAGCCTATTGTAATTATTTCAGCGAATGATAATAATCTTAAATCTTTGTTTAGTATAGTCTTAATTTTCGTTCCCGTTCACTTGCTAGACCTCGAAATTAGGCCTAAGGCGATCATACCTAATGTTTGTAATATACTACTTGAAGCCCACGGATTGGTTCAATCGGTGATTCGATAAAAAAATTGTAAACCCACGGGAAAACACATTTTTATGTTTTTTTATGTCATAAGTAGAGATGAGCTGAATGTGGTGTGAACCGAATTCAAATTTCGCCCGAACATTCGGTGAAAATAAAAAAATCAACCGAATTTCGGTTTAACTTTGGCGCGCTTTCTCGAGAGCGACACGTCGTGACTTGTTTACGAATATACTTAAATTATTTTATATATTGTTAATGGTTTTCACAGCGTACAATAAATAATGACTTATTGGCAAAATTTTGATAACTTGGGTTGCATTGTTCCTAATTTATGTAGGATGGTACATACGTTTGGTTGGTAGGAAAAGTTTTTTTTAAAAAACAGTCCAGTAATTTTTGAGTTTATTCGGTATATATAAAAAATACAAAAATACAAATCTTTTATCTTTATAATATTAGTGTAGATTTCAGTCAAAATAGTGAAAGTAGGTACTTTTTATTGCCGAATGTTCGGCAAACCGGATTTCGGCCGAACATTGCAGCTCGGCTCAAACAGCCGAAATTCGATGAAATCAAATGTAAAACGAATTTCGGTCCATTCCATATCATAAAACAGAATACAAGCAGATGGGTCTCCTGATGGAAAGGGACAACCATCGCTTATAGACACCAAAGATGTTAATGGTGCGTTGCTATCCTTGTGGCGGAGTCTCAACGCCACATGTAAAGTGTACTGGCTACCTTACCATCCAAATCGGAACACAACAGTGACAAACATTGACGCTATTGTGCCAGGAATAGGTAAGGGGTGATACTAGATCTGGGCGAGAAAATGCTGACCTAGTAGCCACAATGATAGTGACTCGTATAGCCAATCGATCGCCTTTTACGACCTGCCTAGCAGAATGGCAGTTGGCCTATTCTTCAAAGGAGCCCGGGCCAACACGGGGAAAGAAAAGTAAGGTATTGATATATCAACTTACCCTAAGTAAAAGTTTTAAACCGAGAAGTGCGTATTGTAGAAATTACATATTCATTTGCAGTACTAACTTTTGCCCGCAGCTTCGTTCGCGTTAAACCGAACGTGAAAAGTGGGGGGTTAAAAAGAGACAAAAAATAGCCTATGTTACTCTTCACCCCTTTAATTATCTCCACTTAAATCACGTCAATTGGTCGCTCCGTTTTGCCGTGAAAGACGGACAAACACACACATACACATCCTCATTTATAATATTAGTATGGATACACGTACGTAATCATTTATGTAAAAAAAAATGTTCGCCTCTCGTTCACTCTCTCTTGTCTCGCTTCCTCGTTTAGGGGATAGCATATTCGGCTTAAATCATGAAGTCCCGGGTTCAATCCTGGGATCGGGCAAAAGTGCTATTTTTTTGAGGATTTCCTCAAAAATCCAAAATCTTAGTAGCGACTCAGAATCTGGCGCGTGGTGTGTTACCACTCCAGTGCTCGATAATCGTTATAAGGTCGGTAAAATGCGGCGATGTGGATCAACATCGTCTCGCCAACCAACGAACCGGTGAATCGTTGTGAACTGGATAGTCTGTAAACGTTCGGTTTACTCTGCTCACCCCGCAAGGAAACCAGGTGTGATGATGCTTAAAAAATATAACACTTACCATATATATATATATTTGAATTCCAAATAAATGATTGATAGAAAAGTTAAAGTTAACCTGAAAAAAAAAATTTTATGATTTTATGTCACCACTTTGTTGACGTAACTTATATTTATTACTTATGAAATTACAGTTTTCTAGTAATAAGGATATCAGAGTGCTAAGTGTGAGTTTTTCTTTTCGCATTCGATCGTGAGCGCGTTTGGAGTTTACTAGGAATTTGTATATGACTTGTACAGCGCCACCTAGTGGTAAACTGGTTTCTCACGTTTACCACTAGGTGGCGCTGTATAAATTACATACAAATTCCTAGTAAACTCCAAACGCACTCACGATCGAAGCGAAAAGAAAAACTCACACTTAGCACTCTAAGCTATTGTTCGGACGGACGAACCTAGCGAAAATATAATGGTTCCTAGTTTACTTTGGAACCCTAAAAATGAGGCTTAAGTATATTTCCATACATAGGTAACAAGGATATATGATAACCATACAAAAAAGATTACATACCACTGACTTAGAACCTTAGAATTCTCAACTGCAATATATTTTCTGTCACGTCCGTTATTTGTAGGGTAGCCATTTGTGTATACTACTTCGGATTTTTCCGGATATCTGTTCTTTGGTCTAGGTATTTTCCTTGCAATATTTTATACTCTTCTTAATTACCTATGTAATGAAATTATATTTCATTAATTCAAATTCGCCGTGCTTTACGCGTGTCTAAGTTGTCTGTGGAAGTTGACAGAGGGCGCATCGGTTGAAGTGACGTGTGATTCAATGGCGGATGAGTTTCAGATTACTTTGTGCAATTTATTGTTCTCAAAATTTTTGATTTGTATAGAGATAAATAAAAGGATATAATTAAGGAACCGGTATTAGTGAACTTAAATTGTCGTTTCTTTGTATTTTTAGAGAAAAAAATAGTTGTTTCCTTTTGGAAATCCTTAATAATATATTTCTTATACATATGCAATTTAAAAAATTGGTAATTGCGGTAGACTTAGGAAAAGAAATCAATATATTTCTTATTTTAATATATTAAATCGCGGATATTTATTCAACCAAGTAAGTTCAAATAATATAAAATTTTGTTTAGAAAAGAAATCGATTTAATTTGCAACAGTTCAATTGCAGTGCAAGAATAACAACTAATCTTAAAATCTGACAATTTGTCCTCAGATTTTCATATTAATGGCCACTATTAATATGTCGCAACATTTATAGGTCAATGTAACGTAGATAGATAAATCTCCTACGCATACAAATAAGTAAAATGAATGTTTGTACTCGAAATCCTATGGGAAATAATTCATTAATAGGGTTACCATTGAGGGTCGAAATTTTTGAGGATACATTTATTTTTGCTTATTTTTTTAAACTAATCAAAATCGACAGTAAAAAGACAAATGCATAAAGACTATAGGATTTAGCCTGCGAAAGAATGAAATAGATATTTTTATATCATAAGATAGCAAGCAGATTGCTCTCCTGATGGAAAGATACAACCAAAACCTATGACCCCTATGACCCCCCTTTGAATCCGCCTTTGGACGACACGTAACAAACTCTGCCACCTAGTAGTTACAATGGTAGTGGCACGCATAGTCAATCTTTTACCTTTTACGATATGCCTGACAGAAGAGCACACGATCTATTCTTCTAAGGGGGGTTCGGACCAATATAAGAATACAATGTTCCATAAAACTTTGTCTCATCTTTTTGTGGTTCGTCGTAAGCCCCTCGCTTTTTCTTGTTTTTTTTTTAAATTGCCGCAGCTGATATTCTAGTCTAGAACATCGATATCAGAATAGAAACACTTGTCTATTAAGCTGGGTATATTTGTATGCGTATGTATATTAACGAGTCGAACCGAAAGAAAAAACGTCGTATAATGTGTATGGTAACTATCCCTCACATATACATACAAATAAATACAATTGGAGTGTCTGTTATATTAAAATAATCACTTTTTACTAAATGCATATGAATGTATACACGGTACATATACCAAAATAACATTTTTTTTTTACAATTTTGTCTGTCTGTCAGTTTGTTCCAGCTACTTTCTGAAACGGTTGGACTGATTTAAAAGGATTTTCACTAGCAGGTAGCTGATGTAATCAGGAGTAAATTATGCTATTTTATTTTAGAAAATGTTTCACGTAAAGTCGCGAGCATCGCTAGTGTTTAATATTTGCTGTAGTCCGAGCGTTTTGCGTGTGTATATTTATTATTTTATTTCTAGTATTCATCGGTAATAATTCACCTCATTCTCTCACAATGTAGTGTTCTATATTATAAAGTTTCACTTTTACCATGTGTGAACTGCACATTCACTTTTTTAAAAGAAGAGGGCGCATTCGAGCTGTAGACTCACCTAATGGTAAGTGATCACCACCACTCTTACCAGAGTATTTACAGAGTCGATTTTCCCACAAATAATGAGCCCAGAAGATCGACCTTCTCCTTCGTGGCACGGTCTAAAAATCATCATTTCTTTCGTGTGAAAAGAGGCTCCTAGAAATTCTCCAAAAGAACAAGAGAATTAACGAGCTCCCGAAGGAAGACAAACTTATTTCTCATCAACTCCACAAATGCGGTTTTGCCTTGGCCATAACTTTTTTGAAGGATCTCGAGGCAGAATTGTAAATAACATTCAAATTATCCTAGATAATTATGCAAGATAGCTACTCTACAACCTTGCACGACAGACCGACGATCTCAACGAGACTTAGGTAAACGGCTAAATAAATAATTACAAGCAGTGTTATTTATTTACAAACATATTATCAAGGTTCTTCGAAGCAGTCCGTTTACTTCTGCTAAATACCAATATAATCACGTGGATTCGCTGCGAAACCAAACTCTCAAATATGTTTCTAATTCACCTCCATTCAACGGCTTACATCCGGTAAACTTTCAGACAGGAGGTTATCCTCCAATAAAATTTGTCCGTTTGTCTATGTCGGTTCGTCCTTCAATCCGCAATCTAACTCAGAAATCCTTAGTACCAAAAAGGGGCCATCCATGAATTACGTCACACGAATTTCATGATTTTTTGACCCCTCCCCCGTCCTTGTCACAGATGGTCACATTTGTGAGACTCCCCCTACCTAGCGTGATGTCATATATTATGATAAAGATTAAGATAAAAAATGATCTCATTCGATTATTTTTTATCTATACAGGTATTGTATTTAAAAAATGTGATGTCACAAAATTTGGGACCTCTCCCTACGAGAGGTCCCAAATTTTGTGACATCACATTTTTTATTGTCACACACATACATCCTTGTCACACAATGTCACACTTCTTCGACCCCTTCCTTCCCCCTTAACGTGTGACGTAGTTTATGGATGACCTCAAAGTTGTAATTGGGCGTGAATACATGTTAGTTGGGACAAGAAAGTGGTAACATAAAATCTTCAAAAATATCACACACCTAGATCTAAACAGGTATTAACTCAAAAAAACACTTTTTTTCAGAAAACGTAAAAAATTGATTACTGCCTCCCTGCAGACTGTAGGAGTTACTTAAGGTATTTTTTATTTTCGAATGCAGCTAAAACCACGATATTGTAGAAAAATATGTGTTTTAATTATTTTTTGGAGCTAAAAATTGAATTTTTGTAGTTGTTTCTCTATTGCTTAACAGACTCAACTACAAATGTTTCAGCTATACTGCATCAATTTGAAATAAAAGTAAAAATGTTACCCACCATACCAACAATACTGGTTCAACTCAAAATATTGTATGTGTTTTTATCGTAATAACTCAGCACTGACCACCAAAATGTTGACAATTCAAAATAATACTTACTTCAAATTTCAAGAGTAGTGGTACAATTAAAAATAACTTATTATTAATGAATAATATCTTGAGTAGTAGAGTTATTGTTAAATCTGTACAATTGGTCGGTAGGTATTGAGATAAGAAATTTGATGGTGTGCCTAACGCAAAAATCTAATTTTTTGAATTAGCTCCCTTAAGATCTAGGTGTGCGACATTGTTTAAGGATAACTTCTCTACAATGTGTAAAGTGGAGACGTTATTTTTATTCTCGTGTATTCTAAAGTATGGGTGTCGTTGGATAGGTTTATAATATTGCAAGTTTGTGAAAACAATTTTTCGATTAAGGGACTCGTTTGTGGAATATTAAGCCTTAAGGTGCTAATTTTCATTAGAGTCAAATGACATTGAACTCATTGACGTTAAATAGGTTACATGTTCATATTATAAAATAAGTAGCTGTTGCCCGCGACTTCGTTCGCGCGGACTTCGTTTACTCCACACAGCTCCTCCCCCGTAGGTGATAGCGTGATAATATGTAGCCTATATGTTGACCCGACTTGTTAGTAATATTTATGCAAAATTTGAGGTAAATCCATGCAGTGCTTTTTGAGTTTACCCCGGACATACATTGACTTTCCTACGATTTTATTATATGTATAGATAAAGAGCCCTCTTTTTGGTATTGTGATGGGCAATTTCGGAGGGTATTGGGGCGTTTCGGCCCGCAAGTGTTTCGGTCTGCGGGCCGAAACACATTATCAGCGTGGCGGGATGGCAATGCCATCTGTGTAAGTCTACTGGCTACCTTACCCTCCAAACCGCAACACGACAATGACAAGCATTGACTCTATTGCGGCAGAAATAACTAAGGCGGTATCAAATACCCAGTCGAGACGCTGCGGAGCTCTACCACCTAATAGTCACGATGGTCGTATTGGTCGGGGCACCTTTGAAGAATAGACCAACTGCCATTCTGCCAGGTAGGTCGTAAGAGGCGATTGATTAGCTATACATGTTATTGCCATTAGCAATTTAACAAAAACTAAAACTGACTGATATATTCGATTTAAAAGGTAATACATTGACATTCCAAAGGTTTAACTGAAAGTTTATATAAATAATGTATTTATGTACTCTTGAACCAATTCTGCTACGGGCAGGTTTATACTGATTTAGCAATTGAGTGTATTTGAAGTAGATTATGGTTAATAATAGATTTAGTCAAGCCAAGTTTACTTTGAAAGGTATACAATTAGATTTGTAATTGAATTATCGAGAATACTAATATTATAAATGCGATAGTAATTCTGTGTGTCTGTCTCTTTTTCTAAGGAGCCATTCTTAAATCCAGAGCCATTCTTAAATCCAGAGAGCAAGTCCAGATCGCTAATTTGTTTAAAAAATATTTTACACATAATGTTTTGGTGCGGTCACGTCCTGTTGAGGTCGATAGTGGGGAAGGTCAGGAAGTATATGTGCATTTTAAAACAAAGGATTTAAGAGAAATCATACAGAATATCTAAACGTGAGAAAACAGTTTACCACTAGGTGGCGCTGTACAAATCACATACAAATTCCTAGTAAACTCGAAACGCGCTCACGATCGAATGCGAAAAGAAAAACTCACACTTAGCACTCTGGCTGATGTAGTAACTGAGTTATAGAGAATGTTTTAGTAGTTATTAGGCGTTTCATAAAAATGGGATAGCAAAATGTTCAATATATTATTTGGCTCCTTGAGTTCATTCTATAACATTTTTCCCCGTGTTGGTTCCGGGCTCCTTTGAAGAATAGGCCAACTGCCGTTCTGCCAGGCAGGTCGTAAAAGGCGATCGATTGGCTATGCGAGTCACTACCATCGCGACTACTAGGTGGGAGAGTTCTGCATTGTCTCGCCAGGGTCTGGTACCACCGCCTAACCTTTTCCTGCCGCAATAGCGTCAGTCCTTGTTGTTTTGTAATTTATATTTGTCGTGTTCCGGTTTTGAGGGTAAGATAAACTTATGCATATGGCATGAGACCTCGCCACAAGATAGCAAAGCACCATTAAAATCTTTGGTGTCTATAGGCGATGGTTGACTCTTTCCATCAGGAGACCCATCTGCTTGTTGGCTATCTTACGATATAAAAAAGACAACATATAAAGTCTATATGTTAAACTTAAAGCAAAAACTTTATATCCCTTTAATTGACTGTAATGCGAACGGTGGAGTATTAAATTTGGCAACGTCAAAGGTTACATTGCGGAAGAGCGCAGAACCGTAATATTTTTAAATTATTTTCATTGGAAAAATAATTTTATTAATAAAAATAAACACTCCATTCATTTGACATACATGATAATATACTAATTACTTTATAGCAAAATTCTGTTATCAAACTTAAAAAAACTTATTATTTAGTCTGTGGTTGAATTTCAACTGCAAATCAATCGCTTCTTCTTCTTTGATTTAAGAGTCCTGCTCTTGTCGGTGGAGTAATCGCCATTCTTTGTTATCCACAGTCATGGTTTTGACCTCTTGATATGACACGACATTTACTTTGTCCTTGATTTGATCAAGGTAGGAGCGTCTAAGTTCTTCCTCTCACTCTCTTTATATAGTTCTTAACTAGCTTCTCTTCTCTTTAACCAGCTCTAACACTTCTTCTAAGCAATCGATAATTTAAGTAATTTGGTTATTAAAATATAGTGAATAAGTGAAAGAGTTCAATAACGTAATCTTAAGCCAATTCTTTAATGAAAAGTTAGAATATGTTTCTTTTTTATTGTATCTGTAGGCATAACATCGTATATGCACCTCATGAACACAGTCTTCACTGCCCCGACACTATAAAATTGTAACATTAACAATCGAGGCATCCGGTCCGTGTAAAAACTTTGTCGACCCTCGTTTTAATAATCTATACCTATACATATAATAAAATCGCAGGAAAGTCAAAACTGTACACTGAATATTTTTTAAAAGAATACTTGGGGTGTAATCTACAATAGATATCGAAGCCAAAAATACAGTTTTTAGAATTTTTGTCTGTTTGTCTGTTTATCTGTTTGTCTGTTTGTCTGTATGTATGTCCGGGGTAAACTCAAAAAGGACTGCATGGATTTACTTCAAATTTTGCATGAATATTACTAACAGGTAGGGTTAACATATAAGCTACATATTATCACGCTATCACCTACGGGGCAGGAGCTGTGCGGAGTAAACGAAGTCCGCGCGGACGAAGTCGCTGGCAGCAGCTAGTTCAATATAAAAGCAGGAAAATGGCGTTAGGTAGGCTGTTTTAAACTTTAATTATTTCTATGAATTTTAATTTCCTCGCAAATTGCAATGCCTTAGATGACCAAGTCTGAAGTTGATATAGAATTCTTTAGAGCGGCTTATATAAGATAGTGGTACCGGGAACAAATTTTTAAAATTAATAACTAGTTGATTTTTTGTGAACCGTGAACAGCTTCGTTTTGACGAGACGCAAACCTTTTCTATCTTCGAAAGATCTCGAATCGGGTAACTAATAAAGATAGATAAAAAAAAACTTTAGAATATCAGATTAAGAAATATTTCCACTTTACGTCTAGGACAAAGTGACCCTTGAATCACTACATAGTTAAAACAAAGTAGCTTTCCGCTGTCTGTCCCTAATCCCTATGTATGCTAAAATCTTTAAAACTACGCAACAGATTTTGATGTCTTTTTTTGATAGATAGAGTAATTCTATATAAGGGTTTATATGTATAATAACATTCATTATATAATACAGAAATACTGTTATAAATATACAGTGCAAACTTAATATAACGAACCTCAATATTACGACTTCCTTGATTTAACAAATTTTTCTTAATCCCCTTGTATTGTCCGTAAGAGTTAATGTAAAATATACCTCTACATTACGAATTTTTTTAGAACAACCTCCTTATTAAGAATTCTCAATTATCAAAAAAAAGTGTAAATACCTCTAATTAACGAATGTTGTCAAGTCAAACCTCTATATAACATTCCCACCAATATACAAGTATGACCCTTAATCCCGTAGTACATAATACAAATCTGATTTAGTCTCGACAGGATTCAAAACGTTTTTTTTTTATAAAGCAATCGAAGCCGTTTGATGGACACTAATGTAATTTAAATAGGAAATACAGAGTAATTCGATAAAAACGTGTTCTCTTTATAAGTAGAAGCAGTTTGCTATTACAAGATGAGTACATAATGTTGAAGTGAATAAAACTTATATTTTTTAACCTCTTTATAACAAATTTTAGACCAAGCTTACCTCAATATAACAAACCTTAGTTTAAAAAATTATTTGATATAACGAATATTTACTTGTCCCCTTGCAATTTGTTATATCGAGGTTGCACTGTATTTAGCAAAACAGCGTTTGTCGGGTAAGCTAGATAATAATAATTAACTAGCTGTTGTGAGAAAATTAGATTGTTTTTAAATTGATTAATATCAATTTAAAAATCTCATAATTTCGAACCCTTAGAGTGGAGGACTCGTCAGAAAAACCATCGAATGTGTAGGATAAAATTTTTTTCGTGTTTTTCAAAAAACAATCAAGCGATTAAAGTAACAAAGTAATTACAATTATTAATCAATATTTTTCCTCTACCGAATTGAAATGTTCGAAGCCCCCTAACTGTATTAGTTACCCGATTAGAGATTTTTCATACTAAATTCAATGCAAGGACAAAAATTTTCTCTGCATTATATTTAAGACCATGAGCCTCAACATAAACCTCACATTTATTTAATAATTGTCTCAGAGCCCTAATTAATGTGCACAGCAGCACCAAATCATCAACGTAACTTATGTTTTTATAACAAGTTCCTCCAACGTGGCCCTGATATGCTCAACGATTAGTTCATGTACAAATTAAAAAGTAGAGGAGAGCCAAGTCCCTCCTGTCTTACCCTATACCCTAACTTGTACATATCCTATAACGAACCAGCCCATCTCACATAATTCTGCTGGTGGCCATACCAATACCTAAGAACATCAGTTATATTTTTGGGCACGTTTGTGTTATCCTGTATCTTATTTTACCAGATATGTGTCATAGTCTATCAGATCAACCGCCTTAGCCAGTTCCAGAAAGCAAGCAAATACAGGCGTATTCTTCATGTATAATATTGTACGGAAAGCTTGTCCTGTGGATTTAAATGCGTACTATGTTGCTTGACAAGCAAGCTGTCAAAAATCTTTGCTAGTACTGTTGCCAGTGATATAGGTCAATAATTATTTACATCTGCTAATTCACTAGTCTTGTTCTTAAGTATTGGAACAACAACTGTTTTAATTAAATCCTCAGGTAAGTAAGAATGGCTAATAAATAAATTAAGTAACGTAATAACCACTCTGGGCAGGTGCACGACCTTAGCATCGAGCACTTGAGGTTTGCAGACTTCAAGTGCTCGATGCTAAGGTCGTCATGACCTGGGAACTTCCCACGAGACATTATCTACAAGATTTCTCACGTCCTTTGCTTTAAAATACATATGTACTTTATGACCTACTCCACCATCGACCTCAACGAGACGAGATCGCACCAAAACATTATCTGTAAAATGATTTTTGAATAAATAAGCATACTGGAATAGTTCACTTACTCCCTCCACGCTCATGAGAATACTCGTCTTTGACCATGGCTTAGGTGTTCGTTTTCAGATTTGCTTGAAATCTTTGCTTCGTGATACGAAGCCATAGCGTTCAACTGCAATTGGTGTCTGTTATCTTGGACACCATTTTAATTTATTTAAAAAAACCTTTTATATTTCACGTTTTCATAATACTTTCCTCTCTGTTGTCTTCTTTTAGATAGCCACTCTAAAAAGGCAAGTTGAGCATTTCCGTGCGCTTTTTTTTACATATTCATTCCACCCATAAATACATTCTCTACAAACATTTTTATTTACGCTCATAAGTTAACAATACGGCGCTGTTTAGATTCGTATAAGCTTGTTACACATAAATATGATCTAAAATAAACGTATGCTCTAAATTACTATAGGTAAACATACAATTACAAGGTTTTATCGCAGGAACTTTACATCTCCACTGGAAAATCAAAGAAACCGCATTTTTCAAGACAACCAATGATATTTTTTCACTTGCTGGGGTTTTCTCTCTCCCCATAAAACACGATTTTCTAAAGCAACGTTAGAGTGAGGAATGCCCTTATTGCAAATATGACCAATTTCTAATTGAATTTCCAGTGGATCCGACCAAAATACTTGATAATGAATACTAATATTAAAACTGCCTTCCAGGCTGCTTCAGTAACCACACAATAATCTAGCAATTGACACGCACCATCAACATCACTAATGTAACTAAAATCATCAGAGCTTGGCTCTCAAACTTCTATATCCACTAATATCTTATGGTTATAGTTTACCAACTCACTGTAAAAAGGCCTATTTGGGTGCGCATTTAAGTCATCTCTGAACTACTCTCAACAATCGCATTTAATTCGCTT
Source organism: Apodemia mormo (assembly GCA_036924255.1). Taxonomy (NCBI): domain Eukaryota; kingdom Metazoa; phylum Arthropoda; class Insecta; order Lepidoptera; family Riodinidae; genus Apodemia; species Apodemia mormo. Next base: position 7,378,746 of record JAUPFN010000030.1, read on the forward strand.
AGACACTCAGAGAACTCTAATAAGTTATTCACACAATTTGTAGGCATATACATATTTATATAAAATAGTAAATATGTTTTCCATTTAAGTGAACCTGTATAGCACACAATCTCTTTGATATGTAGTTCACAATTATCATACTTGTACTCTTAAAAATATCTTTACGCCACATAATGGCTATGCCATCATACGGCCTTCCTCTTAATAATTATTTTGCCCCTATCTACCGCCGACTTACTGCTAAAACTAAATCCTAGATCAATTTCCCCAATAAAATTCACATCATGTTGTAATAGCCATCTTTCCTGAAGGGTTAGAATGTCTCCCGATGTACTTACTTAATTTTATGTCTGCCGATTTACTTAATTTTTAAAATATTCCTAGTATTATATTACTGTGTGTGTTAATAGTGCGTTGCTACTATATGGCAGAATAATGCCATATGCATAAGTTTACTGGCTACCTTACCCTATAGCCTTGCACTTTCTCTTCAGTTTTATTATAGCAGGGTACACTAACCTACTTAAATACTTTTTAAATTAATTTAACCATAATAAAGTCATTTAAAAATGTTAGTGTAAGCGGGCCAAAGCTTAGGAAAGTTTTAATTTGACTATAATTTAAATGAGAATAAAAATAAAATAAAAACAAATTAAAACAGTAAAGACATTTTATTTTGTTTCAGATTAAGGAAGATTTTAGTATAAATTCGATGAATTTATAGAAATTCAAAATGGCGCCGCAAGACCCAACACACTGCATTGATGACCACCAAAGCGCAACCATAGATAATTTATCAAATATAGATCTAGTTGGTGGCTTTGTAAATAAAGGATACAGTAATGACAATACAGATAATGTCAATAATACAACTAAAATTGAAGAAAAAACTAAAAAGGCAACAGATTTTGATGACTTACTGCCTTATGTTGGTGAATTTGGAAATTACCAGAAGATTTTATTTTTGTTGATGATTCCTTTTGCGTTTTTTGTATCGTTTGTATATTTTTCACAAATCTTCATGACTATTGTTCCTGAACAGCATTGGTGCTGGGTTCCTGAACTAGCAAATTTGACTGTTGAAGAAAGGTAAGTTTAACCTATTCAATTTAATTGTGTAACTATATACCTAACGTTTGTTTCTCCAACGTAATTATTCTAGTTCTAGATTGCGAACATGTGCCAAAAATAATATTGATGTGGGGAGTGGGGAGAGGGGGGTTAAACCACCCCTGGATGTTAGGTTCGGGAAAGTGTTATTAAGGATTTTTCGAGGTTTTTTTTTCAAAATCCAAATTTTTGATAGTAGCTCGAGTATCTATGGACGGAGTATATATGGACGTGATAGTACATTTATTATATATTTTTTTACATGAATAATATAAAAATATTTGAAGGCATGATTTTTCCATGGTATTATACAACCTATAATACCAGTGTACTTATTCTAATCTAATATATAAATCCATGCCGTCTGTCGGTACATTAATATTTTTATCAAATTTTATCAAATTTTGCAATAAATATTTTGGCTGACATCAACTTTACCATTTAAACATTTTTGTATGTCTGTCCATCCCATTATAACTCAAAAATTTCTTGATATATCGTGATGGAAACTGGTGTACATTGAGAATGCGTGATTACGCAAATCGTTGTTGAAGTGACAATACCACCTAACATTTTCAAACAAATTTACTTTTTTATTGCAATAGATATAAAATTCAGTTTTGCATCTATAAAATTTTCTCTTATCTTTTAACAATATTCAGAGGAAAAGTTAGAGCTTTGTGGAAATAGCTTTATATTCAAATCAACACATTTAAGACTAGATGTCAAACGTTTTTTTCCTCTCCTGTAAAATTAACATTTATAGAGTTAGGAGGTATTGTCACTTCATCGACGAAATGATAAGCCATACAATTTTTGTCTAAATATATGTCCTATATAATTCGGAACGTGATAGCGTGATAATATGTAGCCTATATGTTGACCCGACCTGTTAGTAATATTCTTGCAAAATTTGAAGTAAATCCATGCAGTACTTTTTGAGTTTACCCCGGACATACATACAGACAAACAGACAAACAGACAAACAGAAAAACAGACAAACAGACAAACAGACAAACAGACAAACAGACAAACAGACAAACAGACAAACAGACAAACAGACAAACAGACAAACAGACAAACAGACAAACAGACAAACAGACAAACAGACAAACAGACAAACAGACAAACAGACAAACAGACAAACAGACAAACAGACAAACAGACAAACAGACAAACAGACAAACAGACAAACAGACAAACAGACAAACAGACAAACAGACAAACAGACAAACAGACAAACAGACAAACAGACAAACAGACAAACAGACAAACAGACAAACAGACAAACAGACAAACAGACAAACAGACAAACAGACAAACAGACAAACAGACAAACAGACAAACAGACAAACAGACAAACAGACAAACAGACAAACAGACAAACAGACAAACAGACAAACAGACAAACAGACAAACAGACAAACAGACAAACAGACAAACAGACAAACAGACAAACAGACAAACAGACAAACAGACAAACAGACAAACAGACAAACAGACAAACAGACAAACAGACAAACAGACAAACAGACAAACAGACAAACAGACAAACAGACAAACAGACAAACAGACAAACAGACAAACAGACAAACAGACAAACAGACAAACAGACAAACAGACAAACAGACAAACAGACAAACAGACAAACAGACAAACAGACAAACAGACAAACAGACAAACAGACAAACAGACAAACAGACAAACAGACAAACAGACAAACAGACAAACAGACAAACAGACAAACAGACAAACAGACAAACAGACAAACAGACAAACAGACAAACAGACAAACAGACAAACAGACAAACAGACAAACAGACAAACAGACAAACAGACAAACAGACAAACAGACAAACAGACAAACAGACAAACAGACAAACAGACAAACAGACAAACAGACAAACAGACAAACAGACAAACAGACAAACAGACAAACAGACAAACAGACAAACAGACAAACAGACAAACAGACAAACAGACAAACAGACAAACTGACAAACTGACAAACAGACAAACAGACAAACAGACAAACAGACAAACATACAAACAGACAAACAGACAAACAGACAAACAGACAAACAGACAAACAGACAAACAGACAAACAGACAAACAGACAAACAGACAAACAGACAAACAGACAAACAGACAAACAGACAAACAGACAAACAGACAAACAGACAAACAGACAGACAGACAGACAGACAGACAGACAGACAGACAGACAGACAGACAGACAGACAGACAGACAGACAGACAGACAGACAGACAGACAGACAGACAGACAGACAGACAGACAGACAGACAGACAGACAGACAGACAAACAGACAAACAGACAAACAGACAAACAGACAAACAGACAAACAGACAAACAGACAAACAGACAAACAGACAAACAGACAAACAGACAAACAGACAAACAGACAAACAGACAAACAGACAAACAGACAAACAGACAAACAGACAAACAGACAAACAGACAAACAGACAAACAGACAAACAGACAAACAGACAAACAGACAAACAGACAAACAGACAAACAGACAAACAGACAAACAAACAGACAAACAGACAAACAGACAAACAGACAAACAGACAAACAGACAAACAGACAAACAGACAGACAAACAGACAAACAGACAAACAGACAAATAGACAAAAATTCTAAAAACTATATTTTTGGCTTCGATATCGATTGTAGATCACGCCCCAAGTATTCTTTTAAAAAAATATTCAATGTACAGTTTTGACTTTCCTACGATTTTATTATATGTATAGATATATATAGATTTGTAAAGTATATATCCTATTTTTTCACAGATTAGAGAAAACAAATAGATAGTTCTCCTGATGGAAAGAGATAACCATCGCCTATAGACACCAAAAATAAAAATAGTAATAATAATAATAAAATTCCGCATGCGTCAATTTACCAGCTACCTTACCTTCCTACCGCAACACGACATCGAATCGCGACGCTATTATGGAAGAAAAGTTTTCGCAATCAGCGCATTTATGTAAAGTTTAGAATGTGAAAAAAGCAAGGCAAGTCGATCTATCTGTAATCTTGATCTATCTGTTAAAATAATAATAATATAAAGTATCTTCACGCACGTATCTCCGAAGGGGTATGCAGAGGTACAACAAATGCATCCACGATTAGCGGTTAGATTAGATTTTACCGGCAGTAGGGATGCGCTGTGCCGGCTGCATGGGTACCATCATCTTGCTTATTTCTCCCGTGAAATAATAGCTTTGCTGTGGAAACTCCGAAAGGAGAGAAGGGCAAAACAGGCAGTTTAATTACTGGCTCCGAGACTTATCATCTTATGTCCCAGGATAGACAACATATAAATGAGTTACCTAGGCTAGTTCCAGATAAAATAGTTTATATTCATAAGATACTTTCCAATACCTAGCAACAAAGTTTCCATCAGAAACTGAAAAAACACATTTTTTAATTGCCTGACCCGGGAATGTTGACCAAATAGTTGCCCAACTTTTTGCCAAAATGATTACCCACATGATTGCCCAACTGGTTGCCCAACTGGTTGTCCAACTGAATGCCCAATTTGTTGCCAAACTGATTGAGCAACATGTTGCACAACTAATTGCCCAACTGGTTACCCAACTGGTTGCCTAACTGGTTACCCAACTGGTTTTTCAACTGGTTGTCCAACTGGTTGCCCAACTGGTTGCCCAACTGGTTGCTCAACTGGTTGCCCAACTGGTTGCCCAACGGGTTGCCCAACTGGTTGTCCAAATAGTTACCCAACTGGTTGCCCAACTGGTTGCCCAAAAGGTTGCCCAACTGGATTCCCAACTGGTTGCCCAACTGGTTGCTTAACTAGTTGCCCAACTGGTTGCCCAACTGGTTGCCAAACTAGTTGCCCAACTGGTTGCCAGATTGGTTGGCCAACTAGTTGCACAACTGGTTGCCCAACTGGTTGCCTAACTTTTTGCCAAACTAGTTTAGCAACATGTTGCACAACTGGTTGCCCAACTGGTTGCCTAACTGGTTGCCTAACTGGTTGCCCAACTGGTTGTCCAACGGGTTGCCCAACTGGTTGTCCAAATAGTTACCCAACTGGTTGCCCAACTGGTTGCCCATCTGGTTGGCCAATTGGTTGCCCAAATGGTTGCCCTATTGGTTGCCCAACTAGTTGCCCAACTGATTGCCCAACTGGTTGCCCAACTGGTTGCCCAACTGGTTGCCCAACTAGTTGTTCAACTTGTTACCCAACTGGTTGCCCAATGGGTTGCCCAACTGGTTGTCCAAATAGTTACCCAACTGGTTGCCCAACCGGTTGCCCATCTGGTTGGCCAATTGGTTGCCCAAATGGTTGCCCTACTGGTTTCCCAAATGGTTGCCCAACTGGTTGCCCTTTTGGTTGCCCTTTTGGTTGCCCAACTGGTTGCCCAACTGGTTGACAAACTGGTTGCCCAACTAGTTGCTCAACTGGTTGCCCAACTGATTGCCCAACGGGTTGCCTAACTGGTTGTCCAAATAGTTACCCAACTAGTTGCCCAACTGGTTGCCCAACTTGTTGCCCAACTGGTTGCCCAACTGGTTGCCAAACTAGTTTAGCAACATGTTGCACAACTGGTTGCCCAACTGGATGTTCAACTGGTTGCCCAACAAGTTGCCCATCTGGTTGCCTAACTGGTTGCCCAACTGGTTGCCCAACAGGTTGCCCAACGGGTTGCCCAACGGGTTGCCCAACTGTTTGTCCAAATAGTTACCCAACTGGTTGCCCAACTGGTTACTTAACTGGTTGGCTAACTGGTAAGCCAACTAGTTTAGCAACATGTTGCACAACTGGTTGCCCAACTGGTTGCCCAACTTGTTGTTCAACTGGTTGCCCAACTAATTGCCCAATTGTTTGCACAATTGGTTGCCCAACTGTTTGCACAATTGGTTGCCCAACTGATTGCCCAACTGGTTGCCCAACTGGTTGTCCAACTGGATGCTAAATTTGTTGCCAAACTGGTTGAGCAACATGCTGCACAACTGGTTGCTCAACTGGTTGTCCAACTGGTTGCCCGACTGGTTGTCCAGCTAGTTGCCAAACTGCTTTCCAACTCGTTACCTAACTGGTTGTCCAACACTAGTTGCCCAACTGGTTGCACAATTGGTTGCCCAACTGGTTGCTCCACTTTTTGCGTGTTTACCGCTAAAATATCACCTTTTCCGCCCCTTTTTCCGAGCCTTTAAGGTCACGTGGACTTGCGATCACCGCCGCGACCGTGTAGTCCGAGAGCAAGATGATTGTTTCAACACTTACTATTTGGAAGAGAATGTGTCGTACATGATTTAAATGAGAATCGGGGTAATATAGATGTTAAATTTCACAAGAAGTATGAGAAATCCGTAGTAAGTTATATCAAGACAAATTTTTGGAATAAGTGTCGAAACTCGAAACCTTTGATTTATAGTGTTGCCGCTTGATAGTCGATCATCGATAGGGTTTTATTACCTCTGTGAGTACAATACTATCAATAAATAGCTAAATCAATAAATTCATGATTAAAAAAATAAACTATTACTAAAGTTTGCTATTTAATATTGCATTAATCACAATTACTATCGATGGTATCGATACTATCAAAACTATCGATAGTCAACTTTATTCTAATACTGACCGGTGCTATCGATTGTACAAACTATCGATAGTATCGAATATATTGATAGTCAATGCAATATTGTCTAACAATACTATTGATAGAACCGATACTTTGTTTATCTCCAATGATTGATACTATCGACGCAATCGATAGTTTATTTGCTTGCAGCGTTCAATACTATCGATACTATCGACGTTATGGCGTTTCTAGATTAAAACTTGTTTTTTTTGCGACACTACTTATATTTTTATGAATATTTCAACATTGTGGGAAAAAAGAAAAATTGTATCTCTGGACTTTGTTTGTACTAGTCTAGTAAGTATTTGAAAATTAAAATCAAAATGTTCATAGAGTATTATCTGGACAACTACAACTAAACCTTAGCGAATAGTCTAGTTCCTAGACTATTCGCTAAGGCCGTCACCGTGCGCTGTACAGAGTGCTAAGTGTGAGTTTTTCTTTTCGCATTCGATCGTGAGCGCGTTTGGAGTTTACTAGGAATTTGTGTGTGATTTGTATAGCGCCACCTAGTGGTAAACGTGAAAAACCAGCTTACCACTAGGTGCCGCTGTACAAATCACATACAAATTCCTAGTAAACTCGAAACGCGCCCACGATCGAATGCGAAAAGAAAAACTCACACTTAGCACGCACATTTGTCTCACTCGCTAGTCGCTCGCCGCGTCCCGCGCAGCTAGCTCGATTCACTCGTCATAATTCGTCCTTCGCCGTATCCCGTCGTATCCTTTCGTTTTAAAAATACTTTACTGAAAGCTACAGCCAGTATTGAGTATTGGATTGGAGTTGATATATCGAGCGACGTTCAGTTCCGCGGTCACTTGGAAGGCAAGGTTAAATTAGCCTCTAAAAAGAGCTGGAAGTTCCCAGCAAGACCAGGCAGTACTTCACACCGGTGGCACAACGCTTACTGCTTTATAAGGCGCAAATACGGCCTCATATTGAGTAATACTCTCATTTATGGGCGGAGGCTCCGAATTGTTTGGGTTAAAATTCAAAGTTTCATTCTCACGATCTCGATATCTGGAAATTCACAACCGTGCGATTCTCGGGGCACTTTTTGCCCCGCACTACTCCTATGTGGACCCAGCTATCGGCGGTCAGATTTTGTCAAAAAAACATTCGGGTCGCGCACGCGCAGCGATGGCACGCCATTCGTTGCTTGGAACGCCTGTAATAAATAACCTCCGCCGCGCCGGTTTGAGACTCCATTCAGTTTAATCTTATGTGATAACTTTTTAACTATTCATCCGAATTGCTTAGTGTAAGAGAGTTCATCTACAAAAATTGCTAATAGTGATAAATTTATTAATTTTAATAAAAAATAATAAATACTCCGAAATATGCTTTGTAAAAATGTATTTAAATTAATTGTATTTATAGCTCACTATTTTGGATATAATGGATTCCATATAAAAGCTAGATATATGCTGTCGCGGACTTTTATTTAGAACCATATGCGTATCAGTTAACGCAAATTATTTGCTTGAAATATTACAAGCAAAAATAATTTGCTTACTTCGGGGTAAGATCAATTCATGTAATTTGTCCAGATATTTATTTATTTATTATTATTTATTAACGTATAAGACTAGCTGCAGCGTGCAGCCCGCTGCATAATAAGAGTTTTTGGTGAATCCCGCGGGATCAGCTAATTTTTCCGGGATAAAAAGTAGCCTATGTACTATTCCAGGTCATAATCTACCTGTGTGCCAAATTTCATTCGAATCCGTCCAGTAGTTTTTGCGTGATTGAGTAACAAACATCCATCCAAACATCCAAACTTTCACATTTATAATATGACTAGCTGACCCGCGCAGCTTCGCCCGCGAATATATTAATAAGTCGTCCAAATAGCTTTTAATAAAAATTTAATCTCCTATTTCAGCCCTCCAGGGACTGACTTTTGAAAAAAAATTTGCCTATGTTTGACCCCGGATCTTCAACTATATCCATGCCAAATTTCATGAAAATCGGTCCAACGGTTTAGCCATGAAAGCGTGACAGACAGACAGACAGACTTTCGCATTTATAAGTATGGATGATATAGATAATAGTAGCGATTTGGTCTCGTTTAAATTGAAAAGGTTCAGTACAAACAAATTAAATCTATTTTGTAGTTTTACTATGTTCTTGTTAATTGATAAAAACTACAATAATAACTGAGCAAGCGAAGGTCTTGGCAAGTAGAACGGTAATTGCCACATGCCCAACGGCTTGTAAATCGTTGTTTTGGTATTATCAGAAGGTAAACGAGTGTCTGGGCGACACATTATATATTCGACTACAATCTAAAATAAGTCTAAAAAACTATTAATTAAAAAAAATTACACGGTGGTTTTAAACCAGCGACAGATTTCCTCTTGACCTTGGCAGCGAACTTTTTTTTTGTTTTAGTGAGGGTTTTAGTGCTCTATTTTGTTTTTATAAAAAGTTAAAATAATCATTGAAAATAAATTCATAACTCTCTTTCTACGATTCGGGTAAAATAAAATAAACATTAAAAAATCTATAAACTAGTTCACTCTGCAAGTCATTCCTTAAACTTCCTGCTAAGTGAAGTATTTTGACCTCAAGGAAGCAAAAAACTATATACTAGCATAGATTTTTGAGTTAAAAGAGTTCAAAAATATAAAGTTTGTGAAAATGATAGTTTAAATTTTTTTTAAAACTGAAAAATTATTTTGATATTTTGAATAACATTCATCACAATTTTGAGTTCTAGTATTTTTCATTAGCTAAAAAATCGATAGGTTTAAAAATGTCAAATAAATTTAAAAAAATGAATTTCAAAAAAATGTTGCCATTGATAAACCCCGAATGTATGACAGACTGACACGAAATACGGTATTTGACGTAGTATTTTAAATAAGTAAAAGAGTTGATTGGCTTTTGAAATAAATTGGTTCATTAGCCTAAAATGTTCTAAAATTTTTTTTTTTAAATATGCTTATTGCATATAGCTGAAAACAAGATAATAATTTTAATATTTGAAAAGTAACAGCTTTTGAAAACTTGACTCTTTATAGATCTATAGATATATAGATCTTATAGATGTATAGATGTATAGATGTATAGATGTATAGATGTATAGATGTATAGATGTATAGATGTATAGATGTATAGATGTATAGATGATTAAACTTTCTAGCAAAAATGGTAAAAAGTGTGGGAAGGGGAAGCGAGAAGGGAGCAAGATAGACATGATAAGAGAGAAGAGAACGGAGAGAGGAGTAAAAGGGGAAAAAAGGTGGAAAAGAAGGAAATAGGTAGGAGGAGGGGAAAAAGGGGCGAGAAGAGGGAAAATGAAGGGACAGTAAAAACCTTCGTTCTAATCGAATATTCTATGAAATTCATGGATTTTTTTTATTTGAATTATCTTGTAAATTCTTTAATTAAGACTACTTATGTATCTATCACAAAAAAAATAATGAACTTGGTTTATTTTAATCATGCTCATTTAAAAAAGTAGCGTTTTTAAAAAAGTCATAGAAAGTTTATTAGATTATCTCCGTGTTGGTTCCGAGCTCCTTTGAAGAATAGATCAATTGCCGTTCTGTCAGGCCGGTCGTAAAAGGCGTCCGATTGGCTATGCGAGTCACTACTATCGTGGCTACTATGTAGTAGAGTTCTGCATTTTCTCGCCCGGATCTTGTACCACCACCTTACCTATTCCTGCCGCAATAGCGTCAGTGCACATTCGTGTTCCAGTTTGGAGGGTAAGGTAGCCGCTAAACTTATGCATTTAGCATTAGACCTCGCCACAAGATACCAACGCACCATTAACATCTTTGGTGTCTATAAGCGATGCTTGACTCTTTCCATCAGGAGAACCATCTGCTTGTTTGCTACTCATATCTTATGATATAAAAAAGATTTGTCGAAAGGAAGCTATTCAGGAAATTTCACGTATGAATACAGAGCGATATCCTGCGGACTGTACAATATAGGCGTTAAGAGCATGTTCGATTTTTTTTTATGTTATAAGATAGCAAACAAGCAGACGGGTCTCCTGATGGAAAGAGTCAACAATCGCCTATAGACACCAATAAATTTACCGGCTACCTTACCCTCCAAACGGAACACGACAGCGACAAGCACTGACGCTATTGCGGCAGAAATAGGTAAGGCGGTGGTACCAGACCCGGGCGAGACAATGCAGAACTCCACCACCTAGTAGCCACGATGGTAGTGACTCACATAGCCAATCGGTCGCCTTTTACGACCTGCCTCTCAGAACGGCAGTTGTCTATTCTTCAAAGGAGCCCGGAACCAACACGGGGTAGCCCGGAACCAACACGGGATTTGCAACGACAACTTTATGTTTTCAAACTTTTCTAAGAGCTATGTTGTAATAATGTAAGAAGATTATTCAAAGGATCTGTAAGATTAAGCCTTGATTGAGTACACTACAGAGCAAGAATATTATTTTTGTTAACGGTTTTTTAAAACGAATGTAATCCCTGCATAGTGTTTTACGAAAATAGGCGTCAGAGCTATCTTTTAAAACCAACCAAATATGCAATAATATTTTATTTTATGCATTTTTTAAACAGAATATATGGTCCTAAAGCGCAATATTTAATAATAATAATTTAAGGAACTTCGTTCCAAAAAATAAGAACAAACCTTGTTATTTTGATTGTAAGTTTCTTTCACTATATCCCCGTTACGGGTGCGTATTCGATTCGTAACGAAAACTTCATGTTTTCAAGATCGTATCGAATCTCGTATATCGAATCGTATATCGAATATCGTAATAATTTGAGCAGATTATTCGAAGGATATTACAGTTTTTGCTAGGCAGGCTTGGAGGGGATAGGGATTTTGCTGCACGACCGAACTGAAAAAAATGTGATACGGTTTTACAACCGTAAGAAAAATGCGTGGAATAAAAGCGTTAAATGAGACGTGCGCAGGCGCGACAGTCGCGTACACAAGCGAGTAGTGCCGTTTAGCCGAAGGAAGTTCGTTCCTACCTGGTGTCCCACGACACCACATCATTTTTTGATTATTATCTGCGAGTTAGAATTAGCATCCCTGAAACTAAAATATTTGTTTTTTTTTAAACTAGGTGTTGCCAGCGACTTTATCCTTGCGGACTTCGTTTACTCCGCACTGCTCCTCCCCCGTAGGTGATAGCGTGATAATATTATGTAGCCTATATGTTGACCCGACCTATTAGTAATATTTATGCAAAATTTGAAGTAAATCTATGCAGTACTTTTTGAGTTTACCCCGGACATACATACAGACAAACAGACAAAAAGACAAACAGACAAACAGACAAACAGACAAACGGACAAACGGACAAACGGACAAACGGACAAACGGACAAACGGACAAACGGACAAACGGACAAACGGACAAACGGACAAACGGACAAACGGACAAACGGACAAACGGACAAACGGACAAACGGACAAACGGACAAACGGACAAACGGACAAACGGACAAACGGACAAACGGACAAACGGACAAACGGACAAACGGACAAACGGACAAACGGACAAACGGACAAACGGACAAACGGACAAACGGACAAACGGACAAACGGACAAACGGACAAACGGACAAACGGACAAACGGACAAACGGACAAACGGACAAACGGTCAAACGGACAAAAATTCTAAAAACTATATTTTTGGCTTCAATATCGATTGTAGATCACGCCCCAAGTATTCTTTTATAAAAATATATTTATGTACAGTTTTGACTTTCCTACGATTTTATTATATGTATAGATTATCTGCGAGTTAGAATTAGCATCCCTGAAACTAAAATATTTGTTCTTATTTTAATTATTATATAATTAATTAGAGTTAGTTTTTTGTGTTTAAATTAAATTGTACACTGACTATCTGTTCTGTTTTAACATTGTATTTCACTATCTTGAGTTAGCTGTAAGATATCTCTTATTATAGTCTCGTATTTATATTTTTTTTTGTTGTGCAATAAAGGCTTAAATAAAACAAAATATATAAAATAAATGTGTGCCTTTCCGAATACTGCTGCCTTTTGTGCCTGGACCTTAATACAGATTTTGTCTTAAATAAAATTGTATTTCAAAAATGTTTTGTTGTCGCCTTTATGATTTAGTGGTCCGGTTACGGTGCTGAGCATAAACAGTTCGATTCCTGGGTCGGGAAATTTAAAAATGTGTTTTGTCAGTTTTCTGATAAAAACAACGTTACGTCGATTGGAAAGTGCCCGGTTGGCGATAGGTGTGCCACCTATCACATTGTGGGACCAAGTGTCTTCGGCTAATCGTGGGTGCACTTGTTGTACACCTGCCTACCTCATCGGAGATACGCGTGATGAAAACAACGTTGCCCGGGATTGGAAAGTGCCCGGTTGGCGTAGGCTTGCCACCTATCACATTGTGGGACTAACGGCCGGTTTCTAAAACACAAATTAATTTTAACAAGCAATTATTCTGTATTTAATATAATTTTTACAAGCAAATGTACCGGTAAACAAATTCTTCCGGTAGATATTCACGTTTTAAAATACACGAGCGACTGCTAACAATAAAATCGATTCTGATAATCATTCAGTTGTAACCGCTGTAAAATCGTGATAAAAAGAGTCATGCTTCTAATTTACCCTTAGCCTCTTTTCCTCGAAGATAACCCTGGGATTTCTGCACATTGTGTGCTATTATTAGTACCTGTTCATTATTTGCTTACAGTTCGAACTGGCGAAGGCACTTTTTTTATAAGATTTTTTGTCTATACATAAATTAATACGTGAAGGAAAAAAACAGGACCCCTTTTTAAGACAATCGCGTGAACGGTGTAGTGCGAAATTTGGGACAGTTAAAGCTTACATTGTGAAGAACTGCAGAAACTTAATATCTATATTAATAATTTCGTCAAGGGTTACGGTAACTGAATTGGAACCTTACCTAAATTATAAAGCGTAAAAAATAATAATTTTGAGTCGACAACATATATCCGCAAAATTCGGATTGTCGAGTATTTTGTTAAAATAGTAATTAATAATTCAAACGGTGCTGACAGTAAAATCGGCCATATTACTTTAAAAGATACAAATATCTGGTGTAGATGACTTGAACATTTATTAAAATATCGTAGAACGGAGCACAATTTATCGTGAAACTTATTTTATCTTCGTTCATAAAAAGTAGAAATTAAAAAATAGCAACACTATAGTGTTGTCTTTATTAGGTGCCCCATAGACCTACAATAACATTGCGCAATACTTTTATTGTGCGATGATATTGAATACCCCCTTGATTACAAACGTTCAATAAATTCACTCAATAAAATTGACAAACCAGTCTCATCAATATTTTCGTGCGAGTAACATGGCTGACGACGAAGTTTTGGCGGCAACCATGATGGTGATTTTCTTAAATAAATCTCTATATAATTCTATACACTCAAGTAAAAACTCCCATTCTTTATCTTTTATAGCATTCTTGCTCGCCATTTTGCTTCAATTTACGACACGACCATAATATATAACTGACCAAACGCGACCGCTCCAAACTCGGAAGTGAAAAATATTGTGCAATATTTAGCCTATACAGTGCAAGAAAAAATATTGCCCAGTAAAAAATAAATCGCTCAAACTTTTGTTCAATCATTGTGCAATCTTCAATATTAACCCTAAACGGTCAATAATATTGCACAATATTATTGTAGGTCAATGGGTGCCTTAAACCAACGTAATAGTTGAAAGAAGACGTTACTACAGTGTTGCTACATTTCAATGACTATTTTAGAGTTAGTCTAAGAGATTTCGTATTATGAGACTACCGAGCGAAACCGGGTTTTCATCTAGTTTTTAAATAATATTGTTACCTACGAATAATCTAGAAAAATGAAGAATTAGAATGCTGGAGAAATCTAGAAATAAAAGAAAGAAATAGCTGCTTCTATTGAGAAACAATAACCGCCGTTACCCAAGCAGCTATGCTATAATGGATCTTCTGTCATAAGGGTGAAAATAGCGTATACTAGGACTTGTTTACATTTAGATATATTGTTTACGCGATATTTTCGGAACATTCGGAAACATGGTCGAACTTTACCTTGGGTATAAATAGAGGTGTGTTGGCAAACAGAGTTCAGTTTTATACAGCGATTCGAAAGCGATAGATGGGGCGACCAGTGTAAAGCGATATAGTACAGTGAATACGGGAAGTATTTTAGTTTTATAAAGTAATTCAGTGTAGTGAGTTAATGCGGTCATAATAAACACCTTTTCAACTCAAAATGAAGGATACTAGCCGAATTAGCACCCATATTGACAAACTACTGACAGATTCAAAAAGTTAATTCGGAAACTAGTCTTCTGTTAAAAAAGATTAATTGTTTGTTAAAATTAATTTGCGTTTCGGAAACAGACCGTAAGATGCTCCAATTCTTTATCTATACTGTATATTATCAAAAGTCCTAACATAGTTAACGGATCCCCCTCTATTATCTCGGTAAACTGTCAAACGATTTACGGCCGGTTTCTGAAACACAATTTAATTTTGACAAACAATTAATCTGTTTTTAACAGATCATTTGCTTGTAAAAATTTATGTTAAACATAGTATAATTGCTTGTTAAAATTAATTTGCGTTTCGGTAACCGGCTGTTAATCATGTTTGTACTTAAAATATCGTTTTGTCTCAGTAATTCACAATGTTCCGACTAACGATACTTGAGATATCGTCGAACAAACATTTAAATACATACATGGGTGAATTTCAACAAATGCCATTTTTTTCATCACATCGGTGCACTTTTTCATTTATATAATTTTTTGCCTTTTTTCAGGTTTTATGTAGACTTTAGAATAGTAAATATCCCCAAATTTAATGTCATCAACGTATCATTTAAGACTAAGGAGAAAATTGAGTTTGAATTCTGGTTTCCACCGATATCACAACCCGGCACCGATTATTTTTTTATGTACACCGATATGAAAAGTTTATCCACCGAAATGATAAGTTTATCCACCGAAATGATAAGTTTATCCAGCGAAATTATATTCATATCACCATCGTGTGCAACAAATCGATCCGCCGTTCTTTTCAGTAGCCCACCTATTTCATCTGACGCACCTTTTCCATGCCCACATTCACTATAGTTCCGTATTATATTAGTCAGAGAAGAGCGGTAAACACTGAGTTAGGACATAATATAAAAAAAATCTTATTCCGATACTGGCCTGATGGAGAATCCAAAATAATAGTAAGATTCTGAAGAGTTGGAACTTCCTTTTTAATTTCTTCTAATATTGGTACAAGGTGAGCCCAAACGGCGGCAGCATCATGTCGCAGTGAAGAATTAATAGTGCAGAAACATTGAGTTTTTTTAATATTCTCTTCCTTAGTTTTATAGTAAATTACAGCAGTGTGTAATGTAAATTGTTGACGACTGCCACTAAAGTGCACAGATTGTACTTCGGACAAGTACGTGACTTGGTTTTTTTTCTATCATAAGATAGCAAACAAGCAGATGGATTTCCTAATGAAGAGTCAACCATCGCTTATAGACACCAAAGGTGTTAATGGTACGTTGCTATCTTGTGGCGAGGTCTTATACCACATCCGTAAGTTTACCGGCTTCCTTACCTTCCAAATCAAAACACGACAATGAAAAGCACCGACGCTATTGCGACAGGAATAGAAAGGTGGTGGTATCACACCCGGGCGAGACAATGCAGAACTCTACCACTACTACCTAGTAGTCACGATGGTAGTGACTCGTATAGCCAAGCCTTTTACGACCTTCCTGACAGAAAAGCAGTTAGTCTATTCTTTAAAGGAGTCCAGGACCAACACGAGGAAAAATTTGTGCTATAGTTCTCACTGAAGTCAATGTGAACAACACAATCCTTTTCAGTCATATTTTGTTTATAGTGCTTAAAAGCTTGACTTTGATTTCGTATATTACTGCAATGTGCTAAGAACGGTTTTAGATTATCTTCAAATATATTGATCATTTGCAATGGTTTAACTGTTATTTTCACTTTTTTACATTAATCGCTATTTTATCAACTCCATTCTTTTTGTACATTTTTTTTATCTTCTTCCAAGTCCAATAAACAACGTCTCTAGAGTTAACAAATTCCTGATAATTTAAGTAATGATTTCTACAGATAGGACATGTTCTTTGTAGGCATTCTACCTTAAAAATATCACAGCAAATACTACTAAGAACTTCAGTCACGGTGTTTTCTTTTACGATCCAATTTCGTTTTATGGATGTTATGAGAAGATTCATGTTCTCATGTTTCTCACATAGACATGTATTTCTCGTGTTTAATTTTGGCTGTGTGACCCAAAACGTCCTCATTCTTGTAAAATTGACATAACTGATTGTAGGATGGCCCGAAGTCAAGTATTTTGTTTTAATTGTGTCTTTCATCAGCTTTTTCTGTTTTTTTACTCCATTTTGTGTAACACTATCCTTTTTACCTCGACAAAGATTCGAATTGTCACTATCCTCAAAAAACTGAACGACAATCTTACGGATACGTTTTTGCAGGTCTGTGTTATTTGACTTCTTCGGGTTTTGTCTTACTGCTAAATTACTCTGTTTAAATTTCTTAAATTCTTGATGTAGTTTCATGTATCTCTTTTTGTACATCAATTTCTATTTATTAGCCCTTTGCCAATTGTTTCTTAAATCGCATATTTGCTGAGGTTTAAATGTTTGATATTTATTAAACTTCATTTTAATGTCTTGATTGAATATAATAGTTGCAAGGGACGACTCTAAGTTTAGGCGTAATGTTGATTCTTCTGAATTTATTGAACTAATGCTTGGCGTCCGTAAAGGAGATGCTATTGAGAAATCTAGAGGACTGCTTGTACGTAAATAGTGAGAACTACTCGCTACTATGGCACCAAAACGCAGATTAGGACTATTACATCGAAAATTCTGTCGCAATAACCGTGGGCTATGAGGTCTTATTGGTTCTTGAGAAATATCAGGCTTATTATCTCGATTTTTCGGTAGTTCTCTATCTTTCCTTAAATGCTTCCCCTCCTTCCTCTTCTCTCTTAGCACAGGATCACTTTTGATTTTAGCTTTTCTTATTCTTTCCAGCAACTTCTTTCTCTCTTTTTTCTCCTCCTCTGTTAGTTTTGACCTCGGCCTTCTTAAACAAAATTAAGCTATTATTATGTTTTCTTTTTATCTATTCATTATTTTGTTATTTATTATTATTAACTTACTATTTTTTTAACTAAAAACATATTCTAGGGAAACCTTTAATGCCTTTATTTGCTCCACCTCACCATCATCATTTCAGCCTATAGACGTATATTACCGAATCAGACTTCCCCTAATCATACATTTATACATCTACTACCCAGTGGTACCGTGGTAATGATTTTGACATTCTATTTCAGAAAGTATGTATACAATGTATATATAAATTTTTGTATGTAGGTATATATGTATGTATATAATATGTGTGTTGTTACCACAGACCACATGAATCCGTGGTTGTTGCGTATGTTCTATTGTTTTTTTTGTATGCTTAACGAAAAACACGAGATCTACCGATATGATAAAACGACTCACCGAGATGATAAATGAATCTACCGATATGATAAAGCCATCCACCGATGTGACAAAACTTCGCATTGATCATGAAACAAAACACCGATATTACATACCTATGACACCGATTGAGTTTTCTAATCATTTCGGTGTAAATGATCACATCGGTGGTAATAATGACCACCGATTACAGCGATATGAGAACAGCGACGTGAGAAATAACACACTTTTTAGAAAATTAGAAAAAATGCATAATATTTAGAGTAAATTCAATAACTGTCAATGAAGCTAATTCACTTACTACCTCTGTTAGAACCAAGTGATAATAATAAAACTACTCATTATACTGGAAAAATGAAACCACCGATAATATAAAATAATTGTCCGGGAGCAACTGAAATGGCATACTTACGTTATTGGTGGGAATATGCAGCGATTTGACACACGTCCATCCTGATTACGCACTAGCGCACACTAAGAGGGAAATAATATTGGAGTGGGGAGGCTGTCGGACTCGTCGATGTAAAGTTAGGTTTAAATTACTTTTGTCCAGCGATATGAGAACATTTTGCAGGACAAGTACGTTTCTGCCTCTCAGTTATAATAATCGTTAATTATGTAATAAAATATGCTATATATTAATAATAAAACTAATATTCTATGAAATAGAATAAGTTATAAACATTACTTATTTATTTTTGTTAGTGTATAAGCTTTTTTGTTTGTAAAAGAAGTAGGGGGACAGCACCGATTTGAAAAAAATAGAGGTTTATGTATTTATTTCTACCTTTATATATAGTCCTTGGCTAATTATATTTTTGCCACAACCCATTAGCTACCTATTGAATACTAAAAAAAATAATTCAGAACAATATTCCTTTTTTCAAATACTAATTTCATCGAAGACAAAAAAAAAAGTCATTTGGGAAATTCACCCACATACATAACGCCAGATTGTTCCGTTAGACTCCGACAAATTCATTTGTTCGTTTCATTAATTAATAAAGCTGAAGATTTTGTTTTACACGCTTTTTAGGGTTCCGTAGCCTAATGCGTTGCAATGCATATTTACAATGTTTTCTTTGATATTTATAGTTTGTTTTATATAAGGATTGTTTTATATAAGGAAACAAAGGAACCCTTACAATTTCGTCATGTCTATATATCTATCTATTTATCTGTCCGTTTATACAACTATTCGTATGTTACAATCATTTCATTCAGATATTATGGATACTTTATTGTT
The DNA here is from genome assembly GCA_036924255.1 of Apodemia mormo. Classification (NCBI taxonomy): domain Eukaryota; kingdom Metazoa; phylum Arthropoda; class Insecta; order Lepidoptera; family Riodinidae; genus Apodemia; species Apodemia mormo. The sequence goes on from JAUPFN010000030.1 coordinate 7,398,283, forward strand.
AAAATTTTGAAGAAAGGCTTAATTTATAAAAAGCTACAAAATGATATAGTACGAATAAATAAAATAAAATAAAATAAAATAAAATAAAATAAAATAAAATAAAATAAAATAAAATAAAATGGCTCAAGTGTAAGCAATCGTCAGATACAATAAAATATAATGTCAAAAAATCACTATAAACTTCTAAAATAATAAGTAATTACCAGAATTTAATTTCCATTTCAGTATGAAATTATAACCAGTAAATTAATAGCCAGCTAACATACATACAGCAACTATCTCTAAAATAATCGCTGAACAACCCAGAAATAGTAAATTTAATCACCAAAAATTTTATATATTTAATTTTTTTTATTATAATAAATAATTTAAAATCTTATCCAAATATGTTACATATTTTTATTCTATAAAAGTAAACGAATGTAGATAAAAAATATTGTTTACCCAAAAAATATAAATGAGTAACTCTTCCAGGAACTAATACTACCGTAAATGTCTACTAAAGTCTAACCTTCTTAGGCCTTTAAATAAAATAACGGCTACTAAAAACATTATTTTTCAAGCATTAATTAAATTTTTTTCAAATTAAGAAATACAACATGTTATCTATACATATAATTAAATCGTAGGAAAGTCAAAACTGTACATAGAATATTTTTTAGAAAAATACTTGGGGCGTGATCTACAATCGTTATCGAAGCCAAAAATATAGTTTTTAGAATTTTTATCTGTTTGTCCGCATGTATTTACTTCAAATTTTGCATGAATATTACTAATAGGTCGGGTCAACATATAGGCTACATATTATCACGCTATCACCTACGGGGGAGGTGCTATGCGGAGTAAACGAAGTCCGTGCGGACGAAGTCGTGGGCAACGGCTAATTTAAAATAAACTTAAATCTTAGTAGATAATGCAGTCCTTTGCATAATTTTGAAATTTTAATGAAGAGTTAATCTTCAAAAAACTTAAAAACTGAGTCCTCTTTCTGTGGTTATATTTATTTTAAAGCCTTAATGTGGAATCAGTCTCCAAAAATTTAAAAAACCGATACTTTGTGCAGTTATAATTACTTAAAAATTTTAATAAAAAAATTTCAAAGAGTCTTCAAAAAACATACAAAACATAACAAACACACATAAAAACACATTTTAAGTCGAGGCACTAGAAACAAACGGAAAAACTAGTTTGCGTAATCACATTTCTATGTATTAATTGATAAATAACGGTTTTGCAAAAACTAAACGATATACCTGATTATTAACTTACTATACGATAGAATGTACTTTACTCGATCACATAAAATTCCAAAAACAGGCTAAAAAGAATCTCTAAAACAAATAATTTGTTCATAATATTTCTAATTTTCCACATGATTTTGTATGGTGATATTTAGTTTTAAACACAAAAAAGAATATACCTACTAAATTTTGGTTTTCAGCTGAAGTCCTATATTTATTTATCCGAAAAATAAACCGTTTCCCAGCAGTTTCAATTCATACCGCGCCGCCCACTTTCTATAGTATTAGCGCGCGTCAAAATACCACGCCTTAAAGCAAATCTAATGATATATTTAGCACAAAAATTTGCTTATTGAAATTTGGTGATTGTTTAATAATTTAGGAGTATTGATTACATTTAAAAGCCCAGGCATGACATAGAGCTAGAACTATTGTAATTTAGGGTTTCATATTTTTTGTACACATTTAATTTTTTTTTGTGCTTATATATTTTAAAAAATCAAGGGAGCATTTTGATTATGCCAATATGTTGTGAGATATTCGCTTTAAAAAAAAAAGTATCTTCACGCCCATATCCCCGAAGGGGTAGGCAGAGGTACAACAAGTGCACCCACGATTAGCCGAAGATACTTGGTCCCATAAATGTGATAGGTGGCAAGCCTATCGCCAACCGGGCACTTTCCAATCCCGGGCAACTTTGAGTTACTCTGAAAACTGAAATAACACTTTTTTTTTTAAGTACCCGACCCGGGAATCGAACCCGGGACCTCATGTGGTCAACTCCAAAGCTGGACCACTAGACCACAGAGGCGATTATTCGCTTTAAAAGTGGTATAAATATGACCCTCCATTTAACTTTTAATTGTGCGGTGAAAAATTGTTTAAAAATGGGGAATATACTAAAATTTAACATAATTTTAAAAGAAATCTGGTTTGAATAACATCGATCACGTACGATACGAGTTAATTTCGATAGTTGCATAAATTCGGTAGCTGAGCAAAATTTTGTTTGTTATAGTGTCGTGAAAGACTACAAACTAATTTTTGGTAATTAAAAGTCAAAAAAATTTAGGTAATTAAAAGTCACCGACCACACAACCCATAGAGCCCTAATAACAGGCGAATGGTTCTGTCAACACATCTGACTTATAGTTCCGATGTAAATGTCCATGCACCAATACCCAATCAGTGCCGACCAATCAGATTCTCTGTACATCACTGTGGCCTTGAGTAAGCCAATCACGATATTGCAGTTCAGCTCAGCTAGTTGCCAGAATGTATTCAATACGGAAAATCGAACATAAGCCGTCTATGGGCTGTACGGTCGATGTTAAAAGTTGACATTTATTAAAATTTCTATTTTTCGCTGTTTTCAGCGGCATCGTGAGGTCACTTAAATTCGCGGAAATTTAAATAATTTCACCTTGTAGGTAGAGTTCTGCATTGTCTCTCCCGGGTACTGGTACCACAATAGCGTCAGTGCTTGTCACTGTCTTATTCCGGTTTGGAGAGTAAGGTAGCTGGTAAACTTATAAATGTGGCATTAGACCTCGCCACAAGATAGCAACGCACCATTAACACATTTATGTTTATAGGCGATGGGTGACTCTTTCCATCAGGAGACCCATCTGCTTGTTTGATATCTTATAATATAAAAAAAACTTTTTCTCGTGGACAATAATAACTTATTATTTATTTTATTACGGTGTTTTCTTTTTTTATTATAGTCATCAATTTAAATTTATGCGTTTTAGCCTTTTCTTGTGTAATCTTATCCTTGTAATGTATGAATAATTAGAATTTTAATGTAATTTATACATTTGTGTTTGTCTTTATACTTGTGCGGTGCCTTCCACTTTTTTTATGGGTTAGCTGGAAGAAATCTCTCTCGTTAGGGATAAGCTCACATTTGTGTATTATTTTAAGTATCGTTCAATTTTAAGGGTTCCGCGCCTAAAAGTTAAAACGGGACCCTATTACTAAGCCTCCGCTGTCTGTCCGTCTGTCTGTCTGTCACCAGGCTGTATCTCATAAACTGCGATTGCTAGATAGCTGAAATTTTCACAAATTATGTATTTCCGTTAGCGCTATAATAATCTATACATATAATAAAATCGTAGGAAAGTCAAAACTGTACATTGAATATTTTTTTAAAAGAATACTTGGAGCGTAATCTTTAATCGATATCGAAGCCAAAAATATAGTTTTTAGAATTTTTGTCTGTTTGTCTATTTGTCTGTTTGTCTGTTTGTCTGTTTATCTGTTTGTCCGTTTGTCTGTTTGTCTGTATGTATGTCCGGGGTTAACTCAAAAAGTACAGCATGGATTTACTTCAAATTTTGCATGAATATTACTAACAGGTCGGGTCAACATAAAGGCTACATATTATCACGCTATCACATACGCTGTGCGGAGTAAACGAAGTCCGCGCGGACGAAGTCGCTGGCAACAGCTAGTTAATACTAAAACTAAAAGAATGAAATTATACTCTATTTTCATTTTTTTATTTATATATAAATAAACAATAAACGTATTTTTTTCGTATTTTTTTTGCTGTGATGGTACGGAACCCTTCGAGAGTCCGACTCGCAATTGGCCGGTTCTTTTTTCATTAAAAAGTGTACACTAAGTTATTAATAAATAAACTACAAGTTTTATACTGACCCTGAACCCTTCATTAAGCGGGTCTGACCCACACTTGGTTTTAATAATGCGATAAATTTTGGTCGTTAATTAACAGTAGAAATATGAAATGGTTTCACTACCCTGTATATTCTACTCTTAATACGACCAAATATTCGCTTATAAGCTATATCCTTCTATTTAATAAAGGTACTTGACGATTAGTTATGCGAGTCACTACCATCGTGGCAATTATGTGGTAGAGCATTCTGCATTGTCTCCCACGGGTCTGATACCACCATCTTACATATTCCTGCCACAATAGCGTCAGTACTTGTCACTGTCGTGTTCCGGTTTGGAGGGTAAGGTAGCCGGTAAACTTATGTATGTGGTATTAGACCTCGCCACAAGATAGCAACGCACCATTAACACTTTTGGTGTCTACAGGTGAAAGTTGACTCTTTCCATCAGGAGATCCATCTGTTTATTTGTAATCTTATGATAGAATTCACAATGGTAGTAACAAGAATAGCCAATCGTTCGACTTTTACGACCTGCCTGGCAGAACGGCATTTGGTCTAATAATAAAAGGAGCCCACGCGAAGACGGGGGTCTATGTATAGTGTAACAAATTAAAAATCAATCAGTCTAGTAATTACGAAGCAAGTTGGCTGTGACAGTCAGACAAACACACGAGATCTTATAAGGCTTTCTTTTTTCTTTTAATCTACGGAACCCTACAAACCTATCCATTGATTCGAATATTTATATCACGACTTTCGACAGTTCAATATTTTCCGGACTTTTTATATCACTACGGAAATAGGTTCGGACCGTGAAGATATTAATCGGTTCGCTAGACGACCTCGGTAGCTCACGGAACCGTTCTGCTGGCCTTTTTGTCAAATTATTATTATATAATAGCCCCCGGCTAATTACTGCCACGCAACGTCGTATGACATCATAGTAAAAGGTTTTTGTGGCTGGGCAATTCAAAATGTGTTTTTTCAATTTTCTGATAAAAGTAACGTTGCCTGGGATTGAATGAACTCCTGGTTGGGGATAGGCTTGCCACCTATCACAATTTGTAACCAAGTATTTTTGAATAATCATGGATACACTTGTAACTCTGTCTGGCTTTTCGGAGATAAAGGCGAAGATACTTTAAAGCGAAAAACAACGAAAAAATAACACATTCACAATGGTAGTTACATGTTAGGCAAATTGTTTATATTTTACGAATTGCCTGGAAGAATTGCAGATGGTCTATTCTTCAAAAGGGAACTCGAACCACGAACCAACTTACGAACGAACGTAAATTGACTATATTCTTATTGACTTTACGTGGATATTAAAAGAAAGCGTCGGTGTAAAGTTGAGAAAGAGCATTTTTTAATATGATAAAAAAGACATAACATAGCAAACAAGCAGATGGGTCTCCTGATGGAAAGAGTCAACCATCGCCTATAGACACCAAAGGTGTTAATGGTGCGTTGCTATCTTGTGGCGAGGTCTAATGCCACATGCTTAGTTTACTGGCTACCCTACCCTCCAAACTGGAACACGACGGTGACAATGACGGCGAGACAATGCAGAACTCTACCACCTAGTAGCCACGATGCTAGTGATCCGTATAGCCAATCGGTCGCCTTTTACGACCTGCCTGGCAGAACGGCAGTTAGCCTATTCAAAGGAGCCCGGGACCAACACGGGGGAAAACAATCACACTGTAGGACCAAGTATTTTTGGATAATCGTGGACGCACTTGTTGTAACTCTGCCTGGCTTTTTGAGGATACGGGCGAAGATACTTTAAAGCGAAAATCAACGGATTTTTTTTTTTTTTTTTTATATCATAAGATAGCAAACAAGCAGACGGGACTCCTGATGGAAAGAGTCAACCGTCGCCTATAGACACCAAAGGTGTTAATGGTGCGTTGCTATCTTGTGGCGAGGTCTAATGCCACATGCATAAGTCTACCGGCTACCTTACCCTCCAAACCGAAACACGACAGTGACAAGCACTGACGCTATTGCGGCAGGAATAGGTAAGGCGGTGGTATCAGACCCGGGCGAGGCAATGCAGAACTCTACCACCTAGTAGCCACGATGTTAGTGACTTGCATAGCCAATCAGTCGCCTTTTACGACCTGCCTGGCAGAACGGCAGTTGGTCTATTCTTCAAAGGAGCCCGGAACCAACACGAGGAACATAAATACCGGAAATAACACATTCACGATGGTAATTACATGTTAGGCAAATTGTTTATATTTTACTTATTGCCGATGGTCTATTCTTCAAAAGATAACTCGAACCACGAACCAACACGTGAGAATATATCAAAGGACACAGCCTGTAAATTGACTATATTCTTATTGACTTTACGTGGATATTAAAAGAAAGTATCGTTCTATAATTCAAAAAGAGCATGCTCGGTTTGTTCGGATATGTAGAAAGAATGTTAAAAGGTTAACAAAACAGATATACAACTCGAATGTGGAAGAATGTAGGTACCGGGGAAGACCAAGACTGACGTACCATGATCAGATTGATCGAGTACTGTCCGAAGGTGGTGTCAAGAGTCTTCGCAACCGGCGTGTGGGTATGAAGAGAGTGATGAATGTGGAAAAAGTGAGAAAAGCCTGCAAAGATCGTGATATGTGGTACTCGGTTCTCTCTGCCTAACCCGTAGCGGATCTGGGATGAAGATATGTTGTTGTTGTTAACTATATTCTTCTTATATCAGCTAACTATGAAATCAATGGCGCTCACAGTCAATTCCCGACACGGAAAAATAAATAATTTAATATTAGTCCCTTTATGAAAACGAAAATTTGATACATAAAAAAATTTAAGATTTAAAGTGCTGATCGACGGACGAGCCTATACCGCGGCCTTTATGGTCTAAGAGCCCTCGACACAAAACTTATGGCTGATAGATCAGCGGGTCTAGCCAAGTGGCATAAACGGTCGGAGAATAGAAAGATAAATGTATGGATTTGACATAAGCATAATCGAACGCTTACGTCAAGTCCGTACATTTATCTTTCTATTCTCCTAGCGTATATGCCACTTGTCTAGACCCGCAGGTCCTTTAAGATATTGATCGACGAGCGACCCTATACCGCGATCTTATGGCTCGTCAGCAAAGCTCGCCCGTGTATCATCACAATACCGCGGTTTTATGTAGTGCAATTGGCTATAAGTTTTTGTGTCAAGGGCTCTAAGACCATTAAGTCCGCGGTATAGGCTTGCCCGCCGATTAGCACTTTAAGAGCCATGTAATTTTTTGGAACGAAGTTCCTTACGGCAGGCTTGGAGGGGATAGGATTTTGCTGCGCGACCGAACTGAAAAAAATGTGATAGTAAAACCGTAAGAAAAATGCGTGGAATAAAAGCGTTAAATGAGACGTGCGCAGGCGCGACAGTCGCGTACACAAGCGAGTAGTGCCGTTTAGCCGAAGGAAGTTCGTTCCTACCTGGTGTCCCGCGACACCACATCATTTTTATTGTTTAATACTTTCGCCTTTCTATTATGTCTGATTACTCCATTGAAATGTTACATTTAGGGTTGCGTTTGTCAGAGGAAGCAATTTTATTTTTTTTACTACGTAGTAGGTAAGCTTAAGTTAAGATCTGTGGGGTCACCATCCTTTTCCCCCCGCCGGTACCTTGGAAAAAGGGGTGCAAAGGGTTTTTGCACTGTATCTTGTAAACTAGTAACCCATGAAAATTTTATGAAGACATTATTTGTAGCAAATAAAATTGTCTACAACTTTATTCCCATTATTTTTTATCGTAAAATGTTAAATAAAAAAATTAAATGATGTGGTGTCGCGGGACACCAGGTAGGAACGAACTTCCTTCGGCTAAACGGCACTACTCGCTTGTGTACGCGACTGTCGCGCCTGCGCACGTCTCATTTAACGCTTTTATTCCACGCATTTTTCTTACGGTTTTACTATCACATTTTTTTCAGTTCGGTCGCGCAGCAAAATCCTATCCCCTCCAAGCCTGCCGTAAGGAACTTCGTTCCAATTACAAAAATGAAAATTTGTGAAAGTGGAAATCTCTATTATCTATACTAGCTGACCTGGCAAACGATGTTCTGCCTTTGTTACTAATTTTTCCGTTATTTTGTCTAAATTTTCTTACCTTTTAAACTTAACCTAAACTTCCATGAATATTTCAAAACCAAAATTAGCCAAATCAGCCCAGCAGTTCTTGAATTTTAGTGACTCGGTTCTCTCTGCCTAACCTGTAACGGATCTGGGGTGAAGATATGTTGTTGTTGTTAACTATATTCTTCTTATATCAGCTAACTACGAAATCAATGAGAAGAAAAAGAGATGAGCAGTAGGTATATGACTTCTCGCCTGATACCACCGCCTTACCTATTCTTATTATATGCTTATTGCTGTCTTTTTCCGGTTTGGAGGGTAAAGTGGCCGGTAAACTTATCCATCTGCCATAAGACCTCGCCACAAGATAGCAACGCACCATTAACACCTTTGATGTCTATAAGCGATGATTGACTCTGTCCATCAGGAGACCCATCTGCTTGCTTGCTATCTTATGATATAAAAAAAAACACAGTCCGTCACACGCAGTGTAAAGTGAACGTATTTGGATTAATTCTTCAAAGTTGACTTTCTGTTTTAGGTACTGTGCCCTTTAAATCACTTCACGAATACAACTTTCATTAGAACCTTGAAAGTAAATACATTAAACAAATATATGCGCATACAGTATGAATAAATTTAAATAACTATATATTTCCGGCAAGTTGTTTTTATTAACCTTATAACTTTACTAGCGACCCACCGCGACTTCGCATAGATAAATGTTATGTCAGTGTGGAGTGATATCAAAAATTGTACAAAGATTCAATATCATTCCCAGTATTGGTCTAGGCTCCTTTGAAGAGTAGGCCAACTGCTGTTATATTTTAAGATAGCAAACAAGCAGATGGGACTCGTAATGAAGAGTCAATCATCGTATATATATATATCGTTTCGTATCATCGTATATACAAAAGATGTTAATGATGCATTGCTATCTTGTGGCGAGATCTTATACCACATGCATAAATTTACCGGCTACCTTACCCTCCAAACCGGAACACGACAGTGACAAGCACTGACGCTATTGCGGCAGGAATAGCTAAGGCGGTGGTACCAGACCCGGGCGAGACAATGCAGAACTCAACCACCTGGTAGCCGCGATTGTAATCACTCGCATAGCCAATCGGTTGCCTCTTACGACCTGCCTGGCATAACGGTAGTTGGCCTATTCTACAAAGTAGCCCGGGACCAACACTGGGAAAACGCAAGTCGTAAAAGGCGACCGAAATTTTCAACTATCTATTTATCATGGTTTATGACAGACGGACGGACACTGAAGTCTTAGTAATAGGATCCCGTTTTACCCCCTGAGTACGGACCCCTAAAAACTAAAGAAACCGGTATTTTTGAGATTTAGGTAGAGGCAAAACTTTATAAAACCGTCTTTACGTAATTGCGTTGATTTAGGTTTTTTAATTTGTTTTTTGTTGTTGGTTGGTTAGTTGGCCCCAGGCTCCTTGGAAGACTGTCAACTGTCGTTCTGTCAGGCGGATCGTAAAAGGCGACCGATTGGCTATTCGAGTCACTATCATGGTGGCTACAATGTGGTGAGCTCTGCACTGTCTCGCCGGGTCTGGTATCACCACCTTACCTATTCCTGCCGCAATAAATAAATAAATATTCACGGGACAAATTACAGTTACTGAACTAACCCCAAAGTAAGCAAATTATTTGTTTGTGTTATGGGTGTTAGTCAACGATACTAATACATAGAAATACATTTATAAATACTGGAATATATTAAATAAACACCCAAGTCAGGAAATACAATAATATACGTTCATCACATAAATGCTTGTCCCCCTCGGGGATCGAACCCGAGCCCCGTCGATTGCGTAGTCAGGGGCGCTAATCATTCGAACAACAGGGGGTAAAATCGCATTACGACAACAACTACATAGAACCCGTCGAAATACTGACATGTGCGCCTTTATTTACTGTTGCCGAATATTTATCTAACTCAATTTTGGAAAAAATTTCAGAAAGGTCTTTTTTCCTTATGACGACAGAACTAATAACCTCCGTTTTTTCGTCAGTTGATAAATGTAGAGGAAGCGTTATGGGTCCGTACGGCTTGTGACCTTTCCTAGCCTGCATTGTATGGGATTTAGCTTAAAAGATATATAATTAAATATAATTAATACAATTAATCCGGAAATAAGCACAATGTTAGAACGTAGTAAATATCTGCCAAATTACGAAGACCTTCAGTACCAGCAAATTATTTTGACTCAAGGTAGCTTTTTAGGAGTGAACAATTTTAGGAGTTATTTAAATATAGGCAATGTTTAAATTTGAATGACTATTTTTGTATGATTATTTTATTCCAAGGGAAGTCAAGCAATGTTCAGTGCCGTCATGCGTAGACGGGTAACGGTTTATATAATTGGCGTATCAAATCTGTATACTTCCGTGGGTCAATTTAGTTTTGGCTGTAATAACTCTGACTGCGTAATCGATGGGATTTAGGCTCGATTCTCGATAAATACAAGCATTTTTTTTTATATCATCATATGGAAAACAAGCAAATGGCTAAGGATAGCTCTGAAATGGATGAAAAAGAAACCATGGCCTATAGACACCAAAAATATTAATGGTGTCATGCTCTCCGTGTGGCGGGATGACGATGCCACATGCATAAGTCTACCGGCTACCTTACCCTCCAAAACAGAACACGACAATGACGAGCATTGACGCTATTTCGGCAGGAACTGAAGAATACGAGTTTTAGGCACGTGTGAACGCCTCGAGCACCAATGGCAAAATGAGCGCGCCGCACACTGCACACAGCCCGCACAGGTGACAGGTGCAATCCCTTTTATAGACGCGATGACGTTTGTTATTCTAGCGAAAAGGTGATTGCTAATAATATATTTTTTATTTTAGACGAGCTTTATCCATTCCTCCAAAATCTGATGGTCCATTCGCACATGATAGATGTCACATGTACTCAGCGGACTGGGCTGCCGCTTTGGCTCAAGGTCGGAGTACACCAGACGATGAATGGCCTATAACTAAGTGTCAACATGGATGGGAATACAACAGAAGTGATGTGCCGTATGAAACCATAGCTTCACAGGCAAGTGCTTAATACTTACATGGACATTATCATAATATATATAGGTATATTTTTAAGTTGGACCAAACAGTAAATTCTGTAGTAGGAATCCATAGCGGACAAACTACATGACACGTAATTTATATATATATATATATATATATATATATATATATATATATATATATATATATATATATATATATATATATATATATAGATATATATATATATATATATATATATACACACACACAATTTTTTGAGGAAATGCAAAGTTTAGACAAAAATTTTGTTTAGACAATTACGCCAACGGTGGGGTATAAGATTTGACACCTAGTATTTTTTATGTAATACGCTAATGGAGTGCCGTAAGGCATAAAAATTGTTAAACTTCGGAATTCAGGGCTAGTCAATGAATCTGTATAACGAGTGTTTGTCAGCATTATTAAAGGCTCAAATAAAAAAAATTAAACAAAAAGTAATTGACTGATCTCGATTACAATTTTTTTTAACAATTTACTGGAAATGACAGATAGAAGGGGGAACAAAATGTTTACAGTTAAGATTTCAATTTTATATTTAACTAGCTGCAGCGTGCAGCCCACTGCATTAAAATAAAAAATAAATAAAATAATCTTTTATTTGGCATAACAATTAAGGCTCTGTTACAAATTAAACTTAGCTTAATAGTTTTAACAAAAAGTACCATCATCAATCGTCAATAATGTTCAATTGTAACAGGTAAGCAATGACAACTACACTCCGCACTAGTTTTAACTGTATAGCGGCAGTGCAGTATCACCGCAGACACCAACCATTTGATGTTGACACGCTCACGCCACTGCGCACGCGCACACGATAGCTCAGACATTTCTGGCCTGCTATCGGCATTGTGTTACTGTATACATAGTATATGCAAAGAAAACAGATATCTTATTTTTACACTAATAAAGCATTAAAAGTTTTTGGAGAATCCCGCGGGATCTCCTAATTTTTCCGGGATAAAAAGTAGCCTATGTGCTATTCCAGGTTATCATCTATCTGTGTGCCAAATTTCATTCAAATCTGTTCAGTAGTTTTTGCATGATTTAGTAACAAACATCCATCCAAACATCCAAACTTTCGCATTTATAATATTACTAGCTGCAGCGTGCAGCCCGCTGCATTATAAAAGTTTTTGGTGAATCCCGCGGGATGACCTAATTTTTCCGGGATAAAAAGTAGCCTATGTGCTATTCTAGGTCATCATCTACCTGTGTGCCAAATTTCGTTCAAATCCGTTTAGTAGTTTTTGCGTGATTGAGTAACAAACATCCATCCAAACATCCATCCAAACATCTATCCAAACATCCAAACTTTCACATTTATAATATTAATATAGATAATTAAAATTAATAATATAAATTTTTCCGTGTTGGTCCCGGCCTCCTTTGTAGAATAGGCCAACTGCCGTTCTGCCAGGCAGGTCGTAAAAGGCGACCGATTGGCTATCGAGTCACTATCATCGTGGCTACTAGGTGGTAGAGTTCTGCATTGTCTCGCCCGGGTCTGGTACCACCGCCTTACCTATTCCTGCCGCAATAGCGTCAGTGCTTGTTGCTGTCGTGTTCCGGTTTGGAGGGTAAGGTAGCCGGTAAACTTATGCATGTGGCATTAGACCTCGCCACAAGATAGCAACGCACCATTAACATCTTTGGTGTCTATAGGCGATGGTTGACTCTTTCCATCAGGAGACCCATCTGCTTGTTTGCTATCTTATGACATAAAAAAAAAAAAATTATGTATATTTGATTAGTAACTTTAATGTTCATTTATTAGATTTTTAATTGGCTAAATTTTTTTTTTAACTTCCCACGTACATAGATAAGGAAGTTACTGATATTGCCCCGATTTTCGAAACTCGAGTTTTCAGCAGATCTCCACGTTTTGAGGTCCCAGGAACCTGTTCTGAATATTTTTACAATAATGTCAATATGTCTGTATGTAAATTTGAATTAATCTGGTTCTGAGGATATTTGAGAAATTTTGAAAAACCTAAAAAAAATTTTGGCGAAACAAATTTTTTTAATATAGCTTTGGAATTAATGGACCAATTGAGTATAAAATCTAATCAGCTCTATTCACCAAAAAAACTGCGCCCAATACATAAATTACATCAAAATTGGTTTATCCGTTCGGGATTTCCTTATCTACATACGTGGGAAGTTAAAAAAAAATTTAGCTAATTTAAAAAATCTAATAAATTAACATTACGTTTATTATTACATACGGCGCCCCACTAAATACAATCTATACATATATAAAATCGTAGGAAAGTCAAAACTGTACATTGAATATTTTTTTAAAAGAATAATACTTGGGGCGTGATCTACAATCGATATCGAAGCCAAAAATATAGTTTTTAGAATTTTTGTCTGTTTGTATGTTTGTCTGTGTGTCTGTGTGTCTGTGTGTCTGTGTGTCTGTGTGTCTGTGTGTCTGTGTGTCTGTGTGTCTGTGTGTCTGTGTGTCTGTGTGTCTGTGTGTCTGTGTGTCTGTGTGTCTGTGTGTCTGTGTGTCTGTGTGTCTGTGTGTCTGTGTGTCTGTGTGTCTGTGTGTCTGTGTGTCTGTGTGTCTGTGTGTCTGTTTGTCTGTTTGTCTGTTTGTCTGTTTGTCTGTTTGTCTGTTTGTCTGTTTGTCTGTTTGTCTGTTTGTCTGTTTGTCTGTTTGTCTGTTTGTCTGTTTGTCTGTTTGTCTGTTTGTCTGTTTGTCTGTTTGTCTGTTTGTCTGTTTGTCTGTTTGTCTGTTTGTCTGTTTGTCTGTTTGTCTGTTTGTCTGTTTGTCTGTTTGTCTGTTTGTCTGTTTGTCTGTTTGTCTGTTTGTCTGTTTGTCTGTTTGTCTGTTTGTCTGTTTGTCTGTTTGTCTGTTTGTCTGTTTGTCTGTTTGTCTGTTTGTCTGTTTGTCTGTTTGTCTGTTTGTCTGTTTGTCTGTTTGTCTGTTTGTCTGTTTGTCTGTTTGTCTGTTTGTCTGTTTGTCTGTTTGTCTGTTTGTCTGTTTGTCTGTTTGTCTGTTTGTCTGTTTGTCTGTTTGTCTGTTTGTCTGTTTGTCTGTTTGTCTGTTTGTCTGTTTGTCTGTTTGTCTGTTTGTCTGTTTGTCTGTTTGTCTGTTTGTCTGTTTGTCTGTTTGTCTGTTTGTCTGTTTGTCTGTTTGTCTGTTTGTCTGTTTGTCTGTTTGTCTGTTTGTCTGTTTGTCTGTTTGTCTGTTTGTCTGTTTGTCTGTTTGTCTGTTTGTCTGTTTGTCTGTTTGTCTGTTTGTCTGTTTGTCTGTTTGTCTGTTTGTCTGTTTGTCTGTTTGTCTGTTTGTCTGTTTGTCTGTTTGTCTGTTTGTCTGTTTGTCTGTTTGTCTGTTTGTCTGTTTGTCTGTTTGTCTGTTTGTCTGTTTGTCTGTTTGTCTGTTTGTCTGTTTGTCTGTTTGTCTGTTTGTCTGTTTGTCTGTTTGTCTGTTTGTCTGTTTGTCTGTTTGTCTGTTTGTCTGTTTGTCTGTTTGTCTGTTTGTCTGTTTGTCTGTTTGTCTGTTTGTCTGTTTGTCTGTTTGTCTGTTTGTCTGTTTGTCTGTTTGTCTGTTTGTCTGTTTGTCTGTTTGTCTGTTTGTCTGTTTGTCTGTTTGTCTGTTTGTCTGTTTGTCTGTTTGTCTGTTTGTCTGTTTGTCTGTTTGTCTGTTTGTCTGTTTGTCTGTTTGTCTGTTTGTCTGTTTGTCTGTTTGTCTGTTTGTCTGTTTGTCTGTTTGTCTGTTTGTCTGTTTGTCTGTTTGTCTGTTTGTCTGTTTGTCTGTTTGTCTGTTTGTCTGTTTGTCTGTTTGTCTGTTTGTCTGTTTGTCTGTTTGTCTGTTCGTCTGTTCGTCTGTTCGTCTGTTCGTCTGTTCGTCTGTTCGTCTGTTCGTCTGTTCGTCTGTTTGTCTGTTTGTCTGTTTGTCTGTTTGTCTGTTTGTCTGTTTGTCTGTTTGTCTGTTTGTCTGTTTGTCTGTTTGTCTGTTTGTCTGTTTGTCTGTTTGTCTGTTTGTCTGTTTATCTGTTTGTCTGTTTGTCTGTATGTATATCCGAGGTAAACTCAAAAGGTACTGCATGTATTTACTTCAAATTTTGCATGAATATTACTAACAGGTCGGGTCAACATATAGGCTACATATTATCACGCTATCACCTAGCGGGGAGGTGCTGAGCGGAGCAAACGAAGTTCACGCGGACGAAGTCGCTGGCAACAGCTAGTACATTATAAAAACATATTGGGGAGCTGGCTCCTAGGGGGTATTGTATATATCTTGGCCTGATCGAAGAATTGACCACATCATGAAATACTTCATCATGAACATTTTTACTATCCATTGGCCACATCATATTCCTTGATCAGATCAGTGATAAGAAATTGTTAATCGATAAGGTTAACTAAACGCACGACTACGTCTTTTTTTTTATGTCATAAGATAGCAAACAAGCAGATGGGTCTCCTGATGGAAAGAGTCAACCATCGCCTATAGACACCAAAGATGTTAATGGTGCGTTGCTATCTTGTGGCTAGGTCTAATGCCACATGCATAAGTTTACCGGCTACCTTACCCTCCAAACCGGAACACGACAGCGACAAGCACTGACGCTATTGCGGCAGGAATAGGTAAGGCGGTGGTACCAGACCCGGGCGAGACAATGCAGGACTCTACCACCTAGTAGCCACGATGGTAGTGACTCGATAGCCAATCGGTCGCCTTTTACGACCTGCCTGGCAGAACGGCAGTTGGCCTATTCTTCAAAGGAGGCCGGGACCAACACGGCGAAAACTATGTTAAAAGACTATTAATACTTTCTAGCGTTACTAGATTTTAGTTATTTGTTTATTGATACATGTCTTAATATTTTTATGACAGTTTTGATAAATGTTATCGTAATTAATAAAACAATAAACGAAATACTATAGTGCGCGCGGAACTAGTTGGCCGCGCCATACGTAATACGTAATACGTATGGCGCGGCCAACTAGTTCCGCGCGCACTATAACATATTCAGGATTTATATAAAATATCTTATGGACGACATATATTCATTATACGACCATTCGTGGATGATAAAATCATGATATGTTAACAATTAACGATCTAGTGTCAGTGTATGACCAAATTACCTTTAAGGGTTGTTTGAGCAAAACATTTTTGATTTTGACAGTCAATTTTAGTTGCCCACATCATAAAATTCGAGTCGTATTATACGACCAGTTTATGAAGTAACTAGCTGACCCGGCAAACGTTGTTTTGCCTTACATATTAGGAATCCATAGCGGACAAACAACGTGACACGTAATTTATATAAGACTACGGGATTGTCCTTCCACGCAGCCAAAATGGCATTAAACTTTATATGATGGTTAAGTATTCTTAAATTTTGCTAATTTTCCGCGCAATTTTCTTAATATTTTCTTTTATTAGAACCTTCTCCTTACAATTACAAACACAACAAAAAAAAATACCGAAATTGGTCCAGCCATTCAGGCGTGATGTCGAGACCAAGGAAAATAGGGATTGATTTTTATATATATGAATGTGTTGTTTACAGTTAAATTGGGTGTGCGACCAAGATAATCTAGCTGCTACCGCCCAAGCTATATTCTTCTGTGGCGCAATTGTTGGTGGGCTAGTGTTCGGATGGATTGCTGATAAATACGGAAGAATTCCAGCTCTAGTTGGTA
Organism: Apodemia mormo; assembly: GCA_036924255.1. Taxonomy (NCBI): domain Eukaryota; kingdom Metazoa; phylum Arthropoda; class Insecta; order Lepidoptera; family Riodinidae; genus Apodemia; species Apodemia mormo. The sequence continues at coordinate 7,415,041 of JAUPFN010000030.1, forward strand.
AGATACATATCGATACCCGTAATTTTAATAGTCATACATTTTTTCCGGTAGCGACTAACTTGTGACTATTGCTTCTTGTGTTTCGAGCTATGCGAACTAATGAAATACAAGCGAATGTCTGTTTGTTTAGACAGACGAAAACAAAACGAACGACGAGACACGGCTAAACCACAAAACCGATTTTGATAAAATTTGTCATGGAGATATTTGAAGATCTGCGTTCAAACATAAGCTAACTTTAAAAAAATCAATCTCTAAGGTGATAAAATTCTATATGGACGACATGAAACAAAAAAACGAAAAAAAACTGTTTTTTCGTCGGTTGAAAAACTCTACTGATTGAATCTATATTATATTCTAACTTTTAAATTTTGTCGAAAGCGGCTTAGTAGTTTTTAAGATATGAAGTCGATTTAAATTTTTCAATTATTTAGTTTAGTTTATACCCCCAACAGGTTTCACTTTTTACGCCATCTTCAGGGCTAACATGTTACTATATCCGCGGTTAAATTTGCGGTCAGCTAATGTATTAATATTCCGCATTTACGGCACTTTAACTGGCGGTGATACACTGCTGATATGACTATAACACGTCATACCTTACGGATATACCTTAAAAGAACTCTTAAACTCTAAAATATAATCGTAGTTCATTTGTAAAAAATTATTTAATAGTATTGTTGTTATTTATTTTTAAATCAACTATTCCAGGGACTAACATGGTAGGATTTGCCGCGGGAATCGGGACTGCATTTTGCAATACCTTTTGGACCTTTTCACTCTGCAGGTTCCTTGTTGGACTCGCATTTGACAACTGTTTCACCATGATGTATATTTTAGGTAAGATTTTTTAAAAAATTTTGAATTTGTAATAATATGTATATTACTGAAATTTTAATAGTTTTAAATGATAATTACTTATTTTTTTATTTATATATTTGTTAATAATTATACAATTTTTATAATTTATTTGTTTATTACTGAAATTTTAGTAATTTTATTTATATATTACTGACTTTTTTATTACAGAACTTTTTGTTTACAACTGAAATTTCAATAATTTATTTGATAATTACTAAGATTTTAACATTCCTTTAATAATATAATAAAAATAGTTAAAATTTTCATAATTTGTTTGTCTCTTACTAAAAGTTTAATAATTTTATTTGTTTGTTACAGTGATTTTTACAATATTATTTGTTTATTACTGAAATTTTACTTTCTTTATTTATATATTACTGAGTTGTTTTTTTATTAAGAGACTTTTTGTTTATAACTGAAATTTCAATAACTTTATTTGATAATTACTAAGATTTTAACATTTGTTTAATAATATATTACTAAAAATAATATGTTAATTCCTGAAATTTTCACAATTTGATTGTCTATTACTGAAATTTTAATAATTTTATTTGTTTGTCACCGTAATTTTAGTAATTTTATTTATTTACTATTGATTTTATTTTATTTCTTAACAACCGAAAATCCAATAATTTCGTTTCATATTTACATAGTTTTTAATAATGTTATTTATATTTGTGTGAAATTTTTATAATTTATTTCTTTATCACTGAAAGGGTCTTGCAGGATATGATTACAGAACTTACTTGGGTCACCGGCCCCAAGAAGATCATTTGAAAATAACTTGTGTGGTAACATTAGCGAGGTACAAACTTTCTGTTGACACAATTTCAGCCTGAAATTTTATTGCGTTCTGGAGTTAATTGATCAAACAGGCGCTAAAACGGGTATTTAGAAAAAAATTAAAAACTACTGCAGCTACACTAATGAAATAAAAACTATTCATTAGAAGAAATATTATTCTAAGTTATATATTTTTAAAGAATCGCTTCATCGTATTTCCTACTAAAAAAATTTAAAAAAACTTTTTTTCATTTTTTTAAGGTTTACACAAAGGTACAATCACAAACAAAACATAAATAATACATAATAATATGAAATACGTGCAACACTTCCAAAAAAATATTAAAACCTCTTTTAACAGTTATGGTATTCTAATGAGGTAACATTTATTTTTTGATTAAACTTTTTATTATTAGAATAATTTTAAATTAAATTTAAACAGAATATTACAAATTATATTTTCAAAATATGTGATCAATCTTCATCGCTGTCCTCATCACAGATTACTTATGTATAAAGTCCTCATTAATAACGATGCAACTCTCTTCTGATGTAAATATATTAGATAAAGCTTGTGCTGGACGTAAGACGTTTTTACATTTTGCCAGACATACTTCGTATACATTTACTCACTAAATAAAACACAATGCAACAGTATATATTTAAAAATAAAACACTTTCCAAAAAAATCCACCACACTAATGGCGCGGCTACATATGTCGGGCTACGGCGAAGTATTTAAAGCTTACTTTGTACACATATTTTATTAATTTTTAAGCTAGGAAAATTGCAGTAATAACATTTACTAAAAACAGGTATATTCTAGAACTGATTCTCCCGGGGTATGTTCATTAAACAAAATGAAATGAATACGCTAACTTATAATGAGCCGTACGTTCAAAGGTTTCTATATATTCCGGGTGTCAGGATTAACTAGATTTTCCACCCGTAAACCTTTAAATGTTTGTGATGTCTGTAACTTCTGAATTACAAAACTGATGACCTTGAAATTTTAGGGACAATTTTCATAGTACATCCTTTCAAACAAAAAAATAATAAATATTAGGTTAGGTCGGACTAAAAGTTAACGAATTAAAGTTAAATATACGTTTTAAATTTCATCTCCTATCCAACGGCAACCGCACTAATTATTAGGATAAAAGGTATCCTATAATGCGCGCAAACATAATAATGCGCGGCCTTGATACAAATACAAACAGACAAAAATGAAAAACATTACAGTTTTCACTTCAGTATCCAATAAATAGCGCCTTCCAAAAAAAATTAAAATATCTTCAGTGTACAGAAGTTGACCTCTTATAGTTTTATTATAATATGTTTACATAAATATACACCGTGCTTTTAATTTCAGTATTAGAATATGTGGGACCAAAATGGCGAACATTCGTGGCGAACATGTCGATCGCGATATTTTTCACGTTTGGTGCCACCCTTCTCCCCTGGATAGCGCTGTGGGCTGGTGACTGGAGGAGATATGCGCTTGGTATCAGTGCACCTTTCATTATTGCTGCGGCTACACCTTGGCTGGTTCCAGAGAGCGCCAGGTAAACATATATTATTGACGCACTAGCTAGGGCATCGCTCGGAGGATGTTTTGTCATGCTTTTTTATGAAATAGGGGGCAAACGGGCAAGAGGCTTACCTGATGGTAAGTGATCACCGCTGCCCATGAACAGCTGCAGCACCGGAGGTCCTGCAAGTGCGGTCCCGGCCTTTAAGTTATGAGTATACTCTTTTCTTGAAGGCCCCCAATTTGTATAATTTCGGAATCACATCCGCTGGTAATTGTTTCCATAGAACAGTCATGCAAGGCAAAAAATGCCTTGAAAATCGCACTGTAGTGGACTTGCAGACATCCAAATGGTGAGGGTGGAATTTAAAATTTTGGCGTGATATCCGATGGTGGAAATCTCCGGGTGGTATTACGCTGAACAACTTCTCTAACACAGCCCGTGGTATAAGCCATAGGAGATGCAGAGAGAATCAAAATCTATTCGCAACGCCTAAGGATCAACCCGATCAGAAAGAGTACGGTCATCGACGATTCGAGACGCTTTACGCTGTATACGGTCAGGAGGAAGGAGCTGGTACTGCGGAACTCCTGCCCGAAGCTGAGAACAGTACTCCATATGAGGGCGGATCGGATCAATAACAGTCGGCTGGTGAGAAGACCTGTTATGCCCTATTTAGAACATCAAGTTTTTTGGACGCCAGCTTTGCTTTACCTTCCAAATTACCACAAAATTGGACGTTACTCAGTATTTCGATTCCAAGAATTCCAATTAAAGGATAAGAAGAAGAACTAAGAAGAAGCAGTTAAAGGACTGGTCTCAAGACAAGGGGATATGAAAAAAGGCTGTTTTCTTAGCGGTAAATGCACAAACTTGTCTCTTCTTCAGATTATATTAGTCATCCTCATTCTGAGACTTTGGTCATTAAATTCAGACACAAGTTTTTTTATATATTATCATAAGAAACAATCATAGCAAACAAGCAGATGGTTCTCCTGATAAAAAGAATCAACCATCGCCTATAAACAACATAGATGTTAATGGTGCGTTGCTATCTTGTGGGGAGGTCTAATGCCACATGCATAAATTTACCGGCTACCTTACCCTCCAAAGCGGAACACGACAGTGACAAGCATTGACGCTATCGCGGCAGGAATAAGTAAGGCGGTGGTACAAGACCCCGGCGAGACAATGCAGAACTCTTCCACCTAGTAGTCACGATGGCAATGACTTGCATAGCCAATCGGTCGCCTTTTACGACCTGCCTGGCAGAACGGCAATTGACCTATTCTTCAAAGGAGCCCGGGTCCAACACGAGGAACTCTTTCCGGTACTTGTCGACATGTTCCCGAGAAATGTTAGCGCGGCCGGAATTATACGGCATCTCCTGTATTATCATCTGCATAACAATGAATGCCGCTAATTTGCAGTATATCATTGATATACACAAGAAACAGTATAGGAGATAGCATGTAGCCTTGAGGGGGTCTGAGCATACACCGTCAACAACCTTAACGCTACGATCTGCCAAAAAGCTGGTGATCCAGTTCTCAATTCGCAAAAAGTGCTTTATGCTTCCCTTTCTGCCAGTCAGTTCGTAAGAGGAATTGCCATATCTCTCCCTCTGTTAACTACCTCCACAGTAAGCATGGAACATTTCACAAATAGCATGTGAAATTTCATGTGAAATGCATTTTCATACATCTCATTTGCTACCTCTCTTCATGTGGACTTTGAAATGTCACACTTAATGAAATTTTCTAATTCATGTAGTAGAGGCAATGGTATAATCATTTTTAGTTCCTTACGGTCATTTGACGTTCAGGTAATTTTATGAGTGAAAATCATTGCCAGTAAAATTTCACATGTGAAATCATTGTGGTTTTTTGTTTCGTTTCATTCAATGAAAATGATTTAAAAGTAGCAATCATTTCCATTTTTACTTCAAAGAGCATTCACTCATTTTCTAACAAATTAATAAAAATACAAAGTATCAATTCTACCGCGTGTAAATTTTTTTGTTTCAAGATGGTTGGTGTCTCAGGGCAAAATTGACAAAGCTTTAGTGATCATGAAGAAATTCGAGAGAATCAACAAAACGAAGATACCGGAGAAAGTTATAAGTGAATTCACTGTAAGTGGAACGACGGAATTTCTTTTTTTTGGTCAGTCGAGTAAAAAGAAGCATGCCGCTAATGTAGCTTTTTTTAAATCGTCCGAGTAGTTTTTCTTTTTTTAAATCGTAAGGAGCCGTTCTTGAGGCGGCTTGAGGAAACGTCGCAAGTTCTGTCGAAATTTTTCTTTGTTGTTTTTTAAGTTTTCCCAAGCACGGGGTAAGTGCTAAAACATAAATATAACTACGTATAGATGCTCCGTTTACTCTGCTTATCCCGCAAGGGAACCGGCGGAATGATACCTTTTTCAGGGTTCCGTACCTAAAAGGTAAAAACGGGACCCTATTACTAAGCCTCCGCTGTCTGTCTGCCTGTCACCAGGCTGTATCTCAAAAATTGATAACTAGAAAGCTGAAATTTTCACATAATATTATGTATTTCCATTGCCACTATAACAAGAAATACTAAAAAAAAAGACGTGTGGCACTCGGAGATTGCCGCGGTAAAGCTATTGCATAGCTTTTTCTATCAACTTATGCAATTACAATTATATATTTATTTTGTTTATGCAGTATTTTTTTTTCTTTGTTTATTCATATTTAAAACACTTTGTACACAAATTATACGAGTACAGATATTCACTGTTGTACGTAGATGATAAATACCTATACACCTATATATACTTTCTCACAAACAGCTGATTACGGTAGTTTTCCAATACAACCAATGCCACCTAAAGGCTGGTTGCTGAACTAAAGAGACAAGCGTGATATTTCAAAAAGTCATTAAAATTTCTGGTATTTATCGATAGATGGAAAAACTAAAAAGTATCACCGCTGTGCCGGTCGGAGTGGGGGTGTTAGGTTTTTTTCGTTACGGAATTTCTGGATTCGGTCTCCACGCTCAAGGCCCGCGATAGAAGCTATGCAATAGCTTAATAAAAAAATGAAAATATTAAGGGTGGTCCACATACAATAAACGTTTTTTTCGTATTTTTTGCTAAATATTAATAACACTAACAGATAGACGCTTAAAATTTTCACACAATATTTAGTTGTACAAATTATCTTTCAAAATAAATATTAAAATAAAAATAAAGTAAATATTTAAGGGAGGTCCCATAAAACAAACGTAATTTTAAGCAATTTTTACTCGATCTTAATAAACAGGTAGAAACCTGAATAGGGATGGTACGGAACCCGTTGTGCATGAGTCCGACTCGCACTTAACCGATTTTCTTTACGTGGAATCTAATCATAACCTTATACCAATTTCAGGATGCCACCCAAAAAGCCTTTAAAAAATCTGAATCAGAAACCAGAACATACTCCGTCATAGATATCTTCCGCACCCCAAGACTCCGTAAGAATGCTCTTCTCCTCATTGTCATCTGGATGGCAATATCCCTGGTGTTCGATGGTCACGTCAGAAATGTGGGGTCTTTGGGTCTGGATATATTCCTAACTTTCACTGTTGCAACAGCTACGGAGTTCCCGGCAGACACATTTTTGACTGTTGTTTTGGATAGGTAAGGAATAATTTTATCTACGCTAATATTATCTATACAGGCTGACTGATGAGTTACCTTCAATATGTAAGGACGTGTAGTTGGTGATCAAATATGACGAGAAAAAATAACATTAAAAATAAATATTAAAATACTTCTTAGTAAATTTAGTAAACAGTACACCGAGAATCTTATATTTACTTGCATCACCTTGGACACTGTGCATACGCACGTGTCGCGTAGCGCACTATCAACACAGAATAGCGGAGGGTGGCAGCGACGTGTCCTTGTTGTCGACTAGCGCGTACTAGAAAGTATAATATCCAGATTTCACTTATTTTTAGAGAAAGGTTGGTCAAAAATTAAGCCCCTAATTTTATTATTTCATTTTAACGAGAATCGAATACCAAGTACTCTCCAGAAGTATCGAAGGTATCTCACCAGTCAGTCTGTATAATAATACGTGGAACAAAAACTTTATACCCATATTTAAGACAATTACGCAAACAGTGGAGTATGAAATTTGGCACAGTTAAATTTTACATTGCGAAAGACTGCAGAAACCTAATATTCTTAAATAATATGCTAGAAAGCTATATTAAATTAATAAATATTACATGTCACGTACCTAAATTATCATAAGAAAATAATACACATGTGTGTATATTAACTATTACACACGTGTAAATTATTTTCTCCGAGGTTAAAGTCTGTTGTCAAACTTAAAAGAGATTTTATTGTTTAGTGTACGATCGAATTTCAACCAAAGGGTTCGTTCGTTCATTCATTATCACACTACGAGTATTTGATGCGATAGAATAAATACTAATCTACACGCACGCTCACTTAGATTTATATTAATAAACGTTCATTACCACACATTGCTACGGCGTAGTCGATGCGATAGAATGAACTCTGCCCTACACGTTTGCTCTAATAGATTCATATTAATAAACGTTTATTACTATTCGTGACTACGTCGTAGTTGATGCGATAGAATGGACGCTACCCTATACGTTTTCTCTGATAGATTCATGTTAATAAACGCTTATGACCATTCATGACTACGTCGTAGTCGATGCGATAAAATGGACGCTACCCTATATGTTTGCTCTTAAAGATTCATATTAATAAATGTTTATTACCATTCATAACTACGTCGTAGTCGATGTGATAGAATGAACGCTACCCTACACGTTTGCTCTAATAGATTTATATTAATAAACGTTCATTACCACACATTGCTACGGCGTAGTCGATGCGATAGAATGAACGCTGCCCTACACGTTTGCTCTAATAGATTCATATTAATAAACGTTTATTACCATTCGTGACTACGTCGTAGTTGATGTGATAGAATGAATGCTACCCTACGCGTTTTCTCTGATAGATTCATGTTAATAAATGTTTATTACCATTCATGACTACGTCGTAGTCGATGCGATAGAATGAACGCTACCCTACACGTTTGCTCTAATAGGTTCATATTTATAAACATTCATTACCTCACTTGACTACGGCGTAGTCGATGAGATAGAATGAACGCTCACGCCTACTTACACCTTGCCTACACGCTTGCTTTAATAAGTTTATATTTATAAATTATAATTATATATTATAATATTATCACACATTATTACATCGCAGTAGATGCCATAGAATGAGCGCTAATCCACATACTACATACATAAATACATACGTACACTCTGATAGGTTTATGAATAGCATAGTATATCAAAAAATGTAAATTCATACATTATAATTATTTTTAGATGGGGTAGAAGATGGCTGGCCTGTGGTTCAATGGTGATCAGTGGTATATTCAGCTTGTTAGCAACAACTGTACCAGTCGGTAAGCTATATTTTGTATTTGTTTTATCAAAGCGAGTCATGACAGATGCCAAAAAGGCGGATAATTTATTCTTTTACCCATCTAAAACAATATTGATTGTATATATGTAAAATAATATTAGTGATTAATTTATTTACTTTTGTGTATATATATATATATATATATATATATATATATATATATATATATATAGATATATATATATATATATATATATATATATATAGATATATATATATATATATATATATATATATATATATATATATATATATATATATATATATATATATATATATATATATATATATATATATATATATATATATATATATGATATGCATTACGCTTTATATTGCAATCAACAAGACTGATGTATTTACATACTCTCTAAAGTCATCAGCAGATTCCAGGTTGTATTAAGGTTAAATATTTTTTTCTAATCCAAGAATTAAATTTGTTAGATTACCTCATTTTGGTTTCGGCCAAATGGCCAAGAGTAAAAGAATAAATTATCACTAATATTATTTTACCTATATACAATCAATATTGTTTTAGATGGGTAAAAGAATAAATTATCTGCCTATCTGACACATCACTTATTTTTCACTTTAATATAATTTTATATAACTTAATTTAATTATATGTACTTCGAACTTTAAGCTTACTATATAAGCTGTGGTTGCCTATAATTGGGAAAGCACTGCCGTCTCTCATCATGTATTATATAAAAGCTAGACTGTGTACTTTCTGTTGGCAATCCAATTAAAATAATAATAATAATTTTCACCGTGTTGGTCCCGGCCTCCTTTGAAGAATAGGCCAATTGCCGTTCTGCCAGGCAGGTCGTAAAAGGCGACCAATTGGCTATCGAGTCACTACCATCGTGGCTACTAGGTGGTAGAGTTCTGCATTGTCTCGCCCGGGTCTGGTACCACCGCCTTACCTATTCCTGCCGCAATAGCGTCAGTGCTGGTCGCTGTCGTGTTCCGGTTTGGAGGGTAAGGTAGCCGGTAAACTTATGCATGTGGCATTAGACCTCGCCACAAGATAGCAACGCACTATTAACATCTTTGGTGTCTATAGGCGATGGTTGACTCTTTCCATCAGGAGACCCATCTGCTTGTTTGCTATCTTATGATATAAAAAAATTACCAGTCACCATCATGACTGTTAGGAGGTAGAATTGAAAGTCTCGCCAGGGTCTGATACCTGCCTTACTTATTCCTGCCACAATACTGTCAATATTTGTTATTGTCATGTTCCAAATTGGAGAGTAAATAAACAGGTACACTTATACACGTAGCATTACCTTCTCGTGATGCGGATAATAAATATTCACGGGACAAATTACACTTACTGATCTAACCCCAAAGTAAGCAAATTATTAGCTTGTGTTATGGGTGTTAGTCAATGATACTATTACAAAGAAATACATATTTAAATACTGGAATATATTTAACTAGCTGTTGCCCGCGACTTCGTCCGCGCGGACTTCGTTTACTCCGCACAGCACCTCCCCGCAGGTGATAGCGTGATAATATGTAGTCTAAATGTTGACCCGACCTGTTAGTAATATTCACGCAAAATTTGAAGTAAATCCATGCAGTACTTTTTGAGTTTACCCCGGACATACATACAGACAAACAGACAAAAATTCTAAAAACTGTATTTTTGGCTTCGATATGGATTGTAGATCATGCCCCAAGTATTATTTAAAAAAAATATTCATTTACAGTTTTGACTTTCGATTTTATTATAATTTTATTATATAAGCACTCAAACCCGGAAATACAAGCATTTATGCTTATTACACAAATGCTTGTCCCCATCGGAGATCGAACCCGAACCCCGTCGATTGCGTAATCGGGGTCGCTAACCACTCGACTAACGGGCCGGTATAACGGTAATAACGCACCATTAACATCTTTGGTATCTATTGTCGTTATCTGTTTCTATCGGGAGAGCCATCTGCTGGTTTGCTATGACCTGGACCGGAGACGCTGGACTCCCGTGTAGGTTCGGGTCCTTTTTATAGAATAGACCAACTGCCATGCTACCAGGCATGACGTAAAATCCAATTGATTAGCTATACGTGTCACTTCATCGTGACTACCAGAGTGCTAAGTGTGAGTTTTTCTTTTCGCATTCGATCGTGAGCGCGTTTGGAGTTTATTAGGAATTTGTATGTGATTTGTACAGCGCCACCTAGTAGTAAACGTAAGAAACCAGTTTACCACTAGGTGGCGCTGTACAAATACAAATTCCTAGTAAACTCGAAACGCGCTCACGATCGAATGCGAAAAGAAAAACTCACACTTAGCACTCTGTTGGTAAAGTTCCGCAACGTCTTGCGCTGGTATGTAACTTTGTAGTACCACCGCCTTACCTATTTCTACTGCAATCTAATACTTGTCATTGTAGTATACCAGTTTGAAGGCTAAGTTGCTTTCTATTTCCATTAGGAGAGCCTTCTGCTTGTTTGCTATCTAATTATATACGAGATTACTTTTAAAGGTCCGTAGGCGTATCATCTAACGTTTGCAATTCGCCAGTGATCAGCGATGACTCTTAAACCTTACGCCGTGTTGGTCCCGGCCTCCTTTGAAGAATAGGCCAACTGCCGTTCTGCCAGGCAGGTCGTAAAAAGCGACCGATTGGCTACGTGAGTCACTACCAACGTGGCTACTAGGTGGTAGAGTTCTGCATTGTCTCGCCCGGGTCTGGTACCACCGCCTTACCTATTCCTGCCGCAATAACGTCAATGCTTGTCGCTGTCGTGTTCCGGTTTGAAGGGTAAGGTAGCCGGTAAACTTATGCATGTGGCATTAGACCTCGCCACAAGATAGCAACGCACCATTAACACCTTTGGTGCCTATAGGTGATGGTTGACTCTTTCCATCAGGAGACCCATCTGCTAGTTTGCTATCTTATGTTATAAAAAAAACGTAATGAAAAAATCATTAAAAACGTCGCCAGTTGCTTGCTGGTCCCTAGATGCACTTTTTGCAACAGCATCAAAACTAATCAAGCGGCAACGACTACCACTAATGTACAAGGCTGTTATGCGTCTTTCAATAACTAAACAATCACGATAATTTCGCATTGCAAGTTACGTGATCACCCCGCCGGTCAAATTTTAAAATTAGGAACTAAATATTGAATTCAAAGTGAGTTTTCATTATTATTGTAAAATTATTACAAGATAATATAAATAAATATATTCGTTTAAAATATCTCACTAAATTCATGCATTTGATGCACCGAGTCGTATGAATTAAGTCTGTAATGCTGGCAGTGTAATTTTACACTTACCTATAATTACGATAGTAACTACGAGTATTATGTAATCAGTCGCTCTAAGTAGATTTTTCCCGATCACTTTTAATTTGGTTGAAGGCGCTAAAATATTTTAGTTCGAATATTGCGTAATTGAAATTATATTCACGCGTTTTGTTTTTCGTGTCTGATAAAAATGACATTTAGAATTTTGATTTTTTTTTATTACATAAATCGAACATATTATCGATTTTGAACAGCCTCTGAATATTTGAAAGTAACCCTGTATGAAAAAAGTATTTATTTATTTAATATTTTATTGTACACAACTTAACCTCTCGAAACTTTGGCACGCAAGAGCGAATTAAAGCGCCAGGTCTCATCACTCGCCTTTTGGCGGGAATGATGACTCGGTCGACTCGTTGGAAAAAAAATCTTTTTATTTCTACAACTAAGCCATATTTTCTCATTCTGTAAAAGACTGTGTATCAATTGATATATTTTCTGTCTATTAAGGATCAAAATAAAGTATTCGACAAAGTAGTTTTTATATTAACAAACAAATATTACAAAAATCACGTGAAAAATAATGAATTTCTAAATGACTTTATTTTTGGCTATCACGATATATTTCTTACAACGAATTGTCCAAATAGAATAATTAAACGGCCTTTCTAATAAAAACAATACTTACATGAGAGAAATGCACCGTAAAACAACAAAAAACTCAGTTTTATACCACTAAAAAAATCGATAACACACACGCGGCCCGGTCGAACGAACAAAAGTGGCTGAAGTATAATAAACGACAATAGCAGATGTCAGTTTACGAATTTGACATGACAGATATTTTATCATAGAATAAACGTCAAAGACGTTTTCATACAACATTAGACTTTTTAAATAGAAATTTAAAGTTTAAATTCAAAAATTCAAAAAATCGAGCGGCGTAAAATTTTGCCTTCAGAGTGACAGTACACGCAATTGTCATACATAATGTCTAATATTTGCCTCCACGAGAATCGAGTGGTTAAGAGATTTCACGCAGAAAAAAAAATTAAAACATACAAAAAGGTAGACTAAGGTAAAACTAGTTTATAATCCAGCTAATTAAACAAAAATGTTTATTTGTGGTACATTTCAGGAGGTCCCTCTGCTTCTCTTGCCATCATGGGCAGATTTGCTGTGAACATATCCTACAACATCGGTCTTCAATATGCTGCGGAGCTTCTCCCAACAGTAGTACGAGCACAAGGAGTCGCCTTAATACATATTATGGGATATGTTGCTTCTATCTTGGCACCGTTTGTTGTTTATTTGGTGAGAATTTCAAATCTTTTTTCCCGTGTTTGTTCGGGGCTCTTTTGAAGAATAGGCCAACTGCCGTTCTGCCAGGTAGGTCGTAAAAGGCAACCGATTGGCTATTTGAGTCACTACCATCGTGGCTACTAGGTGGCAGAATTCGGCATTGTTTCGCCCGGGTCTGGTACCACCGCCTTACCTATTCCTGCCGCAATAGCGTTAGTGCTTGTCGCTGTCATGTTCCGGTTTAGAGGGTAAGGTAGCCGGTAAACTTATGCATGTAGCATTAGACCTCGCCACAAGATAGCAACGCACCATTAACATCTTTGGTGTCTATAGGCGATGGTTGACTCTTTCCATCAGGAGACCCATTTGCTTGTTTGCTATCTTATGATATAAAAAGAAATATTCAAATATACCATTCTTAAAGATTGCCTCATATCTAGGAGTTAGCTCGGTTCAGACTTCAGATCATGAAATGAAATCTAGGTATTTAATTTGGAACCTTATATGGAACTGCTGTGATGCAACTGAAATAAAAAGTAGTATAAGGAATGGGTTAAACTTATCCAAGGTCTGAAATTTAAAGGAGCCTCCAGCGGCACAATAACCTACCCTCATCTACCACACTTTGTTTCATGTCAGTAGCACACAAATTATGTACTCAACACACGTTTTACTTCAAACCAAAGCATCTTCAGGAGTGTCGATAGCACTTCACTCTATGAAAGGTATCCATTAATTTTCAGACCTTGGGTAAGTTTGCCCCGTTCCTTCCACTTCATTTCATTTCAGTTGCATCACAGCAATTCCACAAAAGATTTCGCAGATATTTTGCAAATTGAATACTTTAATTTCGTCTTTGAATTATAAATTTACGCAAAGTAACGCCTGAATCTATAAAATATCAAATCACGAGAACTCGAAAATATCAGTAGCAGCTCCAAGTCTGGTGGGTGGTGTGTTAGGCTTGGCTAGCTAGTGATTGTATTAAACTATTAATATAATAGTGTCGGTGTTGACCACATAAGCTCGGAATTAAAGAAATGTGTTAAATTTTCTGATAAAAAAAATAACGTTCGCCGGGATTGGATAAGTATCCAGTTGGCGATATGCTTGTTAGCTATCATATTGTGGGACCAAATATCTTCGATTATTTGAGGCACTGGTTGGTATTCTGCCTACCTTTTCGTGAAGGCGAAGGTGGCGGGAGGATGCGTTTTTTCGAAGATACTATACATAAATGTATTTTATTTCATATATCCATATAATTTTAGGGAAACATATCTCAAGAACTCCCACTGCTAATATTGGGAGCTCTGGGGATTATAGGTGGAGTTCTCTGCCTCCTTCTACCAGAAACGATGGACATGGAGATGCCACAAACTCTGGAAGATGGAGAAAACTTTGGCAAAGACCAGAAATTCTGGGATATGCCATGTTTACCAAAGTAAGTCTTTTATATACACTTAAAAAATTTTATTACATGCCTGATAATACATCTCACAAATCAGTAATTTCATTGCTTTATTCAGTTTTGGAAAGATCGTAATAAACTTTATCTAGAAAATTGGCTGATGCTATCGGCCTGATATAATACACCAGACAAATCAGTTAATCATTACTTTAGGCTCTTTCTTGGATGGCACCGTTATAGATTATTTTTAAGATTTCCTGATTCTACCCGACTGATATAATACATCAGGCAAATCAGTTAATCATTACTTTAGGCTCTTTCTTGGATGGCACCGTTATAGATTATTTTTAAGATTTCCTGATTCTACCCGACTGATATAATACATCAGGCAAATCAGTAATTTCATTGCTTAGTGTGCTGTTTTGGAACACACGATTATGAACTTTATCCTAATAATTGCCTGATACATTACATCGAACAAATCATTGCTTTGTCATAAAAGGCATTAAAAATTAGTTGTCCTTTTAACTGCTAACTTCCTTTTAACTGTTACTAACTGCCTGACTTGTAGACAACAAAAGTCCTAAAAAATATTATCCCCTAATCATAAGAAGGTAAAATTTGGCAGTTTCTAAAATATTTGTTGCTATATTTTTGTGCCAAATTTCAAGCGAATCGGTGAAGAGTTTAACTTTCCTATACAGATTTTGTCATACCTCATTTATCGCGTTAGAGGTTGAAATTCAAAAAATTACTTCTTGTAAACATTGAAAAATCTACTGTTCAAATTTCACGTTTTTAGTATGTACATTGTTTAATCAATCCAGTGCTATACATTGTTGAGTTAATCAACATCCTTAATGAAGAAAAAACCTCCTGAATAATTGGAAAAAAAATCCCAAGTAAAATATACTGTGTAGATTATAATTAGGTATGTTATTTTTTTAAATAATTTCAGACGAACACAAAAAGATACAGACAGCTTGGAACGCTATACTAGAACTGTAGCTGCTCCTCAAGAGGAAACTTTCGTCAGAGCACTTCCAGCATCAGGGTCGAGAGCCTCAGTCAGAGCATCTATACGGATGTCATCTAGATCTACAAGGCGAGAAGCGACTAAGACAGCAGACATAGCTTGAACGTTAGACTTAAGATTATTTTGTAAAAATCGATCTCCAAAAATATTTATATTGTTTCTAAATTCGTGCTCAGTTATGGAAGTTGTGATATTTAAAAAGTGTGTGAGAATCTCAAACGCGACAGAAGTAAAACTTCGAGAGAATGAGGTGAATGCAGAATATTAGGAAAGGATAACTACTATAAGGTTTATTTATTAATTTTAAGACCAATTTCAAAACTAGAGCTAGTATTAAGAAGTACAATGTAGATACTATACTTACTATACGAGACCTTCTCTCTCGGTTCGACTTGTCTATATACATGCGCATACAAGCAGACATACGTAAACCATTTAAAAGACAAAAAGGGGGCTACAAAGCATCGCGCACAGAGGATACCGAGTTATATGAAATTATAACGTATAATGTATTCTATCTCATTCTCTCGCAAGCTATATCCTACAGATGTATACGTTTGTCTCTTTTTATTCTAGCTTTTTCATAAACGAGTTTTAATTGACAAAGATTCTCTAGAAGTTTCACTTCACAATTATGGAAATTGAAAAAAACAAGCTATTAATAAAAATATTACATTTTTGACTCCAACGCTATTCAGTGGTAAGCATATTTGGCTTATGTTATTAAGTTCAGGAGTCATGATAAATATTAGCTTTATATCTCACCGACATCAATTTTACCTATTTCATTTATTTTGTCTGTCTGTGCGTAAACATGTATCCTTTCTGGTGGTACGTCACTTGTTCGTAAATAATTTGGTTATTTAAGAATGACTTCAAGTTATAAATAACTTTAATTTTTTTTGTATAGTTTTGTTACAAATAAAAATATTTTTAGTTACCGTTACTTCCAAAGTTAATTGATTGTTAAAATTAAAAAAATAATCTCGAATTAAACATGATTGAGATAATTGTGTTAAATACAAGAAACTTTTGATTTTTGTTTGTTGAGAAAACGTCAATATTTATAATAAATAATATACTTCGTTTCGTTAATATTACATAATATTTTGATATATATTATATATATATTATAATCAAAAGTCTATGAATACAGGATGTTGTATTAAGCGAGAGATTTAAAATATAATTTATGCCACTATTATGGTGGTAGAGTTCTGATTTGTCTCGCTCTTGATAATATAATAATTAATATATATAAAAAAACGTCATATTATGGCGTTAAAAATTTAGAGGACATTAAAATATTTATTCACCCACCGGTATATTGAGAATGATAATATGTTTTTTGTTAAAAATTCACGTTAAATAAAAATGTGCGTGCCGATAAAACTTTAAAAGGAGTCCCGGCACGATAAAGGGACTTATATAGTGTGATAGCCCTTTATCACCCCTCGAACAAGAAAGTTCCCGTTTTAACCTAAAGGGAGTGTTTTTAAAGATGTAAGGGCTTTTCCAACCCTTCACCTTGGAAATTAAGTGTAGTGGCGCCGTCGAGTATTTGAACTTTATTCAAAACAACAATTATTTGGGTTGCATTTCGAAAGGCGCTGCGAGCAATTGCAGCATGTGTAGTAATGGCGCGAAATTTAAAATTCCAATTTCAATAAAGTCTTAAATTACATATTTTGTTATATTTCAACTACCACGTAATCTCATATCAACTCCCGAGCGAAGCTGGGTGTCATAGCTAGTTTTGAACTAAAACTAACGTTATACTCAGGTTTGTGCTTACACTAGTAGTACTTAGAGCTGTGCTGGCAATTTTGCGTACATGGAAAAAAAATCCAAATAGTAGTCAACTAATTCACTCCTTACAACCGTGGTTTAAAAGATACAGTTCTGGAGTTTCACCCGCGTAGTTCCGTTCCCGGGATTTCCGGGATAAACATTATCCCATATCGTTTCTCGGGACTTAAACTATCTTTGTACTAAATTTCATACAAATCGGTTCTGTGGATAAGGAGTGAAGAAGGGACAGGCAGTTACTTTCACATTTATAATATTAGTATGGATTTAAATTTTTTCTAACTACAAAATCTGTGCACCAATAGTGCCAAAGAAAAATAAATGCTTAAGCATTCTTAGTAATTATTTTACAATTGAAATGTAACATATCCGTATTGACCGCCCCGTTGTTCGAGTGGTTAGCGACCCTGATTACACAATCGACGGGGCTCGGGTTCGATCCCCGATGGGGACAAGCATTTGAGTGATGAGCATAAATGTTTGTATTTCCGGTTTTGGGTGTTCATTAAATCTATTCCAGTATTTATATATGTATTAGTATCGTTGACTAACACCCATAACACAAGCAATAATTTACTTACTTTGGGGTTAAATCAATCAATGTAAATTGTCCCGTGAATATTTATTATTATTATTCTTATTATTATATCAATTTACTTCGCTAAATTCCGCGAATATGTGTGAAAAAGAAAAAAAATTGTTAGAAATGCTATACGTCCGGTTTCCGAAACGCAGATTAATTTTAACAAGCATTTAATCTGCGCTTAACAAAATTTTTACAAGCAAATAATCTGTTAAACATGAATTAATTGTTTGTTAAAATTAATTTACGCTTCAGAAACCAGCCGATACACTTACCATAGGTCCGGAAAATGAATAAAGATTAAGCAACCGCAGCCGGAGCATTTATATTTATATCATTAGATAGCAAACAAGCAGTTGGCTCTTCTGATCGAAAGCGACAACTATTGCCTACAGACACCAAAGAGAGAGAGAGAGAGAGAGAGAGAGAGAGCGCTGCTATCACAAACTAAAGCTGAAGCACTGATGCTATTTTGGCAGGAATAGGTAAGGCCGACTTCCCATGTAAGGTTAATTGCTTGTTAAAATTAATTTACATTTCGAAAATCGGACGTTAAGCGTGTGGATTAAAAGACAAGATGCAAAATAAGGGCTGTGTATATCACCAACGGTAAAAGCAGTCCGAAATCGGGAAAAATAAAATTTCGGACGGTGAAATTACGCATAGTTCACGTATTATATATATTAATAGCGTGCGATATCGGACCGTGGTCAGTAAAATTCCTTATAGTGCATAAGCACCCTAAAATAGCAGGTAAATTTAACCCTGTACCATTACGATTCCGTTAAGTCACACGGATAGTAACATATCGTTAACATCTTTGGTGTCTATTGGCGATGGTTTCTCTTTCCATCAGGAGAACTATCAGCTTGTTTGTTGCTCTATGAATTATGATATAAAAATATGGATGATTTTAAGGCGAGGCATCGCGACAAACGGGAAAAAATTGGTTTGTTTAATCACGTTTTTTTGTATTGATTGTTAAATAACAATTTTACAAAAATTATACGATATACCTGAAGATATATGATCTAAAGAATGTGTTAGCTCATTACATGATAGAATGTACTTTACTCGATCATATAAAATTCCGAAAACAGGCTAAAAAATCTCTAAAACAAATAATTTGTTAATAATATTTCTAATCTTCCACATGATTTTTATATTGTGATAATTAGTTGTAAATACAAAAAAGAATGTGCTAAGTTTTGGTTTTCAGGGTATATCCTATATTTATTTATCCGAAAATTAACACGTTTCCGCTGCTACCGCTGGGAACGTGTTAATTTTCGGATAAATAAATATAGGACATCTGCTGACAACTAAAATTAATATAATATCTTCAGGTATATCGTGTAATTTTTGTAAAATTGTTATTTAACAATCAATACAAAAAAAAACGTGATTTAACAAACCAGTTTTTTCCCGTTTGTCGCGATGCCTCGCCTTAAGGCAGGTGGCCTTTATTGTCATACCCCGGATAAAATAAGAAGGAAGTGAAAAATACATAATTCACCTATGTGTTTGTAAATGGTTTCAAAAACTGAAAATGTAGATAAAAGTATATTAATGTAAACTGTGATAAATACAATGTACTTACTGTATAATTTACAATCTTGACAGGAACATTAAGACACGAGTATTTAATTGACGATTTTGTGGAATAATATTTAAATATGTGTATACCATGATAGCTAGTTAAATTCAGTTAAGCCTCTTTGACATTATGAACGTGCGTAAGAACTAAACAAATACAAGCAAACTGTACGATAGTAATCGCCTAAAATTATTTTTAATTCCTAAACAAGAAACAGCCTTAACTATCTCAATAATAAGACATTGAAATAACATAAATATGGTACCTATTTTTTTTTATATAAAAATATGGTATTTTTTGTTTATTTCTTACCCCATTTCGTCAAAGATAACGTGTTAAAAATACATAATAAATATTTAGAAACATAAACATACTCCAACTATTTCATTGTTAATTAATCATTAAAGTAATAAATATGTAATGTTACTTTCACAGTTTACAATTCTAACAGTGTTATAGCTGTTATAGCAGATATCATATTGTTGTAATTTTAGCAAAGCTGTTTTACAAATTCTTCAAAAAAAATGTTATGTTTTTTGTCGAAGTTGTACCAATTTTAGAATTGATCACCTATTTGTTGATCCAAACGAATATTACAAATGTGAAAGTCTGTCTGTATGTTACAATTTCACAGCTAAACAGTTGAATATACTATCAAAATCATGTAGGTATCTAATACTCGAAATTAAAGATTAAGTGAATTGGAATTTTAATGAAAAAACTTATAGATAATTATGATAAATACTATTTAGTATGTATGTAAGTTTATTTTTATTTATTTGAAATTTTTATCATTAAGTGATAAGTTATTTTTTTTATTTTTACTATATCTGTTATTTTATTTGAATAATAACTATTGATACCTTTTAATGATTCTTTCAAATTCAAAGTGTTACAAGACATTTTCTCTTAATTATGTAATTTAAGTAGACGTCGATTTTGGTTTTAAATAAGGCTTTATTAAAATAACATGTCTTCATTATAAAAAGATTCCTGATTAAATCAAAAAATAATTTGAGTTGATAACCTTACAAAAAAAATATATTTTTCCCTAATAATTCATACAATTATTTAACGGACCATATTCAATCTTGAAATATTTTCATTTAATTGAAAAGTTAACAGTGAAATTGTACTACCAACTAAAAATACTGTGAAAACTATTATAATTATTCACTTGGTAATTAGTGTACTGATAATTATAATTATTATCAATAGTTACAACTGTTAACTTTAATTTCTATATATTTTTCTACATTCTTCTCACAATTGATAAAAACGATGTAATTAAGCACTGTATTTTTAAAAACATTTTGTATAAAAACAATTAAGTTGTCATCCTATTATAAGGAAGACTGTATACAAATTGGATTCTGTGATAATAAAATTATTATAATAATTATGTTGTCTTTTTTTATAAGATAGCAAACAAGCAGATTTCATGATAGAAATTTAAACCATCACCTATAGATACCAAAGATGTTAATGGTGCGTTGCTATCCATGTGGCCAGTTGTCAATGCTATAGGCATAAGTCTACCGGCTATCTTACCCTCCAAACCGGAACAGCACAATGATAAGCACCGCTAGCATTAACGCTATTGCGACAAGAAGATAAGGCAGTGGGACCAAATACTCGGGCGAGGAGTTGCTGAACTCTACCACCTAGCAATCGTGATGTTAGTGACACGTATAGCCAATCGACCGTCTTTTACGACCTGCCTAGCAGAATAGCAGTTAGTCTATTCTTCAAAGAAGCACGAACACACGGGAAAACGGGGTAAATTACAATAGCATTAACCCGCTTGGCTTAAATACCAGACAATTTGTTAATCATTCGCAGTATTGATTTCACTCAAAATATAAATTCTAAGATTCAAATTCAGTCTCTTTTATTTAGGACGCCTAAATTTTATACGAAAATCTACTCTGGTACTCTTGATAATAGCCCTATCTACACTAATACTATAAATGCTAATACTAAAACTGATTAATAGCCTCACATATTTTAAAATATGAGACTCTACTTAATCAGTCGATTCGCTTTATATTTTGTTTACGTAAGTTTGACGTTAAAGACGTAAGTATCTCTTTTTACCATGATCAGCTTCAGTGGCTGACAATTGAGTACATTGTATACTATTCTTTTCAATCCCTTATCAACACCATACTTAAAATCTAAATTGGAATTCCTCTCTAGCACGTATGAATTAAACCTTCGATCTGCTGATACACTAACTTTGTCAATTCCTCTACATCGTTCTAATATTTCCTCAACATTATTTACAGTCCACGCCTCGCGGCTGTGTTTACCTTTAACATTGCGACAGGCTGATGCCAACAGGCATTAAGTTCGCCTTTTGTACGAAAATATATATTTTTGGTGTACAATACAGTTTAAATAAATAAATAAATAGGTCAATAACTCAGTATGTCCGTCTGTCTGTCTGCCTATCTGTCTGTCTCTTCTTCACCCCTAAGCCACTGAACCGATATTGATGAAATTTGGCAAAAAGATAGTTTGAGACCTAAGAAAGGACATAGAATAGTTCTTATCCCAGAAATCCCACGGGAACCGGAACTATGCGGGTAAAACCCCGAAGCTGTATATCTTTTATTGTATTTAGCTGTATATTTTTGAAACTATGGAATAGTAAGTACCTAGTAAGGCGTAACTTAGGCTAATTTTATGATAGAAATTTATCCACGCGGACAAATTCGCGATCACAGCTGGTTAGATATAATTCAAAGTTATCGTTATCGTTATATTTATAGTTACACGTAGGTCACACTATAAGTTTTGCGTAACTTAGAAAAACAACATGTTATAACCAAAATATTATGTTTATTGCTTTTCAAAATAATCTTTACATCTCAAACATTTTTTCATGCGATCGAACTATTTTTTAAAACAGGAGGACCGCAGATCTGAAAGCATGTTTTCTACGTGCTGATTGAACGCTATCACTGCCTCTTCGGAGTTGGTAAAAGTAAAACCTTTCATCAAATCTTTGATTTTGGGGAAAATACAGAAATCACAGGGTACTAGGTCGGGGCTATGTGCAGGATGAGTGACGAGATGTATTTCTTCGGAAGCTAAAAATGACTTTGTTTTGTTGGCCGTGTGTGAAGAAGCGTTATCATGGTGTAGGAGAATGCCGTTTTTGGGTCGTCTTTCGCGAACTTTTTCTTACACCCTGGGTAAACAAATGGTAGAATACCACTCGGCATTAACACTCTTTTCATTTTCAAGTGGAATTGTACAGATGGAACCCGTAGCTGAGAAAAAAACCCGATCATTTTTTTAACAACATTTCTCGCCTGTCTCACTTTTGTTGACCTGTTCTCATTTTCAAACACACATTCATAAGATTGCTGTTTTTTTTTTCAGGTTCAAAACAATAAATCCACGTTTCGTCTCCTGTGATAATGTCACAAACAGCATTAGAATGTCCGTGGTCGTACTTCAGTAGCATCTGTGAGCACCATTCCACGCGAGCCCGCTTCTGCTCCGATGTCAGTTCATGAGGGATTCAACGACAACAAAGTTTCCGAAGTTTCAATTCTTCGTGTAAAATTTTCTGAATTTGGCTCATACCAATCCCCAATAGTCTTCGAATTGTCTCATAGGTAATCCGGGGGTTTTCTTTAATTAAATGCTTAACAGTAGCCACATTATTTTCGTTGACGGCAGTTTAAGGCCGCCCTTTACGAAATTCGTCATGTAAAGAAACTCGACCTCTCTCAAATTCAGCAAACCATCGCGTCACGGTGCTCAAACAAGGTGCTTCTCTCCCAAAAGCATTTTGGAGACGAACGGCACAGTCTTGCGGAGAAATAGAACTTTTAAAATCATAGAAAATCATCGCTCTAAAATCTTTGATGTGTGATAAAAAAACAATTGACAAATCATTTCCCGCCAATTGTTTTCTTTTAATTACTAGGAAGGTTGCAACCATGCAAAAGGTGCCCCATGTATATAAGATATTATAAGGCAAGTGAAGGTGTTACGACCTAATACAGGAAAAACCCAAAAAATGTAATAAATCCCACCAAAACATATTACGTGCGGGCGCCATTACAGTGACGTCAGAATCGTAAGTTTATGTGAGTACGTGATGTAACGACATCACGAAAGTGTATTGACTCGTCATTTCATCACTAAAACATATGCTTCAACATATTAGAATAATAATTATTATTATCGCTAAAAAAATTATACGAATTAATTAAACTAATACCAAAATAAGCAAATTATTTGCTTGAGATATAAACAAAATACACATCACTATTGAGGAATAGTCTCTGCCACATATATTTTCACATCTAGTCATTTCATATCAAAAGAGTAAAGGTGAGGACCTCATACATTCTTGTGGTATATTTTATAAAAAAACTATTACACTTTTGATATGAGACTTATGGCCGGTTTTTGAAACGCAAATTAATTTTAACAAACAATTAATCGCTGTTTAACATAATTTTTACAAGGAAATGATATGTTAGACACCGATTAATTGCTTGTTAAAATTAACTTGCGTTTTGGAAACCGGCCGTTAAACGTATTTTTATAATTATTCCTACTTAAAGTTGTTTTTTTATTAAAAAAATGAACAGGAATAAAATAATATTTGAGTAATTTAAAAAACGTAGAAAATTATCCCAGTTGTTTTGATTTTAGTCACTCCAAAAGACACGCAAAAGTTGTTAAAACTCAAAATCGCCTGTGTTCTTTTGATTGCGCATTCCATCTACTTGAATTAGCTGTTCCTAATCTAATATCTTTAAACGAACAATTCTCGTATATATATATATATATATATATATATATATATATATATATATATATATATATATATATATATATATATATATATATATATATATATATATGTATAATTGGAATCTCGGAATCTCCTCCAACGATTTTCATGAGTCACTAATTACGGGTTTTTCGGGTCAAGGAATCGATTTATTAAGGTTCCAGGTCCAAGAAAAGCTCGGTTCCCAAGATACCCATATCTTGAAAAACCGAAAAAAGCTCGATCAACCAGGTACAGAAAAAAAAAATTCTATAGGAATCGATTTATCAAGGATCAAGGTTCAAGAAAAGATTGGTTCCAAAAATATGTGAAAAACCGAGAAAAGCTCCGTCAACCAGATATTATATAATAATACTAGCGACCTGCTCGCGGTTTCACCCGCGTAGCTTTTGTTCCCGTGGGAATATCGGAAAAGTTTATATACTAAAACCTTCCTCAAAAATCAATCTATCTATCAAAAAAAACTGTATCAAAATCCGCTGCGTAGTTTTAAAGATTTAAGCATACATAGGGACAGACAGAGAAAGCGACTATATTTTATACTATGTAGTGATAGTAATAAATAATATAGTAGACATGTGTTAACTATGTATCCAACGCATGATAGAATTATCATTGATAGTATGTGTAATGTTTTTTTTATTACTTTAATATATTTCTTATGCATATTCTCCATGTGTTGGTTCCGGGCTCCTTTTAAGAATAGACCAACTGCTGTTCTGCCAGGCATGTCGTAAAATGCGACCGATTGGCTATATGAGTCACTACCATCGTGGCTACTAGGTGGTAGAGTTCTGCATTGTCTCGCCCGGGTCTGGTACCACCGCCTTACCTATTCCTGCCGCAATAGCGTCAGTGCTTGTTACTGTCATGTTCCGGTTTGGAGGATAAGGTAATAATAAAGGTATATATATATATATATATATATATATATATATATATATATATATATATATATATATATATATATATATATATATATATATATATATATATATATATATATATATATATATATATATATATATATATATATAGATAATGTGAAGTGATTGTTAGCACATAATCTACTTTTGGTTTTGAATTAATTGTTGAAGTCCATGGAAGGTTTAAAAGGTGAGAAAATATAGAAAAAATAAAAAACAAAATAAATAATAAATAAAAAAAATAAGAGTAGTTAAAAAGGCAGAAGAGAAAGATTTGTTTTTATTTATTCACAAAATCCACAGCCCTTATACAACTTATACTTTAATCTTATTTACTAAACAGAAGGCCAATTACGGATTTATATTATTTAAATAATTCTTAATAAAATACTACAGATCAAAGATAAAAAATTGGAAAATGAATTAGTTTATGTTAATTTGTGTACACGGGCTGATAAATGTATGTGTGTGTGTGTGTGTGTTTGTGTGTGCGTGTGTTTGCATCAATATGTGCATGTATGCTTGTATACGTGTATGTTTAATTATAGAGTATATCAGACATACCTAACTATGTTCTATTTAGGATTATTTTTACTATTTCCTTTCTGAAGACCCTCTTAAATAGATGAAATATATCAACAGTAGTAAATTTTGAATTATAATTAGATAATATTCTGTAAATGACAGAGTTCTGGAAGTAATTTGTTTTACTTTGAAATAAATAAAATGTCAGAGAATTTCTAGTTTTTTGACGTGACAACGTCTTATAATTCGATAGAGCTGGCTGCACGCACGAAAAAACATGACTCATGCGGCGTTACCTCGCTCTGAGGCGTTCCGTTTAAGGCTTGGAGTACAAGCGAGAGCTTAAGACGTTGTCACGTTCAACTATCGTCTGTAAACCAGCTTTACAGACAACCGATTTTTTTTTACAGGTACTCTTAGATTCAAGATTAAGGTTACAAGTATATTACAATCGATACCTGATATATGTATTTGACATGAATGTAGTGTGTAATGTTTATTTTTAGGGTTCCGTAACTAAAATGTAAAACGGAATTCTATTACTAAGCCTCCGCTCCCTGTCTGTCCGTCTATCTGTCACCAGTCTGTATCTCATAAACCGTGATAGCTAGAAAGCTGAAATTTTCACAAATTGTGTATTTCCGATGCCGTTATAACAACAAATACTAAAAACAAAAAAGTGAAAATACAATAAACGTGTTTTTTTTCGTATTCGGCGACTAAGCGCGAGTACAATAAGATAGCAAACAAGCAGATGGGTCCCCTGATGAAAAGAGTCAACTATCGCCTAGAGACACCAGAGATGTTAATGGTGCATTGCTATCCTTGTGGCGGGGTTTCAATGCCACATGCAAAAGTGTACCAGATACCCTTCAAATCGGAACAAGACAGTGCCAAGCATTGACTCTATTAGCGCTTGCTGCGACAGGAATAGGAAAAGCGGTGTACCTAATATCCGGGCGAAACGTTGCAGAACTCTAAGTAGTCATGATAGTACTGACATATGTAGCCAATCTTTCGCCCTTTTACGATCTGCCTGACAAAAAGTCATATGGTCTATTCGTCAAAGGAGCCCGGACCAAATACTATTATATGTAAATAATATAATCAATGAGTTTAATGTAGTATGTTAATATATAAGAAAGAAGTCTTACCGTTGGGAGGGATGCGCTGTGCCGCGCTTCCGGCTGCATGGGTACCACCATCGTGCCTATTTCTCCCGTGAAACAGCTTTGCTGTGTTTCGGAGAGAAGGACAAGATGGCAGTGTAATTACTGGCACCGAGACTTAACATCTTATGTCTCAGGATAGGCAACACGTGAATGGAATACCTGGGCTAGTTCCAGCCCGGGTATCCCATTTTTGTTCATTGGCGACGTCGACCACTTACCATCAGATGGCACGTCTGCCAGTTTGCCTATATTAATAACATAAAAAAAAATAATGGAAAAAACCCAAGGTGAGCCTTTCAGCTAATAATAATACCATTTAGGCAATGTTAGTCGAAGTTTGAATAAATAAAACTTTGTTGATTTTAAACGATGTGTTAATTTATGATTAACTTGCTGTTATTAGCGACTTTGTACGCGTGATCCAAAATCATTACTTCCTTCTGCTTGGTCGGATAAAAACTAGCTTATATTACTCCTGGATAATTTAGCTTTCCAAAAGAATTTTAAAAATCGGTGTAGGAGTTATTGAATTGAAGTGTATTTATTATTTAAAGTATTTGTATTTATTATTTCCCCGTGTTGGTTCCGGGCTCCTTTGAAGAATAGACCAACTGCCGTTCTGCCAGGCATGTCGTAAAAGGCGACTGATTGGCTATGCAAGTCACTAACATCGTGGCTACTAGGTGGTAGAGTTCTGCATTGTCTTGCCCGCCTTACCTATTCCTGCCGCAATAGCGTCAGGGCTTGTCACTGTCGTGTTCCGGTTTGGAGGATAAGGTAGCCGGTAAACTTATGCATGTGGCATTAGACCTCGCCACAAGATAGCAACGCACCATTAACACCTTTGGTGTCTATAGGCGATGGTTGACTCTTTCCACCAGGGGACCCATCTCCTTGTTTGCTATCTTATGATATTAAAAAAATTGAGTTAAAACGTTAAAGAAAGGTTGTTTCAAACAAACAAAAAATCATTTTTTTTCTCTTAAAAATGATTGCTTGTGATATGAATGTTAATCAAGGATACTAATACGTAAAAATACAATACTAAAAACCCGAATCTAGAAATACAAACTTCTATACTCATTACGCCAATGACTGATCCTATCGGACATTAAATCCGAGCCACATTAATTGCAAAATCGGTAGGCGTATCATCTAACGTTTGCATTTCGCACCGACCACACAGCCCATAGACACCTAATAATAGACGAATGACTTGTGTCAACACATCTGACTTATAGTTCCGATGTAAATGTCCACGCGCCAATGAGTAGTGATTGAGTAATCAGTATCGACCAATCAGATGCTCTGTACATTACTATCTTTCACTGTGGCCTTGAGGTAGCCAATTACGACGTTGCAACCCCTCATTACCCAACCATCCATCAAACACAACCGTGGTCGTGTGGTCGGTGGCATTTCGCCAGCGATCAGCGATGACTCTTAAACGTAATGAAAAAATCATCAAAAACGTCGCCAATTGCTTGCTGGTCACTAGATGCACTTTGTGCAATGTCACAGCATCAAAACTAATCAAGCGGCAACGACTACCACTAATGTACAAGGCTGTTATGTGTCTTGCAATAACTAAACAATCACGATAATTTCGCATTGCGAGTTACGTGATTACCCCGCCGGTTCGCTAACTACTCGACCAACGAGGCGGTCATCCCTCTTCGAAACTGAATATTGTAATATTTGTCCCAGTTGGAAATCGAGCTCCATCGGTTACGTCGTCAAGATCATTATTTTCTGAGTTTTTTTAAGGATTAACACCATTGTTAATATACACATCTTTTCCCCATGTTGGCCAACTGCCGTTCTGCCAGGCAGGTCGTAAAAGGCGACCGATTTGCTCTACGTGTCATTACCATCGTGACTACTAGATGAGAGCATTCTGCAACGTCTCGCCCGGGACTGGTACCACCTCCCTATCCTACTCCTGCAGCAATAGCGTCAGTGCATGTCACTGTCGTGTTTCGGTTTGGAGGATAAGGAAGCCAGCAAACTTATGCATGTGGCCATTAATTATTACTATCATATACATTAACATGTTTAGTGTATATAGGCGATGATTGACTCTTTCCACCAGAAAACAGATCTGCTTGTTAGCTATCTTATGATATAAAAAAAATTAAGCAAAGAAGCAGATGGCTTTCCCGATAGAAAGATAACTACCGTCTATAAACACCAAAGATGTTACTGGTATGTTCCAATACACGTGGATGTCACTTGTATTAGTTTACCGGCTACCTTACCCTCCCAACTGGAACACGACAGTGACAAGCATTGACGTTATTGCAGTAGGAATAGGCAAGGCGGTGGTACCAGACCCAGGTGAGACAATGCAGAATTCTACCACCTAGTTGATAGCTGGATAGTAATGAAACACATAGCCAATCTTTTGCCTTTTACGAACTGCCTAGCAGAATAGCAGATGGTTTATTCTTCAAAGCGGGTTCGTACCTACATGGGGGCAAATCCTGGAAAATTCCCTATAAAACACTTTGACCGAGCAGAGCATCGAACCAGGGAATTGAAACAGAGACCTCATGATGTGAGCTGTAATATGAATACTAGACCGCGAGGCAAATCAATGATTTATTAAAATATAGTAACACTAGCTGTGCCCGTTCGTTCGTTCGCGTGAAAAAAATCTAAAATAAAAACCCGCATAGTTCCCGTTCTCGTAGGATTTCCGGGATAAGAACTATCCTATGTCCCTTCTTGGGTCTCAAACTATATTTGTACCAAATTTTATCCAAATCGGTTTAGTGGTTTGGCCGTGAAAGCGTAACAGACAGACAGACAGAGTTACTTTCGCATTTATAATATTAGTATGGATTCATTACTATGCGGAAAAAATATACGAAAGTGTTTCTCAAACTGGGTGATAGTACCACCTTGCATTGGAATTTTAAGGGCTTAGGGATAACTCAAAAGCAATTAAAAAATATCGTGATTGTATTTTTTATTCCCGCTCATCGTAATGAGTTTTTATTACGATTATAAAAATACAATAAAAAGGTAAAAAACCAGGTAGTTAACATAATACTTCATTACAATTTTACATCATGAGTAATGATGTGTGTTGATGCTACGACTTGATGTACAATGATGCTGCAATGGGCTGGCGTGCAATCGAGTAAAAGCCTCACTTACTCGATTGCACACCAACTCAAAGCAGGCGTGTACCAGACAATAATTAAAGAGTATTGAATTAAGACAGGCATATTTTTTATATCATAAGATAGCAAACAAGCAATGGCTCTCCTGGTGTAAAGGAAAACCATCGCACATAGACACCAAAGATGTTAATGGTGCGTTGCTATTCATGTAGTAGGATGGTAATGCCACATGCATAAGTCTACCGTCTATATTACCCTCCAAACCGGAACACGGCATTGACAAGAATTGACGCTATTGCAGCAGGAATAGGTAAGGCGGTACTACAGGAATAGGTAGTACTAAATACGCGGGCGAGACGTTGCGAAACGCTACAACCTAGTAGTCACGATGGTAGTGACACGTAAAGCAAATTCTCGACCTGGTAGAACGGCAGTTGGTCTCTTCTTAAAAGGAGCCCGGACCAACACGGGGAAGGATGAGTAAGGAGATCTATTATCTGTTAAAGAAGGAAGATATAGTTATAATTGCGCACGAAAATCATCCATATTCTGGCTAAATCACAAGGATTAATATTCGATGATGTTACAATTTAATATAATACATATCCTCCATGACCGTTAAGTTACTTGCATAAGTTGATAGTAACACCTAATAAACGTTTATAAGGTGCTGTTGACTAATAATATTTTATTATTATAATTTATATTAATAGTTTTACTTCCGTTACAATATTCGTAACATTGGTTACAACTCAAAAAAGGAACGATTTTTGATAAGTTTAATGTGTCTCTGTTTGTCCGAATAGAAGAAATATAATTTGTCCGAATGAAACATTTGAAAGCTTAAGATAAAATTAAAAATTTAAACTGGCTATTTCAGTGTGATCCAATTTTTGACATCGTTTGATTTTTTGTGACAGTTGTGAATGTATATTATTTATTTATCTATTTCATCACAAAACTAAATAAATCATCTTAAAGCTTAAACTATATTTTTATTATCCCTTTTTGTGCGAAAATCCGAAGTAGGTTCAATAACAAACTGTGACATAAGTCACCAGTATCCTTACATGGTGGATACAAGAAATTTAAAATAAAATGTAAAAACAAAAGTGCTAAACTTATACACATATAGTATAGTGTCGGACTCGAATAAACGTGTATTTGCAACAGTCTAAAAAGTAACTTCACTTAATTTAAACGCAGTAAAATTGCAAAACTTTCAACCTCCTACATTTCTAGAACCCGTAAATATATCTAGACTAAATTCATATGAGATTAAATCGAAAATACACCCTCTGAAACAAAAGAATAATTTTGCAAATACGTCTATATATGACGGACTATGATAAGAAGCAAACTAATACCCAAACATACCTACATAGAAACATATAAACTTCCAAAATAAAAACTCTTTTTGAAAAACAGTGTGTAAGATTATTAGTATAGTATATTGTGAAAGTGCAGATAGTGTTTTAGAAATAATTAAGTGCTATAGCGTGGATTGTATAAATTAAATTTTGTTGCGAAAATAAAATTTTAATAGCTTAATATTATTTCAAAATAATAATTAAAGTTTCTATCGCCTCCGTGGTCTAGCGGTGTCGATATTGACCACACGACGTCCCAGGTTCAATTCCCCAGTCGGGTAATTCAAAAATGTACTTTTTTCAGTTTTCTAATAAAAGCAACGTTGCTCGAGATTTCATAAGTGCCCGGTTGGCAAGCTTGTCACCTATCACATTGAGTGGATCAATTATCTTCGGCTAATCGTGAGTGCAGTGGTTGTACTTCAGAGGTACAGGTATGAAGATGCTTTATTAAACTTTCTTGAATATTTATTTTAGTAAACTTACTAAAATAAATATTCAAGAAAGTTTAATAAAGTATCTTCATACCTGTACCTCTGAAGTAAAACAACAATCATTTTTCAAAACAGATGACCGTTACGGAACCGGAATATTATTTTTTTTAGAAACGATTTCGCACTTTTTATTTAAATTTTTAGATAGCTTATTAAATAAGCTTTTTAAAAATACCAATTTTTTTATAATTGAACTAGCAGTTAAGCCAAAAAATGAGATTGTAAGAGCATTCAGGGTACAGGTATTTCCAATTCGTAACACTTTTAATATATCTTTTTTTTAATAAAAGCCAGGGTAGTCTATATTTTTTATTTGATTATCTTACTATTTAAATCAGTTCCATTCATTATATTAGACAACGAAAACTATTTTAACCATATATTAACAGGATATTCATGAAAATACTTCTAATTAGTAACATTTGTTCCAAAATGTCTTCAAATTATACTCTGTTATAAAAAAAATAAAAAGTAAAAAACTCAATCTTTTAAAAAGTCGGGTAAAGCATGTCAAAATAAACAATATTTAGTTGTTACATTGGTCATGTTCTTATAAAATTAATGAAGAAAATTACATTTTCTAAACTAAGTCACACTTTAACAAATTATTAATTGGAATTCTTAGTTACTAATAGGAACGTAAAGTTGAGTTCACAATACAAACTTTTATATTAAATTAAATACTTATTTCTACAATTTTCAAATCACAATAATCACATATGTGAGTAGGTTTCATTTTTAACGATTTTGCTTGTTACAATATCGAGGGTTCGTTAAGATTATGTAGGTATGTTTTATATTGTTATTTTGATTACTTATGAACTCAGTTATGAACAAAATTCACAATTATAACAAAAATAGAAGAAATATTGCTTAATTGATATTGAGAAAACCGGGCTTGTTGAAAATGACTAATTTTAAAAACAATTATTAAAAACATTATTAAAAATCAAAATATAATTAGTCCTAGTCAGTCTATTAAATTTGTACCCTGTAATATTCACTACTACTTTGGTTCTTAATTTTATTTGCCGGTTTAATTTAGTGATTATTTTTTTTAATTTGACTGTTTAAATCTTTGCGAGTTAAAAACTTGTCAATGTCCAAAAATATTACCATTACCAGTAAGCATGTATGTACTACATATCTGCGTTTGTTATGTCAAAGACCTGCAATGCAACCCAAAATTTGTTCTCACAAAAGTATAAAATATCATAAAAATTTGAACAGCAATAACCCCATCTAAATCGGATCAATATTATTTAAGATATTTTCTTTTTAAATTTTCAGGTGTTCTTATTTTTACCATCAGCCCGGTCTAAGACATGATGACTATCAAACAGAAATATCTGAATTGGCTGAATTGAAAAGGCGACTGATTGTCTAGGCAAGCCACTACCATCGTGGCTACTAGATGGTAGAGTTCTGCATTGTCTCGCCCGGGTCTGGTACCACCACCTTACCTATTCCTGCCGCAAAGCGTCACTGTTTGTCACTGTCGTGTTCCAGTTTGAAAGGTAAGGTAGCCGGTAAACTTATGCACGTAGCATTAGACCTCGCCACAAGATAGCAACGCACCATTAACACCTTTGGTGTCTATAGGTAATGGTTGACTCTTTCCATCAGGACACCCATCTGCTTGTTTGCTATCTTATGCTATAAAACTTAGTTTGTCACAGTTCACAAAATCTGATTTCGTAACAATAAAGCTATCTTGGGAGTAATAAGCTTTTCGAACAAAAGAATAATTTAAAAAAAACGGTCCAAAATTTGTAGAGAAATCAGTAAACATACTTCAAATTTCAAATAATAAATTCAAATTCAAATAATAAATTCAAATTCAAATAATATTTTATTCAACGTAGGTACACATAGGAACACTTATCGACGTCATTTATAAGCAAAATTATACATGACAAGTTATACAATAGTTATAAAATAAACTAAGGTAAAATACAGAAAAATAAAGATAGCTAAAGAGAATTCTTTGTTTACAGAAATGACTTAAATATTTTTAAAATAACAATAAAATTTAATTAAATAATTAAAATAATAAAATTTAAACTAATATAGAAGCAAATCTATACATATAATAAAATCGTAGGAAAGTCAAAACAGAAAACTGTACATGGGATATTTTTTTAAAAGAATATTTGAGGCGTGATCTACAATCGATATCGAAGGCAAAAATATAGTTTTTAGAATTTTTGTCTGTTTGTCTGTATGTATGTCTGGGGTAAACTCTATAATAAAAATTACAATAATGTCAAAAGAGGTGTCAAATGAAAGTCAAAAAAATAATAATAACTAAATTGAAAAAATACAATTACTATATAACAAATTAAAGATCAGAAAAAATATGCTTCATTCAATTAATACAAACTACATTCAATTAATACAAAATATATTAATTGTATCCATGCCTCCTTGTCATTAATAAAATCTTGTATTTTGTAATAACCCTTTTGGCTCAATTTTTGCTTTACAAAATTTTTAAAACAAAACTAAAACATAAAATACATTTACGTACGTCCCCTCTTTCAAAGTCGGTAAAAAGTAGTTTCTGCTTGCATACTTTCAATACATATAACAAATTGATCTAACCCATAAGTAGGCAAATTATTTGCTTGTGTTAAGGGTGCTGGACAATAATCCTAGTATTATTGTCTTATATACATAGAAACATCCATTATACATATTTCGAACATATTTAATAAACACTCACAAACAAAAATACAGACTACGGGTACCTGTGATAGGTACCTGCCTGCCTCTGTCGGTAATCGAACCCGAGGCCATAAACGCTATATACGCTAATTACTCGATCAACGGGAGGGGGCGTCTAGTAATTGTACCTAATTTTAACATAAGAAATATAAAAATTGATTCAATGAAACACTTAATTTTTTTTAGTTTACTGAGTACTCAGCCTTACGATTCCAGTTAGTAACAAAATGTATTCCGGCTATATGTAACGATACTCACCTGACGTTACGAAAGTACATTTTATGACTTCACATCTCAATATTTTACATAAAATACACTAAAAGTTATGATTCCAATAAACTTCAGTTATTTTTAGATAATTTGCGCAAAACTTCAAACAACTTTCGTGTCAAAACAATAATATTTATTCTTTCAAAATCACTTTACTAATCGGAACATGCTTTTGTCGACGCACTGTTCTGAACCCTAAGTAACGAAAAATAACCAATTAAAGATGTCCGAATTTAAACGAAAACTATATTTAACTGTCAAAAAATGGTTCCCAACATCAAAAAATAACTGAATACAAATTCTTTTCCTTTTAAAGTAGATGAAAATCGTAGTTACTAACTGGGAATTCCGGTCTATTCAAAATTCTAGGACAAAACAAAATTTGATTTATTTACTTATTTTGATTTAGCAACCAATCAAAAGACATTAAAAAAAGTAATTTCATATTGTTCTACCACAAACCAAGTGATTTGAGTATGAGTATTATAAGAATATTTGAGGATTATCACACTTCAAAGTTAGGAAGGTACGCATAGGACATCGTTGAATTGGGGAACATGTAGTTAAATTTTTCGTTTTTTCTTGAATTAGGATTTTATTTTGAATTATTTTCCTGTTTTAATTTACTTTTGTTTAAATTGGCCATCTATTGCCATTTAAAACATGTCATTTTTACTAATGTTTATTAAATAAGATTATTGTTAAGTCGGTGGACATTGCGTTAATGCAACGGTCAAAGATTTTGAAAAATGCCCAATTGTATATCACTCAATTAATGGCTTAGACGACGTTTGTTTGCTTCTCATCATAGTTGTGAACATAAATAAGTCATTAATAATTTAACAGAATATTTATTAATTTTAGGTTGGTACGAACTTCGCCAGTCTAGCTAGTCTAATACATAAGCTTCGATGTGTGTATGTGTGTATATACAGTATGTAAAGAAAACCCTGTCTGATCCGAAAGTGGCATATAGGTTGGTTAAAGGCATTACTGAAAAAAAATGTTAAAATAACTTTATATCAAAAAATAAAAAAGATATTGTTTTTTGAATATTCGTATCTTTACTTATATTTCCCTAGCGTTAAACAAATATTTTTATAATGACAACACTTTGTCGTTGCTTATTTCATTGTTGCGTTTT
Source organism: Apodemia mormo (assembly GCA_036924255.1). Classification (NCBI taxonomy): domain Eukaryota; kingdom Metazoa; phylum Arthropoda; class Insecta; order Lepidoptera; family Riodinidae; genus Apodemia; species Apodemia mormo. The sequence goes on from JAUPFN010000030.1 coordinate 7,451,291, forward strand.
GGCGGCTTACACAAAGACCGCGCAAATGCGCGGTCTTTGTTATTCGAATTTTTATAAAGGAATTTTAAACGCTCCGCGTGGCCTTCGGTAGCATACAACTTGCGCGGCATTTTTTGATAGTAGAATTTACTTATTTGTAGGTGTTGTCGTACTTAATGTATGAAAATACCATTTAAGATTACTTTTTTATTGGGAAAACTAACTAATTAATATCCATAAAATAATTACACATATGTAACCGTATTATGGTACCAAATGACTCCTTTAATTATCCGACAGGGTTTTCTTTACATACTGTATATTTTCTATGGATATTAAAAGGGCAGTTGTAGTGATTTTGATGTGGTTTTCAGGCTTTCTTTAACTGAACCTGGTGTATAATCCTGTGACGTTTAGTTAAGATAGGGTTAAAAGAATTGTTTTTTTGTTTTTATCGTAATTTTATGTTATATGACTGTAAATATTTAATACAAGTAATGAAAATCGAAGCGGATCGCTAGTTTGAATATAAAATTAAAGTAACGTTTTGTGACGTCAGAAAATAATCAATTCTCAAAATAAGTACTCGACATATTTTTTGTGTAGTATATGTGTTGTAGTTTGAGAACCTCAGATATAGAAGATACCATACCGACATAGATCATTTAAATGTGTACACTGTGATCAAATCGTATCATTGTGCGCATACGCATCGCGATTGAAACATCTCCGAGAGTTTTTGCTTAAATTAAACGTTTTCAAATATTCTGAAGTTGGTGCGACAATAAAGGTACGCCATTTTTATTGATTAAAATATATAACCACAGATTTAGGAGTTAATTTGCTTGATTAAATCTTCCTTGTTGGTCCGTGCTCCTTTGAAGAATAAACCAACTGCCATTCTGCCAGGCAGATCGTGAAAGGCGACTGATTGGCTGTACGTGTCACTACCATCGTGGCTATTAAGTGGAAGAGTTCTGTAACGTTTCGCTCTGGTATTTGTACCACTACATAACCTATTTCTGCTGCAAGAGCGTCAAAGCTTGTTACAGCTGTATTCCGGTTCCGAGGGTCAGATAGTAACCTCATGCATGAGGCATTGACGTCACACAGCGATGGAAGGTAAAGGTCTTCCCAGCCAGGCAATGTGTCTGGGGAACAAAGTCCATCTGTGAAGCCTTGAACCTTATATTTACATTTAAAAGATAAATAATTGTTATAACGCGAGATAGAATTTGCTTGAATTTTATGTCCATATTAACTGCAGCACGCAGCCCGCTACATTATGACAGTTTTTGTCGAATCTCGCGGGAACAACTAATTTTTCCGGGATAAAAATAGTCTATGTGCTATTTCCGGTCATCATCTACATGTGTGCCAAATTTTATTCAAATCCGTTCAGTAGTTTTTGCGTGATTGAGTAACAAACATCCATCCATCCAAACATCCAAACTTTCGCATTTATAATTTACTAGCTGTTACCAGCGACTTTGTCCGCGCGGAGTTCGTTTACTCCGCACAGCTCCTCCCCCGTAGATGATAGCGTGATAATATGTAGCCTATATGTTGACCCGACCTGTTAATAATACTCATGCAAAATTTGAAGTAAATCCATGCAGTACTTTTTGAGTTTACCCCGGACATACATACAGACAAACAGACATACAGACAAACAGACAAAAATTCTAAAAACTATATTTTCGGCTTCAATATCGATTGTAGATCCCGCCCCAAGTATTCGCATTTATATACAACTAACTGCAGCGTGCAGCCCGCTGCATTATAAAGGTTTTTTGTCGAATCCCGCGGGATCACCTAAATTTCCGGGATAAAAAGTAGCCTATGTGCTATTCCAGGTTCTCATCTATCTGTTTGCCAAATTTCATTCAAATCCGTTCAGTAGTTTTTGCGTGATTGAGTAACAAACATCCATCCAAACATCCATCCAAACATCCATCCAAACATCCATCCAAACATCCAAACTTTCGCATTTATAATATTAATATAGATATAATACAGATTGTTAAGTAGAAGATTGATTGATCGCTATAGGGAAATTAAATTTGCAATTCTTAAATTTTTTTTCAGTCAACGAATACCTATTTATCGGTTTTAAATGATATCAACAAGGCGGAGTTTTATTTAACTGTATTGTTTCATGTTTTAAAAATTAACATTTTATTTAAAAATTAACATTTTATATCCGTTTGATCCTATATTATCTGAGCCAAAAAAATACGTGTGACACTCGGAGACTGCCGCGGTAAAGCTATTGCATAGCATTTTTTATCAACTTATGCAATTACAATTATATATTTATTTTATTTATGCAGTTTTTTTTTCTTTGTTTATTCATATTTAAAACACTTTGTACACAAATTATACGAGTACAGATATTCACTGTTGTACGTAGATGATAAATACCTATACACCTATATACTTTCTCACAAACAGCTGATTACGGAGTTTTCCAATACAACCAATGCCACCTAAAGGCGGGTTGCTGAACTAAAGAGACAAGCGTGATATTTCAAAAAGTCATTAAAAGTTCTGGTATTTATCGATAGATGGAAAAACTAAAAACTATCACCCCTGTGCCGGTCGGAGTGGGGCGTGTTAAGTTTTTTCGTTACGGAATTTCTGGATTCGGTCTCCACGCTCAAGGACCCGCGATAGAAGCTATGCAATAGCTTAAAAGGTTAACCTCTTAAAGCTATAGACTATAGGCTTAAATTAATTGCTCCTCATACCAATCTCATGTATATTTTTTGTAATATTGTGATATTGTAATTGTAATATTATAATTAATTATGAAAAATAGAAAAAAAAATGAGTCCGCTGATTTTCTTCTGCCGGATCTTCTCAGTGTGTGGCCGCGTTCCGATCCAGTAGTAATTCTTAAAATATCGATTCGTCAAAAGTGCCTTTGAAGGTTTACTTAAATAAGGCATTTTTGAGTTTGGGATTGAGTATAAACCACTGAAATTAGGGTTACTCATTACGACATTAGAGCAAGTAAGAATGACATTTAGAACGATAAAGTTTGTACTTATTGTGGGAGAGCGCTGAAAACTAATATTTTTCAATGATGTTCATATAAATGACATTAAAATTAACAAAATTAAACATTATACACACTACATTCATGCGACCCACATCATAATATACACATATTTATGATACCGCCCCGTTTTACCGCCCTTTTCGAGTGGTTAGCGACCCTGACTACGCAATCGACGGGGCTCAGGTTCAATCCCCAACGGGGACAAGTATTTGTGTGATGAGCGTAAATGTTTGTATTTCCGGATTTGGGTGTTTATTAAATATATTCCAGTATTTTTATATGTATTTCTATATAATAGTATCGTTGACTAACACCCATAACACAAGCAAATAATTTTCTTAGTTTGGAGTTAAATCAGTAAGTTTATCCCGTGAATATTTATTATTTATTATTATAATATTATTATTATTATGGCTTATAGTCTGTTATTAAACTTGGAACAGATTTTATTGTTAGTTTATGGTCAACGGAGTTATAAAATTATGGACGAAATTCGAACAAAAGGCAAACGCTAGTGTTATTTAAATTTAAATGTTGTTACTTCATAAATGCACCTATTATATTATGAAAATGGCTTTAAAATTTAAATTTAAATTTAAATTAAATTTGATAGGCTTTATTAGATTTTGACAACAAAAGGGAAATGAAAAATTAGAAAATATATCCAAATTTACTAAAAAATTCATCTCATTTTACAAAAAAAAAAAAATTCAATCGCAATAAAATTACAACAACCGAATCCAAATTACTATTTCTCTAAAACCTCAGTATCAAATCTTCACGAAATATATATGGGACCAAACGATGTTTTTTTGTTAAGATGGGTATCAAAACGTCTAAATCCTGAATATCTCCCTACAAACGAAAGAAAATTACTTTTTTGTTTTAAAGGATAAATAAAAAGAAAATAATTTTCAAAATGACTAAGTTCATATTTGAATGAGTTCTAAGGCAACAAACATAAAACAATATAACCCTATACTGTCTAGTGGCCCGTTTTCAGAGTTGACCACATGAGGTCCCGGGGTTCAATTGCCGGGTCGGGTAATTAAAAAAAATATTTTTTCACTTTTCTGATATAACAAAGTTGCCCGGGATTGGAAAGTACCTACTCGGTTGGCGATATGCTTGCCACCTATCACATTGTGGGACCAAGTATCTTCGGCTAATCGTTAGTGAACTTGTACCTTGTAATATAGTGGTTAATTTATTTATTTTATTGTACCTTATAATATAGTGGTTATACCTCTGCCTACCTTTTCGGGGATGCGGGCGTAAAGATACTTTTTTAATTATAACCGAATTGGGAACCTCCTTCTTGGAAAGTTGGTTGTAAATACAGAAACTCAGTCACAGAAGTAATAAAACAAATATGTGATACTCTTTACACAACTGAAATTAACGTTTGGTTTAATTTCGATTCAATGTAAAACTATAAATTAAAATAAATTATATTTCCCTTTGGAAAGATCTAGAAGATTTATTACATAGTACAGGTAGCTATGAGCTTTGTGTTTGCTTACCGCACGGTCATCTTTTGAATGAAAAAGAAGTTAGAAGTTAATTTAACCAAAAAACATTCAAACAAACAACAATCTGTTCTATACTGTCGAATATATTTTAGAGCGATGTTTTTTTATGATTTTAAAAGTTCTCTTTCTCCGCAAGACTGTGGCGCTCGTCTTTAAAATGCTTTTGGGAGAGAAGCACCTTGTGTGAGCACCGGGAGACGATGGTTTTCTGAATTCGAGAAAGGTCCAGTTTCTTTACATGACGAATTTCGTAAAGGGCGGCCTTCAACTGCCGTCAACGAAAATAATGTGGCTACTGTTAAGCGGTTAATTGAAGAAAACCCCCGGATTAACTATGAGAAAATTCGAGGACTGTTGGGGATTGGTATGAGCCAAATTCAGAAAATTTTACACGAAGAAAGTTCGAAAACTTTGTCGTTGGATCCCTCATAAACTGACAGCGGAGCGGAAGCGGGCTCGCGTGGAATGGTGCTCACAGATGCTACTGAAGTACGACCACGGACATTCTAACGCTGTTTATGACGAAACGAAAATCACAGGAGACGAAACGTGGATTTATTGTTTTGAACCCGAAAAAAAACAGCAATCTTGTGAATGGGTGTTTGAAAATAAGAACATGCCAACAAAAGTGAGACAGGCGAGAAAAGTTGGTAATAAAATGATCGCGTTTTTTTCTCAGCTACGGGTCCCATCTGTACAATTCCACTTGTACTTCCACAATCAACAGAGTGCTAAGTGTGAGTTTTTCTTTTCGCATTCAATCGTGAGAGCGTTTGGAGTTTACTAGGAATTTGTATGTGATTTGTACAGCGCCACCTAGTGGTAAACGTGAGAAACCAGTTTACCACTAGGTGGCGCCGGATCTTCGCAGTGTGTGGCCGCGTTTCCGATCCGTTAGTAGTTTAAAAAAATGTTGACGCGTCAAAATAACTTGTAAAAAGTTTGATTGAATAAAGTACTTCTGATTTCTGATTTCTAGCACTCAGAGTCTTATTTCCGAGTGGTATTCTACCATTTGTTTACCCAGGATATTAGAAAAAAATCGTGAAAGTTGACCCAAAAGCCGCATTCTCCTACACCATAATAACACTTCTTCACACACGGCCAACAAAATAAAGTCATTTTTAGCTTTTTTGAGTTTTAGCTCGCATGGAAATCTTTTTAAACGCGTGTTGGTCCGAGCTCCTTTGAAGAATTAACTAACTGCCTTTCTGCCAGGCAAATCGTACAAGGCGACCAATTGGCTATATGTATTACTACTCTCGGGACCACTAGGTGGTAGAGTTTTGCAACGACTCGCCCGGGTATTCGGTACCCTCGCCCCGCTTTACATATTTCTGCTGCAATAGCGCCAATGCTTGTTAATGTCGTGGTCCGGTTTGAAAGGTAAGGTAGCCGGTACACTTATACATGACTTTGCCATTCCACCATACAGATAGCAACACACCATCAATATATGTGATGTCTATAGGCGATGGTTTCTCTTTCAGGAGAGCCATCTGCTTGTTTGCTATCTCATGATATAAATATAGAAAGAAAAAAACTTGAGAGGTGTCAAGGGACACCCGGATGATGGAACGAAGTTCATTTTATTATAATTTACAAAAAACCTGTATACACTCAACAAAAATAATCGTCGCAACACCACACTGTTCATACGAAATACACTTTCGGCACCCGGTCAAATTTCGGAACCCGGTCGAATTTCGGCACCCGGTCGAATTTCGACCCGCGGTTGAATTTCGGCACCCGGTCGAATTTCGGAACCCGGTCGAATTTCGACCCACTTTCGAATTTCTTCATCCGGTCGAATTTCGACCCACGGTCGAATTTCGGCACCCGGTCGAAAATTCGACCAGCGGTCGAAATTCGACACTCGGTCGAATTCCGACACTCGTTCGAAATTCGACTGTCCGTCGAAATTCGACATTCGGCCGAAATTCTGTATAAATGTCGAACATTTGGCACTAGAAAAAAGTAAACTCAATCAAATAGTAGATAGCTAGACTTTTTCACTTTCAATGCACGAGCTAAAGGGAAGTGGCTGGATATTTCTGTGCTTACAATACCTTACTATAGCAAAAAGTGTCGTGACAACTTTTCGTAAGAATTTTTTCCGTCTAGCCCCCTTTCACAACGCGCGATAAGGAACTTCGTTCCAAAAATGCTGTGAGCTGCCTTTTACAAACTGGTTGACAGGAAAGCAGATGATATTTTATTAATTTATATTTTCCATCGTCGGCACTTGGTGAAACTGAATCATATTGAGTTTTTAATATAAACACTTGTACTGTTTCACAAATGTACTCGTAATTTAAATTTAATTTATTACACAATTTTAATTTTTCTTTAAAGTCTTTGTGTATGTAAAAGGTATTCAAGTCGTTGTGTATGTAAAATATTTAGGTTTTAAAATAATATAATGTAAAAAGTTAATGTGAAAGAAGCCGTCACGACGCTTTAATAGGCGAAACCGTTTGGCTGTAAAATTTAAAGTGATTGTGTAATAAATTAAATTTAAATTACATTTGTGAAACTGTACAAGTTATTATGTATTAAAAAATATATGTATGTATTATGTATGTATGTAAATATATGTATGTATAATATATATATGTATTAAAAAATGAATATTTTGTTAAAACAGAGAATTTGGAAAGTAAATCCAAATCAAAAATGACAAGCATTGACGCTGTCTCAGGATTGGATAAGGTGGTGGTACCAAGAACCCAGGTGAAAAGATGCGAAATTCTACCATAGTGACACGTATAGCCAATCGGTCGGCTTTTACGATCTGCCTGGCAGAAAGGCAGTTGGTCTATTCTTCAAAGGAGCTCAGACTAACACGACGCTTAAAAAGATTCCCATGCGATCTAAAACTCTAAAATTAGGAGAATTCGCAAAGTAACTCTAAATCAAAAATGACAATCATTGACTGTCTCAGGATTAGATAAGACGATGGTACCAAGAATCCAGACGAAAAGTTGCGAAATTCTACCATGGTGATATGATAGCCAATCGGTCATCTTTAACGACTTGCCTGGTAGAACAGTAGAACTCCTTTGAAGTATAGACAGTTGGTCTATACTTCAAAGGAGCCCTAACCAACACGGAGGGAAACAAGCGATAGAGGGATAACGTAGCCAGAGTATGAAATTATAATATTATTAAAATGTTTCGCTGTAATGTTAACTTCATGTCTTGTTTGTTTCTTGAGATATGTACGTTCTTATCATTTTAATTGCTGTAAGATAAGTTACTGACTCCAGGTAATTGCAGAGATTGGCGTTTATGACCGAGGTAATTCAATGTAATATTATAAACGCGAGAATATCACTATCGAATACACATTGTGTAAGGTAAAAATATTAAGCTATTGCATAGCTTCTATCGCGGGCCTTGAGCGTGGAGACCGAATCCAGAAATTCCGTAACGAAAAAACCTAACTCTCCAACCGACACAGCGGTGATACTTTTTAGTTTTTCCATCTATCGATAAATACCAGAACTTTTAATGACTTTTTGAAATATCACGCTTTTCTCTTTAGTTCAGCAACCCGCCTTTAGGTGGCATTGGTTGTATTGGAAAACTACCGTAATCAGCTGTTTGTGAGAAATTATATAGGTGTATAGGTATTTATCATCTACGTACAACAGTAAATATCTGTACTCGTATAATTTGTGTACAAAGTGTTTTAAATATGAATAAACAAAGAAAAAAAATTACTGCATAAATAAAATAAATATATAATTGTAATTGCATAAGTTGATAAAAAATGCTATGCAATAGTTTTACCGCGGCAGTCTCCGAGTGCCACGCGTCTTTTATTTTTTTTCCAACTTTTTATAGGTTTTATAGTTCTATAAATAATATTACTGAATCGTGCATAAATTCGATTCGCATTTGGCCGCTTTTTTCATTCCTAACTCTTTACAGCAAGTTGATTACCACTCATCTGCTATTATTTTAATATGTTCAAGCCAATCTTCCTCATGCTCTTTTCGCTTTAAAAACAACACGTTCTGTCAACTCAACCTCCCTTCCTTACATTCTAATCGTAAATTTATTCTAGAAGTTTCTAACCAATTATTATCTGTATTAAATAGAATATTATGTCCTCTACATTTACAATTAATTATAGATTAATTAGTATATTACAATTATTAATATACTAATTGCTCTATCTCTATCTAAGAGATCTCTCTTTCTCTCTTTCTCTCTCTATTTCTAAGATTACATAATATAGAATATTTTTCCTCATATCAATCTCATATAATATATTTTGTGTAACCTTATAAGTAACTAGCTGTTGCCTGCGACTTCGTCCGCACGGACTTCGTTTACTCCGCACTACTCCTCCCCCGTAGGTGATAGCGTGATAATATGTAGCCTATATGTTGACCCGACTTGTTAGTAATATTCATGCAACATTTGAAGTAAATCCACGCAGAATTTTTTGAGTTTACCACGGACATACATACAGACAAAACAGACAAACAGACAAACAAACAGACAAATAGACAAACAGACAAACAGACAAACAGACAAACAGACAAACAGACAAACGGACAAACGGACAAACGGACAAACGGACAAACGGACAGACGGACAGACGGACAGACGGACAGACGGACAGACGGACAGACGGACAGACGGACAGACGGACAGACGGACAGACGGACAGACGGACAGACGGACAGACGGACAGACGGACAGACAAACAGATAAACAGACAAAAAGACAAAAAGACAAACAGACAAACAGACAAAAATTCTAAAAACTATATTTTTGGCTTCGATATCGATTTTAGGTCACGCCCCAAGTATTCTTTTAAAAAAATATTCAATGTACAGTTTTGACTTTCCTGCGATTTTATTATATGTATATAGATATTGTGAAAATAATATGAAAAAAAAATCAAGCTCATTGAGCTCCTCCGGCCGGATCTTCTCAGTATATCGCCACGTTTCCGATCCGGCAGTAGTTTTAAAAACAATGTTGACGCGTCAAATTAACTTTTAATTTTTTTTTAATTTAATTTAATAAAGTACTTCTGATTTCTGATTTGTAAACTACGAATATATAACATATACTTACAATCACCAATGGTTTTTAGCTAGTGACCTTCACATTGTAACATTACTAACTATTGACACATACGTAATCTAGATGTTACAATCGATTTCAAATAAATATTTTACCAAGTCTAATTAGTGACAATTGCTGGTTCGAAACCAATTAGTGTCATATTGTTTTAATTAAAAAATATATATTAAGTTATATTTTATAGATCGCCTCTGTGGTCTGGTATATATATATGGTGTTGACCACCTGAGGTCGCGGGTTTGTTTCTTAAAATGTGTTTTGGGTTCGATTTTCGAATTTTTTTCTTCCAATTTTCTGATAAAAAATATCGTTGGCCGGAATTTTATACGCGCCTAGTTGACGATAGGCTTGCCACCTATCACATTGTGGGACTAACGGCCGGTTTCCGAAACGCAAATTACATTTCTGCCTGCATCTTCGAAGATAAGGGCGTGAATATATTTTATTCTACAGGTAAAAATAGTTTTCTGCAATTTCATGCAAACTATACTCCTTTGCATTTAATAGCATAAAGGGTAAATTAGTCTGTTTAGTCTGTAACATCCTTTTAACCTCGTTAAAGAATGTTTCAGATATATTTGACGAATTGATTGGACAAACGTGACATGAGAATTTTATTACAGTTTATTCCATAGAATGAGAACCATCACTGCGAAGATACCCGAAATCTCAGTGAATATCATTCCACAATCACATATTTCCTAAAGATCAATACTTACTTATTGTATTGGATACCAACTTTCTTGTATTGCTTTCAAATAATTTATTTATTTGAGACCAACGTTCGTCTTATTTTATTTTATTCTTATTATAAACAAAAATCCACAGCATACAATTCAACAAATAGACCAAGTAAACAGACTAAACGTTAGCCAATTACGGATTTTCATTACATTTAACACTTTTAGAAAGAAAATAAAAATACAAGCCAAAACTAAAAAAACAAATAACAAAATTAATTAAATAATACGAAAAGGAAAATATTAACTTAAAAATAAAGATAAAGTAAGTTAATAATGTTATTAAAAAAACATAAAAAAAACAAGAAATATTAGAGTGTTTGTATTTATTATAATTAACTTTTTAAAGACAGCTGACAAAGATAAAGCATAATATGGAATATCTGTAATATGGAGTATCTGAACCAGAAATGAAATTTCAATATTAACCACAGCGAACAACAAATTCAATCACAAAAAATTGATTTTTGAAAAAAAAAGTTAGCCTATGTTTAACCCTGAATCTTCAAGTTATTTTACATTTGACGACATACGAGCAGTGCATCACCTAATGATAATTGGTAAGCAGTCACATGCCCATGGACATCAACAACAAAAGCAGCTAGACACAAAAGAAACTGCTAATCTTTCTCTTAAAAATACCCATGTCAAAGCCGACTATTTCAATGCCAAATTTCATAGAAGTCGTATTAGCTGTGACCGCGTAACAGACAGACAGACTTTCACATTAATAATATTAGTAAGTATGGATATAAAAATGAATATATCGCACAACTAGATCTAAACTGAGACAACTCAAAAAAGGTTATTTTTCAGGTGACGAAATAAACGTATATCTGCATGTTTTTAAGGTACTTATACAACTTAATTTGATTCTATCTTAGATTAAGGAAACTACTGTCAAAGGATTCTATAGACAATAAATGTCTTGCAAAATATTACTGTATTTAAAGCTGGAGCTAAAGTTTGATAGTTTTAGCTCCACCTATTTTGAGTTGTCTCAGTTTAGATCTAGGTATGCGATGATATCGAGGTGATATATTATATCACCTCGATATTTAATAATACAAAAGTTACATAACCCATTATCCTGCAAGGCTTAGTTAGTTTGTCATTAATATTGACCGATCTTTTACTAAGTTCATGACTTCTTGAGTGAGACACGAGCCTTTGATCTATCCATCAAAAGATAGCATCAACTTGCGGCATCACTAATAAAGTTTTATAGCGTTGATTGTTGTTCGTTAACGAGCGGTTGATATGACAGAGAATCTATTAAGAACAATCAACGAACCAACTGAAGCTGACGTTATTATACTGCAGTTTTACCCGACTACACTAATAAGAAGGTTATGTTTTCTGAATGTATGTACATAATATGTCTAATGCTTAGGCATACTATATAGTCTAAACAGCTAAATGGATTTTAGCTTCAAAGGTTATTAGATTCATCTTAGTTTGATAGTAACATAGACTATGTTTTTGATCAATTTGTAGTGTATTTTTTTGTTTGTATAATTATTACTTTTTTTTCTAGAAGAAAATTAATTAGAGACATCCCGATTAGCATTCACCATTTGTTTACAAATTTAGATATTTTCCATTTTAAATAAATAATTAAGATCTTGTCCTAGAATTTCCTATATCACATTAAAAGAAAATGCTATTAAAAACTGGTCCCAAAAATCTTCTGTTATGTTGTTAAAGTGAATTAATATTTAACAGTTATTTATTTACGTTATATTATATCAGTAGCCTATATATAATAAGTATTAGAAGCAGTAAAAACACAAAGCTACCAAAAAAAGGTCCTCTAGAACAGTTTAGATAACTTTTAACAGTTATTATTATCACGGTCTCTCGAAATATTTTTCATAACAGTATTATCATAAATCAAGTAATTGGTAATTTTAGTGATGCAAAAAAATATGCGGATCAACATGGCCTCTCAAATAACATCAGATTTTTTAATATATTATATGAAATATCTGTTAAGAAGTGACCATAATCAGGAAGACTGCCTAATTGCTTACTATTAAAAAAATCTTTTTTCAGGTCAACCGATAAAAGCTCTTCGTTTCCGGTTTCCGGTAAACAGAAAAACGCGCGGTAAAGTGTCTTATAAGGATAAAACCCAACTTGAAAATGGAATCACATGAGAAGAAGGATGACGTCACGAGCCGTGGTCGTGACGTCGGAATCACCGGAATAGAACTATCCAACGGTATTTTTTATCTTTCCGCTACGTATGTAGATAAGGAGGTGTTGGTCCCGGCCTCTTTGTAGAATAGGCCAACTGCCGTTCTGCCAGGCAGGTCGTAAAAGGCGACCGATTGGCTATCGAGTCACTACCATCGTGGCTACTAGGTGGTAGAGTTCTGCATTGTCTCGCCCGGGTTTGGTACCACCGCCTTACTTATTCCTGCCGCAATAGCGTCTGTGTCCCGTTGTCGTGTCCCGGTTTGGAGGGTAAGGTAGCCGGTAAACTTATGCATGTGGCATTAGACCTCGCCACAAGATAGCAAAGCACCATTAACATCTTTAGTGTCTATAGGCGATGGTTGACTCTTTCCATCAGGAGACCCATCTGCTTATTTGCTATCTTATGCAATAGAAATAAAAAAAAGGAAATTGCTGATTTTGCCTCGATGCAAAAAATCGAGTTTTCACGAGATCTCCACGTTTTGAGGTCCTAGGAACCTTTTCCAACTATTTTCACGATGTTGGTGTGTGTATGTGTGTATGTCAACATCTTATAACTTTTGAACAGCTTGACCGATCGAAACGCGGTTAATGGCAATTGATTAAATTTTACTCAACTTAGATTTTGTTTTAATTTGAACTAATTCTGTTTAGGAGATTTTGAGAAATATTGAAAAATTTCAAAAAGATTTTTGGCGAAACCGTATTTTTTAATATAACTTCTAGATTGATCTACCGATTGAGTATAAAATCTAATCAGCTCTTCAAAAAATTGCATCAAAATCGGTTTATCCGATCGGGAGTTATTGCTGACGAAAATTAAAAAAAAAGTATTTTTCGACATATTTTTTTTAACCAATAATTTTCAACCTACAATATTTTATTACTTAAATAAGCACGTCAAATTCAATTTCAAAAATTAAAATCGAATCAAGATTTCAAACTTTACAGCATTTCAAATATTAATATTTATAGTTTACAGCAAAACTATTTTTAAAGTAACTTTCAGGATAATATACCGATTGATTTAAAACTCTAATTTCTCTTTCTAAAAAATTGCGTCAAATACCTTAAATTGGACCAAAATCGGTCGATTTATTTGGAATTTGTTAATGATGAAACTTATTGAAAAAAAATGTTTTTGGAACGAAGTTCCTTACAGCAGGCTTGGAGGGGATAGGGATTTTGCTGCGCGACCGAACTGAAAAAAATGTGATAGTAAAACCGTAAGAAAAATGCGTGGAATAAAAGCGTTAAATGAGACGTGCGCAGGCGCGACAGTCGCGTACACAAGCGAGTAGTGCCGTTTAGCCGAAGGAAGTTCGTTCCTACCTGGTGTCCCGCGACACCACATCATTTTTTGCATTACTTTGTCATTTTTCAACATTTTAGAACATAGATATTAGAGTTGAAAAATTGAAAGATCAAAATCGATTATCGTTTTTAAAATATACAACCATCAAAGGGTCAACCATCGCCTATAGACACCAAAGATGGTAATGGTGCACTGCTGACTTGTGGCGAGGTCTAATGCCACAAGTTAACCGGCTATCTTACCCTCTAAACCAGAAGACCACAGTGACAATCACTGACGCTATTGCGGCAGGAATAGGTAAAGCGGTGGTACCAGACTCAGACAAGACAATGCAGAACTCTACCACCTAGTAGCCACGATCGTATTGACTCGTACAACCAATCGGTCGCCTTTTTCGACTTGCCTGGTAGAACAGCAGTTGGCCTATTAGTTAGTTGTTACAATACTAGTGACAAATGTTAGCCTTCTCTAGCCTTTAACAAGTTTTCTATTATCCTAAAAGAGCCTGAAAAATTACAGAAAAAGTACTTAAGTTTGTCATTCTGTACTAAGAAACTCTTCAGCAGGATATGGATCTCAAACAGCACGGAAGCTCAAAGATCTGGATGACCTGTTCCCATACATTGGCGGATTCGGATGGTTCCAGCGGATCCTGTTCATCCTAATGATACCGTATTCATTCTTCTTTGCGTTCGTCTACTTCAGCCAAATATTCATGACCTTGGTGCCAGAAGAACACTGGTGCTTTGTGCCAGAGTTGAGTGAATTAAGTGTGGAGCTCCGGTATGTAAAAATTTAATATAATTATTTAATTTAAATTTAATATAGCAATCATCGCCGGGTCAGCTAGTTTTATTATAGTGGTGTAGTGGTCCGGTGTCGGAGTTGACCACAGAGGTCCCGGGTTCGATTCCTGGGTCGGGCAATTCAGAAATGTGTTTTTTCAGTTTTCTGATAAAAACAACATTGCCCGGGATTGGAAAGTGCCCGGTTGGCGATAGGCTTGCCACCTATCACATAGTGGGACCAAGTATCTTCGGCTAATCGTAGGTGCACTTGTTGTACCTCTGCCTACCCTTTCGGGGATACGGGCGTGAAGATACTTTTTTTTACATATAATAAAATCGTAGGAAAGTCAAAACTGTACATTGAATATTTTTTTAACAGAATACTTGGGGCGTGATCTACAATCGATATCGAAGCCAAAAATATAGTTTTTAGAATTTTTGTCTGTTTGTCTGTATGTATGTCCGGTTTAAACTCAAAAAGTACTGCATGGAGTTACTTCAAATTTTGCATGAATATTACTATCAGGTCGGGTCAACACATAGGCTACATATTATCACGCTAACACCTACGGGGGAGAAGCTGTGCGAAGTAAACGAAGTCCGCGCGGACGAAGTCGCTGGCAACAGCTAGTTAATTAATATTAATATAATCATAAAATTATATTTTTAACCGATTTCCCAAAAGAAGTTATCAATCAGGCTAACACATTTTTTATCTCAGATCTCGGTTATATATATGGGTGATTCCGTTCTAACTGTGATATAATGTCAATACCGTGTCATGTCTATTTTTAGAATTTATTTATAAATTGTTAGTTTTTTTTGTCGTAAACATTAGAATTTATGAGGTAATTAGTTTAAATCATTTATTACGACAAAAAAACTAACAATTTATAAATAAATTCTAGAAATGGACATGACACGGTATTGACATTTAAGTGATATATTGTAAGTTTTCTGTAAGTGGCAAGTTATATTATATGAAAATAATGTTGAAATATGTTTATTATTTTCCAATAAGTACAAAAATTTCATAAATTAATTATTAATTAACGACCTGTGAGAACAAACAATACAGGACATTGAATATCACAGTTAGAACGGAATCACCCATATACTGATTTTTTAAATTTTAATTTCGTTTGATAGAGTATCCTTAAGGCGAGGTCTTTGGAGACGCACCTATTCTATAGAAAGTAGGCGGCGCGGTATGTTCTGAAACTGCTGGGAAACGGTTTAGTTTTCGGATAAATAAATATAGGACTTCAGCTGAAAACCAAAATTTAGTACATTCTTTTTTGTATTTAAAACTAAATATCACCATATAAAAATCATGTGGAAAATTAGAATTATGAACAAATAACTTTTTTTAGAGTTTTTTTTAGCCTATTTTCGGAATTTTATAAGATTGAGTAAAGTACATTCTATCATGTAATAAGTTAGAACATTCCTTAGATAATATATTCAGGTATATCGAGGTATAGGTATATATAGGTATATATATAGGTATATAGTTTTTTTGAAACCGTTATTTAACAATCAATACATAAAAATGTGATAAAGCAAACCAGTTTTTCCTTTTGTCTCCGGTGCCTCGCCTTAACGCTCCATTATAATTTGGTAAAAATCTGATGCTGGGTTTAAAAGTTACAGGAAATGGGAAGACGGTTGAAATTCGAAGTTTTACTGCTTGAAGAAGGTTGAAGTTTTGCTTCGTTTAAAATCTTGAATTGTTTCCGCTTTAAGCGTTACTTCCGTCCAAAAAAAACTGAATTTCTTGAGTTGCGCCTAACAAAGTTTAACTACAATAAAGTTTTTTATACTGCTTGCAGACCACCTCATACAGTATTTTAGGTGTTATTTATTAATTCTTAAGCTTTTGTTTAGTGTCGTTGCTCTAAAATGTTACAACCAGGGCGACATCATCGCCCATTCAAAGTCATTTCTCTGATTGAAATTTATTTCAGACGTAATATATCAATACCGCTGGGGAAGGAGGGGAAATACGAGAAATGTATCGTTTATGACGTGAATTGGACGAAGATATTGGAGAGTGGAGACCTTCAACCAAACAACAACTGGCCTACGAAGAAATGCCAAAACGAATGGGAGTTCAACTTTACTGATGTACCTTACGAAACTATCGCTACACAGGTATTTTATTTATTTTACTTTCCCACTAGTACACATAAATATATATGGTACCTTATGGTTACCTTATGGTAACTCACCAGGTAGTATAGGTAGTATATATATATATATATATATATATATATATATATATATATATATATATATATATATATATATATATATATATATATATCATCATTATATATAATAAAACTTAAAAAGGAGTCCCGGCACGATAAAGGGACTTATATTTAGTGTGATAGCCCTTTATCCCCGCTCGAACAAGAAAGTTTCCGTTTTAACCTAAAGGGCGTGTTTTTAAAGATATAAAGGCTTTTCCAACCCTTCAACTTGGAAATTAAGTGTAGTGGCTGGCGCCTCTGCTGTCGAGTATTTGAACTTCATTTAGAACAACGATTATTTGGGTTGCATTTGCTGCGAGCAATTGCAGCATGTGTAGTAGTGGCGCGAAATTTAAAATTCCAATTTCAATAAAGTCTTAAATTATTTTTGTATTTGTACTCTACTAACTATGTGGTACATGTTTACACATACATTGTATCGCTCGAGTCTGGTACCACCCTCTTAACCGCTCACATCACTTTGGTAACTAATGAGACATCTGAGAAAATTCCGTCAATACACTATGGTCTCCATATGGTCCAACGCTAACTTCATACAAAAAAAAAACAACATTTTCACTATTTACCAATTTTAATACAATACTCTATGGAATTTATCGTTTTCGAACGAAACATTGTATATAATAACATCCAATTGGCATTCTTTTTTCAAATACGCTCTTGGGGAAAAATAAAAGAACTTAGTTCGCCATTTTGATTCGTGCTGTGTGTTATGTGTTGGTTGCACTTTATGGTACAGGTTAATTTAAAAGTGTTTTGGAGTATTAATTAACAAGTAAACTTTATTTTTAAATCAAGATTAGTTCAAGATCTAACAGTTTAGATAATAATTTTGTCAAAAAACCGTAAATATCAATTAATAAAACATATATTTCGTTAATGACCAACTTAATGATATCAGCGCTTTGGTTATGACGGTACCTATTTTTATTTATTTTCGTAAATTTTAGTGTTGATATCTATGATCTCAAAAAATCATATGATGTGAATGTAAAATATCCTAAACAATATTTTAAAAATAATTTAACATAGCTGTAAAATTGAAAAAAAATAAATCATTTAAAAATTACGAAAAAAAATACGTATTAATTATGAAAAAAAAAGATATTAATATTTATGTAAATAAATATTTTTGTACTATAAAATATATGTTGTTTATTTTTTTTTCCGTATGTATTTGTTTACCAATTATATAAAAAAAATATAAAAAGCATAGGTCATCGATTTACTTTTTGAATTAAAAATCCTCGACTAACAAGTAGTCATATTTTTCTCAAAGTGTCGTGTTACATCTGAATTATTTTTTTTGTAGCTTAAACGATTTAAATTAAACAATTCTAACACCAGTGTATTGCAGTGCTCAAGACCTCTTAAAAATATACGCTTTACAGTATCGGATTCAATCCAAACAATTCATAAACCATTTTTGTGACCACGGTCCACCGGAACGGACTCGAAACGCGTGCGCGTGACGGTCCGTGTGTTTTTAGAAAAAAATACGAAAATGGCTGGTGGTGTGAGCGGTTAACTATTCCTACCGTAATAGCGTCATTGTTTGTAACTGGCGTGTTCCAGTTTGAATGGTAAGGTAGTCGGTAAGCTTATGCATGTGGCATTAGACCTCGCCACAAGATACCAACCACCATTAGTGTCTGTAGGCGATCGTTGACTGTTTCCATCAGCAGACCTATTTGCTTGTTTGCTATCTTATGATATAAAAAAAAAACCTTGTAAAAGTCTCACCCGGGTCTGGTCTGGTACCATCACCTTACCTACTCGGTTTGAAGGATAAGGTAGCCGCTAAATTTTTGCATCTGGTATTACGAGTAAGACCTCGCCACAAGGGTAGCGCAAGGCACCTTTAACATCTTTGGTGTCTTAGCGGCGGTTTTCTCTTTCCATCAGGATAGTAATCTACTTTTTTGATAACTTATGACATAATAAAGACTCACCAATCTGTTGGCGTTACATAAAGAGCTTTAGCTTCCACTTCTCACTTAACAAGGCTTGAATATATTTTGTTTTCATATTCCACAGTTAGGATGGGTGTGCGACGATGATGACAAACCAGCGACGGCGCAAGCAATTTTCTTCTGTGGTGCTATAGTCGGAGGGCTTATTTTTGGATGGATAGCTGATAAATATGGCAGAATACCGGCGGTTGTAGGTAAGACAATGATTTACCATCGCTTTTTATTTTATGAGATAGCAAATAAGCTAGTGTAAAGAAATACTTACCACAAATAGAGAGTTTAATGTACTACTACTACGTACTACGTACTAGAGAAGTTGTGTTAAGGAGAAGTCGTGTCCCATTCAGTTAACACTCGCGGCAGCGCTGAAAGAATAATAAATCGTCCAACCAAAGTCAAAATTAAGCATCGATGCAGCGGATAA
Organism: Apodemia mormo; assembly: GCA_036924255.1. Lineage (NCBI taxonomy): Eukaryota > Metazoa > Arthropoda > Insecta > Lepidoptera > Riodinidae > Apodemia > Apodemia mormo. The sequence goes on from JAUPFN010000030.1 coordinate 7,470,690, forward strand.
TATATATTCGGAGTATAATATATATTCGCGACGAAAAGGTCGTAACCGCCGTGAATTTCATTTACGCGTTTCATTCAACGAGCTCCAACGTGGGTGCGGTCTATGAATTGTACTTCAGTGGAATACATGTGGCGTGGCGTATGCCTTATCGAGTATTTTAGTACCACAGTCATTGACCAGTAGAAGTCCTTGATCTCAGACAGCAAAGATATTAATGATTCGATGCTATTTCTGCGGCGGAGTCAGCATGCTATTAGTATAAGTTTACCAGCTACCTTACCTTCCAAACCAAAATACGACAGAGACAAGCACCGACGCTCGCGGCAGGAATAGATAATGGTACCATACAACCGGACGAAATGTTAGAGAAGTCGGTGAAATTTTTTGTAAAAAGATATTATACGGTGTGTAACAAGAACCCTGTCCGATCTGAAAGAGATATATAGGTAGTGCAATGACATTTTAAAAACTCTTTTTCTTATAATAAAAAATATGGTATTTTAAAGTGTCTCATTTTAGTACTTAACATGAGGAAATTCCTCTTAGAGCGAGAAAATATTTAAAAATTTATCTGTCAATATCCATAAAATAATGACAAAAAAATGATTGTATTAAACTGCCAAATAATGACACAGATATGATCATACTAAGCTACCAAATATTGACAGATATATGATCGTATTAAGCTAGCAAATTGTAACAAAGATATGATAGTATTAAGCTACCAAATAATGACACAGTATATGACCGTATTAAGAGGCCAAATAATGACACAGATATGATCATACTAAGCTACCAAATAATGACAGATATATGATGTATTAAGCTAACAAATAATGACACAGATATATGACCGTATTAAGAGACCAAATAATGATACAGATAAGACCGTATTAAGCTACCAAGTAATGACAGATATATAATCGTATTAAGCTACCAAATTGTGGCATAGATATGATCATGTTAAGCTACCAAATAATGATACAGAAATGATCGTATTTAGCTACCAAATAATGATAGAGATATGATCGCATTAAGCTACCAAATAATGATACAGATATGATCGTATTAAGCTACTAAATAATGCTACGGATATGATCGTATTAAGCCACCAAATAATGTTAGAGATATAATCGTATTAACCTACCAAATGATGACACGGATATGATCATATTAAGCTACTAAATAATAATACGAATATGATCGTATTTAGCTACCAAATAATTTTAGAGATATAATCGTATTAACCTACCAAATAATGACACAGATATGATCGTATTAAACTACTAAATAATGATACGGATATGATCATATTAAGCTACCAAATAATTTTAGAGATATAATCGTATTAACCTACCAAATATAACAGACATGATCATATTAAGCTACTAAGTAATTATACGGATATGATCATATTAAGCTACCAAATAATGTTAGAGATATAATTGTATTAACCTACCAAATAATGACACCGATATGATCGTATTAAGCTACCAAATAATGACACAGATATGACCATATTAAGCTACTAAATAATGTCATTGACGATCGGACAAGTTTTTTTTTTACCTGTCTGAAAAGCCCTGTCCGAACATCAAATAACAATATCTAAACAAGTTAGTAATTATTGTTATATGTTTATACATTTTGTACAATGTATAAACATATAGCAATAACTACTAACTTGTTCAGATATTGTTATTTAACTATTGTTCCAGGTACCAATATAACTGGATTCTTAGCTGGTGTTGGAACAGCGTTCACGAATAGCTTTTGGTCGTTCTGCCTGTGTCGTTTCTTAGTCGGCCTTTCGTATGACAACTGTTTTGTCATTATGTACATCGTAGGTAAGTGCTGTTAAACATTTTGTAGCTTCCATCGTAACCAGTTGGTAAAATTCCTTTATCTTAAAAGTATCATAATACTTGGTTCCTTTGCGGAGTAGTAAGAGTAAACCGAACGTCTATAGGCTTTCCAGTTCACCACAATTCACCGGTTTGTTGGTTAGCGAGATGTGTATTGATCCCCATCGGATTTTCCTGACCTGATAACTATTATAGACTGTTTTTAGCAATAACCGGGACCAATGGCTTTGCGTGCTCATTCGAGCCACAGGAGTGGTAACACACCACCCGATAGACTCCGAGCTGCTATTGAGATTTTCGAGAAAAACCTCTATAATTTTTGCCCGACCCGGTAATTGAACCTGGGACCTCATAACCTGACTTACTCCTAAACCAGCAATCAAAAAACTTACATGCTATTTTTTATTCCAGTAATAGAATATGTTGGACCAAAATGGCGAACATTCGTAGCGAACATGTCAATCGCAGTGTATTTCACATTCGCCGGTTGTTTGCTGCCATGGATTGCACTTGGTGTCAGGAATTGGCAAATATATACACTCGTTACCAGTGTGCCTTTGGTGCTCTCAATTCTAACTCCATGGCTGGTTCCAGAGAGTGCTAGGTATTTTATTTTTGTTTATATTTTGGTGGTACTTCACATGGCTGCCTATGCCTATGATATCCGGGCAAACACGCAAATAGATCCAAATACCTCTATCTACACATGCCAGTCAAATAACAAACACACAAACATTTGCCAGCAGAACGCATACTGCTTATCACTATGGATGTGTTTCAAATTGCAGCGGGATTTTATTATTTAAGACTCTGTCAACACCAAAAGCACGGCGCGTCGGTGCACTGTATTTCTATCTGAATAAACGAGAACAGTCGAAACCGGGCACCAGGTCTTATAATCAATAAATATTGAAACAAAAAAAAAAAGATTATTTGTCAAATATAATTCGTTAGCGGTTTAGGTATGAATATGATGACTTCATGTTTTTTAATTCAAACCCATACATAAAAAAAATAAAGATATATAAACGTTTAATGATGATTTTAAGACCAATCTTCGCAATTATTTTCTATCGACCCAATTTTGTTCAATCATGTATCGAGTCCGTCCACGGTCTTTGACATATGATGAATATTAACATATATTTTTTGTGATGTGCTATAAAAAATAAATAAATAAATGAGCCTTTATTGCTGCTCCTATTTTTACTTTTATTGCTCCTTGCTCCTATTTTTACTTTTTCTCCTCGGCAAACGGTCGTTAATCTAGTACAGCTTTTCTTCCGACAAAAACCTCCTCTAAAGATTTCCACTCTGATCTGTCTTTTGCTATACGAGTCCATATTGGACCCGCTATTTTCACGATATCATCCTCCCATCTCTTAGTCTGTCTACCTCTATTTCTTTTGCTATTTCGAGGGTATCATTCTGTTATTATTCTCGTCCATTTTTTTTTCTTCTCTCTTATCATAATTTTAGTTGTTTGTAAGTTGTGTATGCATTTTTGAAATTCGTTTTACCTTTTATGACTTTCAATTTTACTCGGTCTTTTCTTTTTACTCCTATTGTAGTTCTCTCTATCCCGTTCTGACAAATCTTTATTTTGTTTGCTAGTTGTTCAGTCAATGCCCAGGTTTGGCACCCGTACAGTAAGCTTGGTAAAATTCACTATTAAATACTTTACTTTTTTCTTTCATCGGCATATCTTTGTTCTTCATGATTTCAGCTTGGTAAAATTCACTATTAAATACTTTACTTTTTTCTTTCATCGGCATATCTTTATTCTTCATGATTTCACTAAGGAACCAAAACCGTTTCCATGTGTTAGCTATTCTTCTTTCTATTTCTTTTTGCATGCATTCCTTGGTTGATATTAGCTGACCTAAGTATATGTATTCGCTTACGTATTATATTTGTTCGTTGTTTACTTTGATGATTTCTGTTTGTGAGGAATTTGACATTATTTTTGTTTTTGTTAAATTCATTGCCAGGCCTGCCTTAATACTTTCATTCGCTAGCTGTTGCTAGGCATAATTTCTAGGTTTCTCGGGTTGTCAAAAAATGATATTAAGTCATTTGCAAAACGCAGATGACTTAGTTTTTCTCCATTTATATTTAGTCCCTTGTTGGTCTATTCCAAATTTCTAAATATCATTTCCAGGACGACTGAAAATAGTTTGGGTGAGATGGGGTCCCTTTGACGTAACCCTCTTTTTATAGGAAATTCTTCACTTGCAGATTCTAATTTTATTTGAGCAGTACTCTTTGTGTATACGTTTTTAAGTATTCTTATATATTTTGTCTGTATGCCTTGTGCTTTTAATGCACCCCAGATATAACTGTGGTCTAGTGTGTCGAATATTTTGGTGTAGTCGATAAAGCCTAGGAAGTACGTTTTATTATATTCTTTAAATTTTTGTAGTTTTGGTTGATTTTCGTCAAGGATAAACCAAATTCGGGATAATATAATCTTTGAAAATACTTTGTAAATATTGGACATTAAGCTTATGGGTCTGTAGTTTGTTATATCCCTTTTGTCCCCTTTTTATGTATCAGTATAATTGTCGATTTGGTCCAATTTTCTGGAATTTCTTCTGAATTTATAATTTCGTTAAATATTTCTGTAAGTTTTGGAGCAATCACTGGTAGTGTATCTTTGAGTAGTTCATTTGTAAGCCGTGTTGGTCCCAGCCTTCTTTGAAGAATAGGCCAACTGCCGTTCTGCCAGGCAGGTCGTAAGAGGCGACCGATTGGCTATCGAGCCACTACCATCGTGGCTACTAGGTGGTAGAGTTCTGCATTGTCTCGCCCGAGTCTGGTACCACCGCCTTACCTATTCCTGCCGCAATAACGTCAGTGCTTGTTGCTGTCGTGTTCCGGTTTGGAGGGTAAGGTAGCCGGTAAACTTATGCATGTGGCATTAGACCTCGCCACAAGATAGCAACGCACTATTAACATCTTTGGTGTCTATAGGCGATGGTTGACTCTTTCCATCAGGAGACCCATCTGCTTGTTTGCTATCTTATAATATAAAAAAAATAAAAAAAAATAATGAGATCTGGTCCCGGTGCTTTATCTAACTTCTGTGTTCTAATAGCTTCTATTTTTTATTTTTTTTAATATCTCAGATATATGCTCTTCGTCAATTGCTACTTCATGTTCTGTTTCAACTTGTCTCACATTTTGGCTTCTGTATAAGTCTCGGTAAAATTCAGTAGCAATTTTTAATATACCAGATATATTTTACTTGTAATTGTTCCATCTTTTTTCATGTTTGCTACCCAATTTCTTGTATTATTTAGTACCTTTTTTATTCCTCCTATTTTTTCTATATAATTTTTCATTGTGTTAAACCTTTTTACTTTCCTTTCTTTCTTAAGTTGTTCGCTAATCATTTTGCTGGTTTCTGCTATCTTTTGACGGTTTTCTTTGGTTTTTGTTTGTCGTACAAGATATTTTCGTTCGTTAGTAATTGTTTGTTTTTCAGTGAAATTTCTTTCTTGTTATTTATCTTTGTTTTTCTGGTTATAGTTTTAGTTCAAAAAGTTGTTGTATTTTTCTTGTATTGATGTATATTTTTTAAGGTTGGCAGCATCGAGGGACGTTTGCAGATTATTAAACAATACTTGTGAGTTGGCTGTTTCTTGAATAGCTGTATACTTATTGTGAAATTTTCTTGTTTTCTTTGAACGTGTCCCTGCCAGCGTGGCTCGAACCATTCTATGGTCTGTATTGAAATTGAAATTACTTATAATGGAAACTTTTTTAAAAAACTTTCTGTTGTTGGACGTGATATAGTCGATTTCATTCGTATAAAGTCCACTAGGTAAAATCCATGTCCATTTTTTGGACGGCCTCTTTGTATAAAAGCTATTTAGAATACTTAATCTATTTTCTAGTGCAAAATTAACATTTCTATTGCCATTTTTATTTCTAGTACCAATTCCATGATTTCCTACAGTAAATTCTTCCCATATTTTTGTGTCCGATTTGTCCATTAAAGTCTCCCATCACAATCATGTTTTTATGCGCACTTTTTTCGATAGTATTTTGGAGATCTTCGTAAAATTTTTCTACAGTTATAGTGCCGTCCTTTTTGTTGGATTCTGTAGGTGAATAAACCTGAGTAACCAGTAAATGATAGACAAGAAGATAAATGGTCAATCCATTTATCTTCTTGTCTATCATTTACTGGTAGTTTTATATTAAGGACGTTCAGAAATTTCTTTCAGTTCTATGCTATTTATAAATATCTTTTACTATGAATCCAACTCCATAAAGTCCCTTTATAGTGTAGCACATAATTTCCGTGATCTTCTATCCCTTCTCCAAATCTTCTGATTTCGCTAATCCCGATCACGTGCCATTTTATTCCTTCTAAAGCCATTTCTAATTCTTGAATTTTTTTCGGGTGTCCTAAAAGACCTACAGTTGCTGCAGCTATAACAAATAGTTTTTCTTAAAAACTGCTTAAATAACATCAAATTCAACAAAATTAGTTCTTGACAGCCTCTTAAAGGCATGCTACTATTACATACTATGCATCACAGAAATAAACAAAAGTACACACACAAAATTGTTATTTGTCTGTACAGGTCCATGTGCGTGCGTGTTTATAAATACGGCTATTGTGTGGTTTATTTGTATATTTGCCTCTGACACCTTTGAAGTGCCTCGAAAACTGACAAGCGCACGGTAACGCGTATTTGGTATAGGCCTTATTTCTCAAAAAGCCCGTAAGGCCAATATTTTGCCAAATAAACTCTATACACATGGTAATAATTTGTCAAATATGCTAAATAGATAAATACAAACAGCCATGTGAAGTTCCGGTTTTATAGGTGGTAACCATCCTCGTGTTGGTCCGCGCTTTGAAGAATATACCATCTGACGTTCTGCCCAGCAGTTGGTAAAACGCGAGTGATTGGCTATAGGTACGTATCAATACCATCGTGACTACTACCTGGTAGAGTTCCGCAACGTCTTGCCTGGGTAAATAGTACCAACGCCTTACGTATTCCTGCCACAATAGCATCAGTGCTTGTTGTTATCGTGTTTCGGTTAGGAGGGTAAGGTAGCCGGTAGACTTATGCACGTGACATGGCTATCCTGCTTGGCAGCGTACGATTTTTTGGCCTTAGGCGATAATTTCTCTAGATGAAATCAGAAATCAGAGTGCCAAGTGTGAGTTTTTCTTTTCGCATTCGATCGTGAGGGCGTTTGGAGTTTACTAGGAATTTGTATGTGATTTGTACAGCGCCACCTAGTGGTAAACGTGAGAAACCAGCTCACCACTAGGTGGCGCTGTACAAATCACATACAAATTCCTAGTAAACTCGAAACGCGCTCACGATCGAATGCGAAAAGAAAAATTCACACTTAGCACTCAGAAGAACTTTGTTCAATAAAACATTTTACGTGTTATTTTGACGCGTTAACATTTTTTTAAAACTACTACCGGATCGGAAACTCTGGCCGTGTTGAGAAGATCCGGTGAAAGAAATTTAGCGGACAAGCTTTTTTTCATATAATTTTTTAACACAATATTACAAGATTACAAAAAATGTATGTTTTCAGGCACTCCTTAGAAAGCCCGGTGGTGATTCTGTAAATTTTTTTAGCGATCGGATCAATAGGTTTTTTAAATTTAGTGATTTTGTGGCATATAAGTCTTAAGTCGAGTCTTAAGTCAAGGAGTCTTAAGTCTTAAGTCAAGGAGTCTATCTTAACATTATGAAGAGAAAACATTAGTAGTTTTGTAATGAAATAAACTCGAAAACTCTTGGACCGATCTTTAAAATTCTAGAAACTATACTACTACATCCAGGAGTGAAGTGCAAAGGCTGTTTATTTATCCGATTAAGCAAGAGAAAGTAATAATTTTTGATCACGCAAATAAAGTCGCGAGTAACAGTTAATCATAATATATTATGTAAATTACATATCTGTCATTGTTTGTCTGCGATGGACTCCGAAACTACAGAACCGATTTCAATGAAATTTTGTAGATATCTAGTGTTGGGTCCAAATTGAAAGATGAAATAGTTTTTATCTCAATTAATACCTCCTCTCAAGTCCCCAACAAAATATTACTAATAGTAAATAGTACTACTCCGGGGGGAATCGGGGCATGAGTACCGAAAACTATTCCACCTCAATTTTTTTATTCGATCCTCTTCAAATTGCCTAACTGATGATATAAATGCATGTAGCCATGGGGCAACCCGGTGCCATATTGTTTAAACTGAAATTGTTTAAACAATTTCAAGGAATTGTTATTTTTCAATCGGACAATTTTTTTTATTATTGAAATACCAATAAAAAAGGTCCTATGACTTTGCACGATAAAGTTAATATTTTTAAAGATATGAATTTTTTAAGGTTTGAAAAATCTCAAATTTGGATACTTTCAACCCATGAAAAATATATTTAAAAAAACATAATGTTTAAGTAATATATTTTTTTAATTCTCTATACAATTGTTAATAACATTGTTAATAGAGATTTTAAAAAAAATCCATTGTTTATATCTTTTTTTTAATTGTTATTTCGCGCACTCACAAGTATGCGTCGCTTATCTTTAAGTATCGCTGTCTCTCTCTGACTCATGCGTTGCGTCGGCCTCTCTGTGTCTTGAATCATTATTTATCATTTATCTTGTTATTCACAAAAAATATATATTTACAATATTGTCTTATACAAACTTTCATCCCTATTTCAGCCCCTTGGGGATTGATTTAAAAAGTTTACTCTGGTTAACTCCGGGCCTTCAATTATCTTCTTAACCGATTTCATCAAAATTAACAGCGTACAGCGGCTTAGTCGTGAAAGTGTAACAATGGACGGACAGAGTAGACGGACAGACTTAGAAGTATATGATATAAGCATAGATTTTATTTACAGGTGGCTGATAGCACAAGGAAGAATAGAAGAAGCATTCAAGATTATAAAAAGAATAGAGCATGTAAATAATAAGAAGATACCAGATGAAATCTCTCAAAATTTTCAGGTAAGTCTTTTGTCGTGTATGACAGGAATAGACCAGGATCCCAGGAACAAACTTTTTTTGATTAATAATAAGCTAAATTTTTGCGACCAGCTTCATTTTGACTAAACAACAATCTTTTCTATATAAGTAAATATTGCATTTAAATAACAAATGATAATTGTAAATTAAAAACAAAGCAAATATATGTACCTAATATTAAGGAAAATATATACAACGCAAATGTAAACACTTCAGCGAAACAAAAAAAAAGCTTTATATCAAATAGCAAAGCATCAACAACCAAAATTTAATTTACAATAAAATCCCTCAGATAGCGGATCTAACCGTTTGAGGAAAAAAAAACATCTTTTCTATCTTCGAAAAATCTCAAATTAGGTAAATAATAAAGTAATGGGGCTTTGTAAATTTTGATTATTTTTCGACTTTAATCGCTTGATTATATTATGAAAAACACGATCAAACTTTTGTCCTATACATTTGATGGTTTTTCCGGCGAGTTCTCCACTCTAAAATTTCGGAATTTTGACATGTTTGAAATTTATATTAATCAATTTAATAACAACCTAATTTTCTCACAACAGCTTTTTAATTATTATTGTCATTGAAGGGTAATATTGTCCTACACGTAAAGTAAAAACTTTTCTTAGTCCAACACTCTAAAGTTTTCTTTTTTATCTATCTTTATTAGTTACCCGATTTGAGAATTTTCGAAGATAGAAAAGATGGTTGTCTCGTCAAAACGAAGCTGTTCACAAAAATTCAGCTTGTTATTAATCACAAAATACTTCGTTCGTGGGATCCAGGTCTAGAAGGTTAACTTGACGTTAAAAGATTATTGTCATCTATAATTTGCAAAACTTTTTATTATTCTACCAAACAAACAAATGGTGCTTTTAAAAGAAATAAACATTGCTTATAATATGTAAGGAGCGAATTATATGCAACATAAAAAGGTAGTTACATGCTTGCAATATGCATGAAAAAATACTTAAATTCTGCATTAATAAAGGTAAAATGTACAAAATTAAATGATAAGTCTTATGGATCCCAAAAAGAATTAGTGATTTTATTATTATTATATCAAAATCAACATAGGTGCATAAGTAATTAATTATCCATTAACAATAATAAATGAAGTAACATAGCATTATATTACAATATTATTTCATCACAATTTGCCAGTACTCATTGAGCACTAAATCCTCAATCCAAAAGAACCAGTGATTACTTATGGAGAACCTTGAGTTCAACCTTGGAACTTGCTAAGTCTGTCATACTAACAGTTTTGATTATTCAAAAAATATGTATCTTTTGAAAAAAAATTTACTCATATAGTCATATTAGCAGAATTATTAAAATTAAAAAAAGAACCGATAGATAACTTATCACTTATTTTAAATTATTATTTTTAATCTAAAATACCCAGCACTTACTGATGCAGAACTTTAAATTCAACCTTGAAACTCGCTAAGACTAACAAACTAGCTGAATTAATATTCAAAACAAAATTTCATCAAATTCTTATGCATCTTATGCATGCAGGGCCAGCGATCGTTTTCCGCGTGCAAATACAATATTTTGAATGACCGAAGACACAATCTTACTACTTTAGTTGTTAATGTTCAACTTATTTTTTAAATTTGTTATTAACAGTATTATAATCTTCTAATAATCTATGCGAGCATTAAATTTCTGTTTTGACACAAAATTGACACTAAATAAGCATGTGTTATTGGATATTGTTTTAAAAGATTCTGCTAATTTAGCCATTTTAGTTTCACAGATGTAACAAGGAAACTTGACGATATTTCCAGCTTTAGAAGGCAACTTGTTCCCCATGTTGGACCCGGGCTCCTTTGAAGAATAGGCCAACTGCTGTTCTGCCAAGCAGATCGTAAAAGGCGACCGATTGGCTATACGAGTCACTACCATCGTGACTACTAGGTGGTAGAGCTCTGCATTGTCTCGCCCGGGTCTGGTACCACCGCCTTGCCTATTCGTGCCGCAATAGCGTGAATGTTTGTCACTGTCGTGTTCTGGTTTAGAGGGTAAGGTATCCGGTAAACTTATGCATGTGGCATAGACCTCGCCACAAGATAGCAACGCACCATAAACACCTTTGGTGTCTATAGGCGATGGTTGACTCTTTCCATCAGGTGGTCCTCTGCTTGTTTGCTATCTTATGATATAAAAAAAACTTGGTTGGCTTCCTATTTATCTGCGTAGGAATTTGTGGTAACTGTCACTTCTATATAACATTTTATCCAATCCTTCTTTTTTCTTCCTATTGACGCAAAAAATTTGAATTTCTTCATCCAATAGACCTTCCTTATCGTTCCTGTGTAAGAGTTCTCTTGCCAGTTTCTGTGCATAAAATAACCTACTTTTCCTCTTCATTTAGAATTCTTTGCCTCATTCCATCAGAATAAGTGAATCACTAGATATCTTTTTCAGAATCGCCTTAAATAGCACTACTTAACCATTGCATAGTTTATTTTATTTGTGGTTTCAGTAGTTATATGATATATTATTTTAGTAGTCAAGTTTCTATTATGTTTTGTTCTTTTGTTTTTATACACGTGTTTTTTCTACCTTATTTTATTTTTTCTCTTACTCTAGGCTTGCTGGAAGAATTTTCTTAGGAAGCTAATCTCTAGCTTGTCTTTTGTACTAATTTTTTAATTATGTCTACTTTTTGTAATTCGTGCACAATATATGAATATACAATAGAAACATCACTATTTATCCATTGTATAGTTTTTTTTTTTTTTTGTAAATGTTACCAGGATACCGTAGCGGAAATTGCCAAAAGAGAACAGGAGTCCAAAAACTATTCCGTGGCTGATCTCTTCAAAACTCCCAGGCTACGACGCCACAGCATCCTTCTCTTATTTATATGGATATGTATTGCCATGGTATTTGATGGTCATGTCAGGAACGTTGGCAGTCTGGGCCTGGATATATTTCTGACTTTTACCGTGGCGACGTTCACTGAATTCCCAGCTGATGTTCTTTTGATATTAATTTTGGATATGTAAGTAAATACCTATTATAAATATTAATACGCTAAGGTTAAAATGTTTGCCTCCCTTTTTAGAAAAAACCTTACAATTACTCCAAATAAATTCTGTCATTAATAGATAAATAGCTGCGCCCGCGACTTCGTCCGCGTGTTTTTTTTTAAAGTAGCCTAAGTTACTCCTTATTACATCATTCATCTTTGGTGTGGAAGCATCTTTATGTTGATATATTATGTTATCTTTCCAGAATTGGTCGTCGATGGCTGGCTTTTGGCTCGATGGTATTAAGTGGAATCTTTAGCTTATTTGCAACAGCAGTTCCATTAGGTAATTATTAGTTGAGAATATTTTATTGGCGATCGCCTACATCGCGAACAATAAAACCTCTTTTAAACTTAACAATTGACTTTAAAATAAATATTTTTTTAAAGTCAGCCAGTTTTATAATAAATAAATAAATATTCAAGAGACAAACTACACAGTTTACTGATCTAACCCCAAAGTAAGCAAATTATTTGCTTGTGTTATGGGTGTTAGTCAACGATACTAATACATAGAAATACATATATGAATACTGGAATATATTTAATAAACACTAAAACCCAGAAATACAAACATCTATAAAATACAAATATATATACAAATCTATACAAATAAATAAATTGGATTGAAGTTTTTACTAAATGCATATGGATGTATATGAATGTATACACGGTAGGTATGTATACCAATTTTTATTCCGGCTAATCTCTAAAATGGCTAGACCGATTTTGACGGGACTTTCACTGACAGATAGCTGATGTAATAAGGAATACAACAAGTTGCGAGTACAGCTAGTCTATAACTAATAACTCTTTCAGAGGTGCCTTGCAAGAGGACTGCTTACAAATTTTTGCACCCCTTTACCAAAAGTCTGGAGAGACCCTTGCTCCCGATCAATTCATCATTATTAGCCCTTTATCCCCCTCGAACAAGAAAGTTCCCGTTTTAATCTAAAGGGCGCATTTTTAAAGATATAAGGGCTTATCCAACGCTTCAACTTGGAAATTAAGTGTAGTGGCGCCATCTGATGTCCAGTATTTGAACTTCATTCAGAACAACGATTATTTGGGTTGCATTTCGAAAGGCGCTGCGAGCAATTGCAGCATGTGTAGTAATGGCGCGAAATTTAAAATTCCAATTTCAATAGTCTTAGATTACAATTGTTATATTTCAACTACCACGTAAGCCGGGTATCATAGCTAGTTACTGATAAATCAGTCATCGTCTCCTCTACATACTAGTTCAACACCTATTCATGATACGTTAATGTTATTTACCACAGACCACACAAATACTAATAGACATGGTGTTGCGCGCAAAATGCGTAGCCGCTCATATGAGCAAATGTATGTAAATGTCAAAAGTTTGTAGATGTACCGTAAAAAATTGAAATATGTCATATTATGAGTAATTTTATTTCATCGATAAGTGTTAAAACTCTGTATTTCTGTGTGTAAATGCAAGTGACATTGACAACCTAAGAAATTGCCTTAAAAGGCATATCCAGTTTAATCCGTGGTAATTACAAATTGATATCTAATTTCAGGTATTCAATCAGCATCCTTAGCCATCGTGGGGAGATTCGCCGTGAATATAACTTACAATATCGGGATTCAGTATGCTGCAGAGCTTCTTCCAACAGTAGTACGAGCGCAAGGACTTGCTCTGATCCACATCATGGGTTATATGGCTACCATACTTGTTCCGTATATTGTATACATGGTAATTTTTTTTAAAGTATCTTCACACCCGTATCCCCTAAAAGGTAAGCAGAGATGCAATCAGTGCATTAATGATTAGCCGAAAATATTAACAACCGGTTTCCGAAACCCAAATTAATTTTAACAAACAATTAATCCGTGGTAAACAGATCATTTGCTTGTAAAAATTATGTTAATCGCATATTAATTGCTTGTTAAAATTAATTTGCGTTTCGGAAACCGGCCGTAATGCGATAGCGTGATAATATGTAGCCTATATGTTGACCCGACCTGTTAGTAATATTCATGCAAAATTAGTAAATTCATGCAGTACTTTTTGAGTTTACCCAGGACATACATACAGACAAACAGACAAAAATTCTAAATACTATATTTTTGACTTTGATGTCGATTGCAGATATATCTTTTAAAAAAATATTCAATGTGCAGTTTTGACTTTCCTACGATTTTATTATATTAATTAAGATTAATATAGATAATATTGATTTAAATACTAAAGGCATGACCGGAATCCCAGATCGAATTCCTAATTACAGTAGCTCAGAACAGAAATAAAGATTGTTAAAGAAATTGCGATCCATAGCTTAGGTGTAGGTTCAGTATCGATAAAGGAACCCTTGAAAAATTAACCTTATGTAATATCTACTAACTTATGACACTTTGGCCTTTGACCACCCCGTTGGGCAAGTGGTTAGCGACCCTGACTACGCAATCGACGGGGCTCGAGTTCGATCCCCGACGGGGACAAGCACTTGTGCGATGAGCATAAATGTTTTTATTTACGGGTTTTTATAAAATCTATTCCAGTATTCATATATGTATTTCTATGTATAAGTATCGTTCACTAACACCCATAACAAGCAAATAGGTAATTTGCTTAATTTGGGGTTAGATCAGTCAGTGTAATTTGTCCGTCAATGTGTTTATTATTTTTTTTTTATTATAACAGCAATTGTTTAGAATTAAAATTGCTACTGAAAATGGCTTGCGACAAATGGCGCAAGATGCGCTTATCCTAACGCTACGACGGTGTCGACCTCTATAATAATTCCGTGATGTCGACAATACGTATATTACAATTACATTTTTTTAAAAGGTATTTGTTTTTTATTTATATGGCTCAATGAAGTATATTGAACTCACCCTGAAGATATGACACGCAATTTCTTTAACATCCTGTATATTTTCCCACTATTTCAGGCTACCATAGCAACAGAAATACCACTTTTGATATTAGGAACGATCGGTATAATAGGAGGTTGTTTATGCCTATTCCTACCAGAGTCTATGGGTAAGGATATGCCGCAGACTATTCAAGATGGAGAAGAGTATGGCCTGGAGCAGAGGTTCTGGGATATGCCATGCTGTGGTAGGTGAGTGGCTATGAAAACATACAAATAACATGCTTAACATATTTTTGTACTGAAATAGGTATTATTAGGCGGTGGTACCAATTAGCCGGACGAGACGTTGCGGAATTCTACTACTTACTAGTCACGATGGTAGTGACTCGATAGCCAATCGGTCGCCTTTTACGACCTGCCTGGCAGAACGGCAGTTGGTCTATTCTTCAAATTCTATTATGACATATTATAATGAACATTTCTTAGATCTTAAATTGTTCGCATTCTCACCATTGACATTTCGAAAACATGTAGTTAAAAAATGTAAAATTTAGCCAATTCATAGATTTTTGTATATTAACGTATGATTTCGTTTTTGTATATTAACGTATGATGTTTATACACATATGTGTGTATGATTACATTTTTTTTATCATAAGAAAGTAAACAAGCAGATGGGTGTCCTGATGGAAAGAGTCAACCACCGACTATAGACACCAAAGATATTAATGGTGCATTGCTATCTTGTGGCGAGGTCTAATGCAACATGCATAATTTTACCGGCTACCTTACCCTCCAAACCGAAACACGACAGCGACAAGCACTGACGCTATTGCGGCAAGAATAGGTAAGGCCGTGGTACCTGACCCGGGCGACACCCGCATACATGCCAGCATGCGTCAGTACGTATATGCATGTAATATATAAACATCAATTCAATTCAAGTTAAACTAACGTAAATCGTTGTGTAAATTAAGAACTAGTACCCTGAGGATAAGGGCGTAGGTTACATACACTATTAATAACTTAGTTACTTAATACCAATTTTGTAAACCCTTAGTGAAATTGTTTGTTGTTCTAAAGAAAGTGAAAAAAATGGAGGCCGGACTAAGACGGTGGAGATATATTTCAGTATTTTTTTTTACAGGGCAATGGGCCCACCTCTCGTTCCCACCACTGTAACTTCTGTAAACCAGAATCAACAGCGGCAAACCGTCCTGATAACCTCTGAGTTGCGAGCTCAGGGTGCCCTGGGGAAAAGCTAAGCTGTCTTGGATCCCGCAACGAAATTAATCAGAAGTATATAGGAGGAGTAGGAAAATACATCCTGTTTCCCTCCCTTTTTAGCAGGAGACAGCAAAATGTTAAAAGCATAAAAATGCTACGAAATGAGACTTTTACAATCAGGTTAAGCCTGATTGCTATTGCACCACGGAAGTTTGGAAATTAGGGACCTACCAGAATGGCCTACTTAATTTTGCTTCCAGTAGTAAGTGTGACAAAATCGTTTGAAGGCACGGAAGTTCCCACGTGTACCCACAAGATCGGAGTAATAAATTACACCGGATATACATTGGATACTATCAAGCATTTGACGACGTTCGTTTTGCCAAAGATTACACTCCCAAAGAATGTGATGTGCAGTTTGTTCATATTTACAGTTTAATGTAGAGCACTCGCAAAAGGGAGAAGGAACTAATTTAAACGAGAATAATTTAGCTTTAAAATTACCGTGGCTAGTGAGAAACTGTGCAACACAATGATCTGCCTGATTCAGTATTTATATATGTATCTCTATATATTAGTATCTTTAACTGACACCCATATTATAATTAGATCATTGATATAAAAAACCCAAGATACACAGTCCCGAACAAAACTGACCTCAAAAGTGTCCCTAATTTCATTTAAATGGTTATAGATATGGCAAAACATATGTATTTGCATATCCAACCTTAAGCGCAAGGTTTATAGTTGTTTTTACAACGCATTGTACAAAAATAAATAAAATCGACAGTGTCGCGACTGATGCGATTCTATTCGAAGGACGGAAGGAAGGAGGACATTTTTGGAGGACGTTTTGGAGACACTGATTGTATATCTTGGGTTTTTTATATCAATGAATTAGATTTTTATATAAATGAATCAATGAACTCTAATATCAATTCGTGTAATTTGTTCAATGGCATTTACTTATAATCTAGCTGACTCAGCAAACGTTGTTTTGCCATACAAAATTTTGGTGGGGTAGGTACTTGAGAGGGGAGAGGTGGTTACTTGAGATAAAAACTATCCTATTCTTCAAGTTTAACCAAACATCTATAAACCTGTTCTGTAGTTAAAAATCCATAGCGGACACACAACGTGACGATATTTATATATAATTTACTAGCTGTGCCCGCGACTTCGTTCACGTGGAAAAAAATCTAAAATAAAAACCCGTATAGTTCCCGTTCCCGTGGGATTTCCGGGATAAGAACTATCCTATGTCCTTTCTTGGGTCTCAAACTATATTTGTACCAAATTTTATCCAAATCGGTTCAGTGGTTTGGCCGTGAAAGCGTAACAGACAGACAGACAGACAGAGTTACTTTCGCATTTATAATATTATATATGGATACATGGATATATGGATATATGGATATATGGATATATGGATATATGGATATATGGATATATGGATATATGGATATATGGATATATGGATATATGGATATATGGATATATGGATATATGGATATTAAGGTTTGTCTGAATTTCTCCGAAAATGATTCGGTTGCGAAGTAAAACTTAGTGAAGGTGTATTAAAAATATTACATCTTCTTAATCTTAATATATAGGGCCATTCCATAATAGTTAAAAATATTTTAACACAGCACTCGGTACGTCTAATCAAAGATATCCCGCTAAAACAAACGTCATTCAAGGGTTTAAAACTTTTTGATTTGTATGAAATTTTATTTGTATAACAAATAAAAAAAAATTACACCCTTGAATGACGTCTATTTTTAGCGGATAGCTTTAATTAGACGTACCAAATTCTGGGTTAAAATATTTTCACCTATTATGGAACGACCCTAAATATTAATAAGAAGATATAATATTTTTAATACACCTTCACTAAGTTTTACTTCGCAACCGAATCATTTTCGGAGAAATTCAGACAAACCTTAATATAAATTGTCACGTGGTTTGACCATTAAACTACTAAACCAATTTTAATGCAATTCTGTAAAATCTACTGTTTGATCCAACTTAAAAGATTTCACTTAACCTCTCAAGTACTTATTTCTCCCGTGAAACAGCTTTGCTTTGTTTCAGAGAGAAGGGCAGGACTGGCAGTATAATTACTGGCACCGAGACTTAACATCTTATGTCTCATACAACGCATAAATGAGTCACCTGGACTAGTTCCAGGTAAACTAGTTTACCAACTTCCCTCCCTCCCTTCGCTCGGTACATCACTTGTTTCCGCGCGCTCTGTGTTATAAATTAAGTTTAATTGTTTAAGTGCGTAGTTTTGGTGTTGTGTGTGTATAAAAGTTTTAATAAAGGTATAGGCCATCTAAACCGTAAGTTTTTATCGCATAAATTACGCAGTAAATAATTAAATTGATTGTTTCGTCGTGTTCGGTAAGTACAACTTTTATTTATTTTTTTAAGTACCCACGTTACCGGCCGCCGCCGCGGCCTGCGGCCGGGTTGTATTGTTTCTTTCGTTATAGTTCGCTTTTTACTTAGGCATAATGTCAAATCGGGATAATATTCCGGCGGAATGCAATAAAAATCCTTTCGCTAAAAGTCAGATGACTCCGCGATCCCCCACTAATGTCTCAAACAAACGGTGCATTAGTGATATTTCACCATCTCAATTAACACCCGATGGCAAACGTAGTTGTGTCGCCACGAATGAGGATAATAACACCACCATTTTCAACATTTCTTCTTCGCAAGAGGAGCCAAATTACTATGAATTAGTCCGCGAAGCGTCTTCATATTTAGCGAAAATAAACGAATTAGTCAATGAACAGGGCTCGCGTATGAATGTCGCTAACAAATCCGGCGTTATGGACATGACCCAACGAGTCACCGCTATTGTCTCGTTGTTAGCCTTGCGGTCATCATCACTTGAGACCAAACTGGCCTTAGCAGAACAAGACGTTGTTACGTACAAAAACAATAATAATGCCCCGTCTTCATATTCTGATGCCGTACATTTAAAGCTGTCAAAAACTATCCCGCCGGTTCAAACACGCGTTCCACTACCTTGCGTAATTGCTTACCCGTCGGAGGAAAACTCAAACGTTATAAAAACCTCAAATGAAACCAAAGAGGTGTTAATGAAAACTATTAAACCATCCGATGACGGCTTTCAGATCGTAGGTGTTAAGAAAACTGCAAAGTCTGGTGTTGTACTTAGGGTAACAAATGAACGCCAGGTTCAAAAATTAAAATCCGTTAATGCAATAAAAACGGCAGGGCTACGTCTAGAAACACCGACCGGTCGTCGTCCACGTATTTTGGTCAAAGATGTCCCCCAAAACTTATCCGACGAGGCGTTTTTAACCTGTTTATATAGGCAAAATATTAAGGAAGAAATGAATATGTCAGAAGATCAATTCCTCAAGTCTATTAAAATAGTTAGACGTCGTAATTTTGATCAAAATAACCGTAAGTGGATAGGTATTGAATTAGAGCCTGCTATTCGCAAACATTTAATTAAATCCAAAGAAAAATTATTTATCGATTGGGCTACCTGTAGGTTTGTCGATGACGTGGAGTTAGTTCGGTGCACTCAGTGTCAACAATACGGTCATGTCTATAAGTTCTGTCGCGAGAAAACTCCTTGTTGCGCACATTGTGCCGGCACACATCAAACTAGGGACTGTCAAAACAAAGACCGCAGTGATTTTACACCGACCTGCGGCAGTTGCAAACGCTATAAAAAACCCAGTGATCACGTGACTGGCTCGCCTGACTGCCCAACTTTTAAGGCAAAGATGGAGCAGCTGATTTTAACAACTAATTATGGATAGGTTGGTAATAGGACAATTAAATCTCCACAACGATAAGACAGCTACGTCGGAGCTGAATAGACTCGTTACTGAATACAAAATTGATGTAGTACTGATTCAAGAACAATACCAAAGTACCCAACTTCGTAATAACGTACTACAACACAACACAAAAGCACGCGCAGGTATATACGTCACGCGCTCTTTTTATACAGTAACGGCTATTGCAAATCTTTCTTCTCAACATTGTGCCGTAGCGGAGGTGTCCTGTTTCAAATTTAGAATTTACCTAATTAGTTGCTATTTCCAGTACTCCGATCCTGTTGCCACTCACTTGCATCACCTCCGATACGTCCTACGATCTCTTGCCGGACAAAAGATTATTATTGGCGTTGACGCCAATGCCTCATCCCCCCTTTGGTACGGTAAACTACGGTCCAATGACAGGGAGCGTAGATCTGCAGTAGAAGAGTTCATTGCTGAACTAAATCTTACCATCCATAACACCCCCGACGCACCACCTACATACAGTAGCCCAATGGGTGAATCATCTATTGACGTCACACTTTCAAGTGCGTACGTTCGTTTGAATAACTGGCGCGTAATTCCAGATGCGTCTTGTAGTGACCATCGTTTGATTGTGTTCGAGTATGACTCGTTGTTGCCTGGGAGATCGGAATCTAGTACTACTGATTATATATATGACGCTAAATTCGCTAACTGGAATCTTTTCCGATACTTATTTGCTGCACATGCCAAAGATTTCACTCGCCATTCTTTAACAGTGTCAGAACAGTCAGAAATGATGTCTGATGCTTTTACATACTGCGCAGATATTGCTATAGGTCGACATTCAAAAATAAAATCTCAAAAATGTGAGTGGTGGAATGATAGTTTAGTCAAAAAACGACGAGACTTCAGGAAAGCTAGGCGCCATCTTAATAAAATTAAGCGCCGTCGTTCAGAAGGTGACGAATACGTTAAAGCTCTTGCTGATTTAAGAAGGATCCGGTCACACTATCGAGCCGCTACTACGTTAGCAAAGAGAAAATTTCTGCAAAAAATAACGGATAGATTAGAGAAAGAAGGCCCTTGGTCTTCTCTGTATCACGAAATTAAAAATCGTACGAGAAATAACTTTTCTTTTTATAATAACATAAAATTTAACGATACGTATACGCTTAGTTTAGAAGAAACAACAAACGCTCTTTTGGAGACGCTAATTCCAGACGATAATCTAGAGCGGGATAACGAATATCATCGTGAAATTAGATCACAAGTTGACGTGACACCTGTGTCCCCCATATCGAGTTTGGTATCCTTAGATGAATTGTTAAATACCGTTAACAATTTACCATTGAAAAAAGCGCCCGGAGAGGATAAAATCTCAAACTATATGATAAAACAAGCGTGTATAGCAGCCCCAGACTCTATTCTAAAAGTAATAAATCGTTGCATTGCGGAAGGTGTTTTCCCTAAAATATGGCGCCAAGGATATCTCAAAATTATTCCAAAATCTGGTGACAAGCCTCCGGATGACCCTAAATCATATCGCCCAATTACACTTCTACCTTCTCTTGGTAAACTGCTAGAAAGATTAGTAGTTCCTCGACTCTTACCGCAAGGGCCCACATTCAATAAACAACAATTTGGATTTACCGCCGGAAAATCCACTGTAGATGCAGTGCTAACCATGAGAAAAACGGTAGAACTATCACGAAATAATTATGTTGTGGGTATATTTTTGGATATTTCAGGTGCTTTTGATAATGCGTGGTGGCCGATGTTATTATTAAAACTAAAAATAAGGGGATGCTATTCTAATATATATCAACTAATTAAATCGTATTTAGAAAACGGTCACTTGAAATTACAGCTAGGGCATTACGCTGCATCTAAACGCCTTACTCTGGGCTGCCCACAGGGATCAGTACTTTCGCCATATCTATGGAACTTAGGATTTGATGATTTATTTTCACTAGCCTTGCCTGAAGGATGCTCACTTATAGGTTATGCGGACGACGTTGCTTTAATAATACAAGCAAACACACGAGCACAGATAGAGTCACTGGCTTATACTAGTCTTAATTTAATATCCAACTGGGGATTCAGAAATCATTTAAAATTTGCGCCTCATAAAACGTTCTACTTAATACTAAAAGGTTCGCTTCTATCGTCTCCTAGCATAAAATTAAATAATATCACAGTAAAGAGAAAGGAGTCCGTAACATATTTAGGTTTAGTTTTAGAGAAAAATTATACTTTTATAAATCATATTAACTATATCAGTGAAAAAGCTAAACGGAATTACTTGTCCTTTGCCGGCATATCTACCTCAACGTGGGGTTTAACCTTTAACACTTTAAAGATAATTTATAACGCAACTTATTTAGGTTGTATTACTTATGCATGTTCAGCATGGGCTGATAAAGTTACAAGCGGCGCGACCCGGCGTAAATTACTTCAAAATCAGCGTTTGGCTTTAATATTTCTGTGTAAAGCATATCGCACTGTAAGCTCTGAAGCTTTACCCGTTTTATCAGGTGTATTTCCATTAGATTTAGAAATTCAGCGTCGGTCCTCAATGTACTATAATTCTAAAAACTTTACTAGCCCAGAATTTATTAATCCGCAAGCTCAAACAAAAATACGTCGCCTCTTTAATCCCGTGATGGATGTTACTAATGAATTAATAAATGAATGGCAGTCGCGTTGGTGCTGCTCACCTAAAGGACGGCATTTATATAACTTTTTCCCCTGCGTCCGGGAACGATTAAGTAAAACGTGGATAGAAATAGATCATTGTGTTTCACAGTTCCTTACTAGTCATGGTAATTTTAAAGCTAAATTATTCTCGTTCAAATTAGTTCCTTCTCCATTTTGCGAATGTTCCACCATAAACTGTAAATATGAACAAACTGCACATCATATTCTTTGGGAGTGTAATCTCTGGCAAAATGAACGTAGCCAAATGCTTAATAGTATACGATGTGTATCCGGGGTAATCTACTATTCCGACCTTGTAGCAACACGTGGGAATTTCCGTGCCTTCAAGCGATTTTGTCATACATACTACTGGAAGCAGAATTAAGTAGGCCATTTTCGTAGGTCCTCAAATACCTAAACTACCGTGGTGCAATAGCAATCAGGCTTAACCTGATTGTAAACGTCTCATTTCTTAGCAGTTTTTGCTTTATCTTACGCTGTCTCCTGCTGTAAAGGGAGGGAAACTGGATGTATTTTCCTACTCCTCCTATACTCTTCTGATTAAATTCGATGCGGGTTCCAAGACAGCTTAGCTTTTCCCCCAGGGCACCCTGAGCTCGCAACTCAGAGGTTATCAGGAAGGTTGCCGCTGTTGATTCTGGTTTACAGAAGTTACAGTGGTGGGAACGAGAGGTGGGCCCATTGCCCTTAAAGAAAAAAAAAAAAAAAAAACTAGTTTATGTTCATTGGAGACGTCGACCGCTTAGATACCATCAGGAGGCACGTCTGCCAGTTTGTCTATTTAACTAACATAAACAGTACCCCACCAAAATAATCACTACAAGTAAACTGTATAACAAAACAACGTATCCCGGTCAGCTTTAAATTTTTTCACTAATTTACATATTTTATTTTGTTTCAGAAATCGTAAGCCTTCCGTCCAAAAGACAGCATTGTAATATTTACCATAACGACTTTTTTCGAAATAAATAAAATTGCCAATATATCGTTTTTTCTCATTTTATTTCACATCAACTGCCAAAAATCTGTCAACCAGAACAAAAAACGTGAAAACCTCGGATTTTGAAAATCACAACCCGTACATTTAAACAGAGTACTTTTTATGGTACTCGCTAGAATAAAATATAGTTTTACTGTTGTTAAATAACTTTTATATATTTTCTTCGATTTTTTTTTTCGAAGTTACGTCTTAAAGAACAAAAACAAAACAGAATCTTCTTAAATTAATTAAACTAGTATTATCACGAGTCGCGTCCGTGATTTGAAGTAAACCCCGTACTACAAATAAAACCCCGCATGGACGCGCCCCGGATACCTCCTAAACTAAGACAAATCCGGGGAAACCCGGACGGATGGCAACTCTAGCTGCACTCCATAATCAGTAGTTTCCTTTCAATTTACCGGGTTTCTTTTAAAAAAAATTAACGTCTGATTTAGGAATCTCGTAAAATGGCGAGAAAAGGCTAATTGGAATCAAAATCTCAGGCTAAATGAAATTGGTTAAAAAAATACCGGTTAATAGAGGTATTAAGCGGTTTTTTATAAGGTTTCGCTTAGAGTGTATATGAAATGATAGCCATAAACCTATAAATATCGGTTTAAGCAAAAACCGTCGAATTGTAGGCATGGCTTGAAAGCCGTTCAAAAATACCAGTCGTTTAACTTGTATTAATTTTCAAACGGTGTTAAGCGGTTTTTATAATATACTACCTAACCCGGTAAATGTTATGTTGCCATACAAACTGCTATTATCCCCGTGTTGGTCCCAGGCTCCTTTGAAGAATAGGCCAACTGCCGTTCTGCCAGCCAGGTCGTAAAAGGTGACCGATTGGCTATACGAGTCACTATCATCGTGGCTACTAGGTGGTAGAGTTCTACATTGTCTCGCCCGGGTTACCGCCTTACTTATTCCTACCGCAATAGCGTCAGTGCTTGTCACTGTCGTGTTCCGGTTTGGAAGGTAAAGTAGCCGGTAAACTTATGCATGTGGCGTTAGACCTCGCCTGATAGACGATAGTTGACTCTTTCCATCAGGAGACCCATCTGCTTGTTTGCTATTTTATATCTTAAAAAAAATATATAAAATACTTGTCAATATATTTTGGTAGGGTACTTAAGAGAGGGAGAAAAGAGGGAGGGGGGGGGGGTAATAGAGGGAAAAATTATCCCATCTTATAATTAGGACTAAACAGTAGATATTTACAAAGTTCCATTGACATTGGTTTAGTAGTTTCGGAGTCTGTCGCGAACAAACAACGTAACACGTGCTTTGTACATATTAAGACTATCTTTTACCCGCGGCTTCGATCGCGTAAAGTAAGAGACAAAATGTAGCCTATGTCACTCTCCGTCCCTTCAACTATCTCCACTTAAAAAATCACATCCATTTGTCGCTCCGTTTTGGGTTAAAGACGAACAAACAGATACACTTTCCCGATTATAATATTAGTGTGGATGGATTTCGTTCGGAACGTATCTGACATGAGAGCGTTTTATAAACGGCTAAATTGTAGATAACGCACCGTGCCGACGAAAATTGGAAGCACTGAACATAATTTTTAAAAAAAAACCTTTATAAACCGTCATATTGATTCAAAACTCTTATAATTTTGCTACATAAGGAACCCTGTATTTTTATGATTAAAATGGAGCAAAAATTTTAAACCGAAAACAAAAAATAAGGTTTGAAATTTACCCGGTAACGAAGCCCTGACTGTACATCACACAATGCGAATGTAAATAATTGGTAGCGGCGAACATCCAAGAAATATTATTCAAATCCCTTTTAAACCGGTATATTTATTCAAAACCCTTATAATTTTGCTTTTTCTTAATTTTAATTGAAATAAGCGTTTGTCCTCCATCTCAACTGAAGGAAAATGTCGATGAAGACAAAGGTACACGCCCATTTAAAAGAAACATATTCCCTCTACTCTTAAAGGTTCCAGGACTATATTTAACAGAAAAAATAGACGTAGGCAGTTCGTTCCAAGCCTTGGAGACTCGAACCACAAATTATATTATACCACATATTATATACATATTAAATTTCGTACTAAATTTTTTTAACAATTAACAACTGTTATTTATATTAGCAAATACTGTTAAAAATTACCAATAACTTCATATAGGATAATAATGTTATTAAAAATATTTGAGCTACCTTGATTTATAATAATAATAACTGTTAAAAATTGTAAAAAAAAAAACAAAAAAAAGGACCTTTTTTTGATATTTTATTGATTCAGGCGTTACTTTGCGGAAATCCATTATTAAAAGGTGAAATTAATTAAATTTGCTATTATCCGCGAACTATTATTCTATGTATCCTCCGTGATGGTACCGAAAAGAGAGACGTCGGTTTAATAAATGGATAGGACTCACCGATGGTTCCGATCAAACGAAGACCCCAGCGGCACACTTATCCGCCCACATCCACCACACTTTTACAACCACGACCACGCCGGCACCAATCACAAAAGCACACAATTCATGTACGTACTCAACGCACGTTTCACTTCGAAACCGAAGCATCTTCAGGAGAAACGAACACTACCTCACTCTACGCGAGTGTAAGTAATAATAAGAGTATTAGGAGAAACGAACACTACCTCACTCTACGCGAGTGTAAGTAATAATAAGAGTATTAGGTTGACGGTTGACGGTGGGTACTCTGACCTTAAAACTATCAATGCTGGCGTTCCACAAGGCTGCGTGCTATCACCGACACTGTTCCTTCTGCATATGAATGAAATGATGCGAATTCGCAACATACATTGCTATGCAGATGACAGTACTGGTGATGCTACATACTCCGGCCGAAGCGGTATTTCTCAGGAACACGTCGAAGAGAGCCGAAACAAGCTTGTATCCGAAGTTGAGAATCGACTAACCGATGTCTCGGAATGGGGTCGTCAAAACCTGGTCACTTTTAACCCCAAGAAGACACAGCTTTGCGTGTTTTCCGCTAAAAAGACACCCTTTGTCATGTCACCTCGATTTGGGGATACTCAGCCTCAGCTAGTATCGGGATTCTGGGAGTCGACATATCGAATTACGTTCAGTTTCGCGGTCATTGGAAGGTAAGGCTAAACTAGCCTCCAAAAAGCTCGATGTGCTCAGCAGAGCGAGACGGTACTTCTTGCTGGCCCATCGCCTTCAATTTTATAAGGCTCAAATTCGCCCTCACATGGAGTACTGTTCTCATCTCGGGGTCGGAGCTCCTCAGTACCAGCTCCTTCCTCTTGATCGCATTCAGCGTAGAGCGGTTCGAATCGTTGACGACCTGGCTATTTCGAAACGGCTTGACTCTTTGGCATTGCCAAAGAGTCAAGCAAGAGATGTTGGTTCACTCACATATATAAAATATGCTATATGTTTTTGCTATATGTTTATGTTATGCACTGGATAAAACATATAATATAAAAGTTTTTGTAGCTTGTATGTGGACTGTATTATAAATGTTTTAATTAACAATTATATTATTACAATGTATATTGGGTCTATTAAATACTTTTAAGCTGTTTATCTCACTTAGTTAACAACTTTTGAATACTAAATAGTCTCTTTAATTAAAATGTTGAAATAACTAATGTATGGCATACCTGTAAACATGTCTAAGAATCCACATCTATGTCTCCAGTATTCTGTGGCAGACTTCTGGTAGGTGGTAGGTGGTAGACTTCTACCACCTAGTCGCCACAATGGTAGTGACACGCATAGTCAATCGTTCGCCTTTTACGACCTGCCTGGCAGGACGGCAATTGACCTATTCTTCAAAGAAACTCGAACCAACACGGGGGAAATTGGTTTATTATTAACATCTTTGGGATCTATATGCAATAGTTACTCTTTCATTCAGGAGAACCATCTGCTTATTTGCTATCTAATAATATAACAAAAAAAAAACTTAACGCATTTCTTACGACAGCAGTTGGCAACACTGTCAACGGGTTGTCAATGTGGGTGCTAAAGAGCGCGCCAGATAAGTCTGCGCGCGGCAGAAATCGGAACTAAATGTTGTCCGCCATATTGTTGGTGTAGATTGTGTAGTGTTCTCCGTATTGAATTCGTATTTCCCTTAAATACCTATTCACATCATGCCGAATGTCATTAAACTAATATATTTTCCATTTACCATTACAAGACCATAGCTATATAAATAAATAATAAACTATGTAAATTACTGCTATGGTTTTAGAATAAATTATTACCGTTATTATTTTTTCATAGTAGGTAGTTTTATAATTATTTGCCGAATAAATATTTGACCCACATTAAATAGGAAGCGGTCAAAATATAACTGTTTTTATCATGGTACCAATTTATTACACAAACATTCCCTTCGTACTGGAACACAGTATTGAACTTTATTTCTTCGAAAAAGTCATTAAAACTCAAGTGGTCAGCAAACTACAAAAGTGAGGTATCATTTAGCTTCAATAGTCTTTTAGTTAACTTTATAATATTATGTAATCGAAAATATTACACCCATATTATATTAACCCTTGAAGTGGAAACTTATGCTTTTGTTAATATGGCAACATTTTGCACGCCCTCAGACGCGCGCAGACTTATCTGGCGCGCACTATAATTCAACTGTTATCCTTTATCAACACCACAGAGTATACACTACGTTTTAATCAATACTTTATTAGACATGCGCAGAATGTGTCACTAAAGTGATAATAGTTCACTCCTTCACTTTGTCAAAAAGAAACGCGCTAAAATTTCTTTCATCCAGTGTTGGCAGGTGGACAATAATTATCGTACATGAACCATAATTTCATGGTCTTTTCAAATTTCGATCCTAAGCGTATAATCTTTAGAAAAATACAATAATTTTAATTACAGCCAATATAAAAATAAAATATATTCTAAAAAAATGTTTAAATGATATATATTTTCTCACTATAAACCGTGGGCGAATATTTCTTATTATGGTTAAAAGATGGCGTGCTGGTAACTTTTTTTAATTTCAATTTCAATTTTATTGCATATTACATAATGTTACAAGGGATAACATAATAAGGATTAAAGCTAATGATTAGAGCATTATGGACCCTGTCGGGCAAAGCAACTTATAAAAGGAGAGGGGGCGACTTATAAAAACATGGTTTTTGTGGACAGCATCTGCCAATTACAACTATATTTTTAGACATGCATTAATATGATTTGTTACTTTTACACTGATCAATGCTTACCTAACATTTTATGTGTCGCGGTTAAAACTTTATCGTTTATAAGTTTTGACAGTTTTGTATTGTAGGTGGTAGAGTTCTGCATTGTCTCGCCCGGGTCTTGTACCACCGCCTTACCTATTCCTGCCACAATAGCCTCAGTGTTTGTCGCTGTCATGTTTCGGTTTGAAGGGTTAGGTAAGGTATGATATGACAAAAAACCTTACAGTTAATTTTAAATAATATAAAATAAATAAAAAAATATTCACGGGACAAATTACACTTACTGATCTAACTCTAAAGTAAGCAATTTTTTTGCTTGTGTTATGGGTTTTAGTCAATGATAATAATACATATAAATACATATATAAATACTTTTATATACATAATAAACATCCAAACCCGGAAATACAAACATTTATGCTCATCACACAAATGCTTGTCTCCGTCGGGGAACGAACCCGAGCCCCGTCGATTGCTTAGTCAGAGTCGCTAACCACTCGATCAACGGGGCGACAAAATGTAATTTGAATATGACCATATTCAAACTACATTTTCAATAAATAATATTTTAATATAGAAATTACATATAATTTTATAGAGTACAATAATTTTGTTTTAAGTACTATAATTTTTCAGCTCTGGTTCAATAATAACTTTTCACAGGTCTGCCAACACTGCCTTCAACTACTTCAGTAGTCTATTCAGTTCACAAACACTTATACTCTCTAGGTTCAGTTGATCATAACGTGGCATTTGAATTAGTTCGGCGTTTGGAACTCGTTCGTATTCAACTAGACAGTTGTTTATTAAACTAAAGAAGAGTTACTTATAATATTTATTATCAATAGCAATATATTTGCACAAAAATTAGGTATTTAAACTATGAAATCAATATACCTATCTAGATATTTACAAAAACAATTTGTGACCTTCATTTTGAGTTTCTGAAAAGGTGTTTATTGTGACTTGTGATAACAATCTGTCAATATACGCTACCATAATTTCAAATTATCAAGCAATTAAACGCGTATCAGACTAGTATACAAATATCGGTTCTAGTATTAGGTATATTTTTACTAAATGTTTATTAATAATGTTATCTGACCTTTCCGCTGATGAAATATCACATAACAGCTAAGATGAAACTATCGAATTGAATCTAATAGAGTTTTTCAAGTTCCAATTAATTTAACTTAGACTTCCTAAAAATTTGAACTAAATAGGTTCAGGAGATTTTAAAGAAAGAAATTTTAACAAAACAGTATTTTTTAATATAACTTCCAGATTAATGCACCGATTGAATACAAAGTCTAATCAGCTCCTCCCAGCTAGACGCATTTTCCTTAAAAAATGCGTCTAATGCTTAAATTTCATCAAAATTGTTTTATCTATTCCAGAGTTATCGTTGAGAAAAATTTTGAAAAAGTAGTTTTTTTTCGGCGTAACTTCGAAATTTTTAACCAATCATTTTTAGACCTCCTACAATATTTTAGCACTTAAGAAATTAAGTGCAGTTTCACAAATCAAAATCGAATCAAGTTATTATATTCTGTTTTTTACAGCAAATTTAGTTAATATTTTTAAAATAACTTTCAGGTTATTTTAATAATATTTCTACTTTACTTTCATTCCGATTGATTTAAAATAATTCTAATTAGCCTGTTTTTTTAAAAAAACTGCGTCATACCTGCACCGTAAATTGGATTAAAATCGGTTGATTTATTTTGGATTTGTCAATGACGAAAATTAAAAAAATATTGTAGACGGTTGACCCTACGGGCCATCCCTGAAACTTCCCTTAACTTAAATTCGGGTATTTTTAGCTCAAAAACATTTTATTTTTAATTTTCTTCCTTGATAAATCCCAAACAAATTAGCCGATTTTGATTAAATTAACGGTATTTAACGCAGTTTTTAAAGGAAAAAAGCTGATAAGATTTTTAAGTCAATCGATAAATTAACTTGAAAGTTATTTAAAAAAAAATAAGTAAGTTTGCTAAAAACAATGTAATTTTATTATTTGAAAAGCCATAAGTTTTGAGAATTAGATTCGATTTTGATTTTGAAGCGGCTTTTGACGTAGATTTTTTAGAATTAAAATATCATGGAACACCAGAAATTGATTGGTTAAAAAATTTCGAAGCTATGTCGAAAAACACTTTTTTCAAAATATTTCGTCAACGATTACTCCCAAACAGATAAGCCGATTTTGATGCAATTTATGTATTAGACGTAGTCTTTTGAGGAATAGAGATGATTAGTTTTTGTACTCAATCGGTACATAAATCTGGAAGTTATATTTAAAAAATACTGTTTTGCCAAAAAATTTTTTTGTGTTTTTTTCAAAATTTCTCAAAATCTCCTGGACCGAATCGGTTCAAATTTTCAGGAAATCTAAGTTGAGTGGAATCCAATCGAATGCCATCAACTGAATTTGGATCGATTCAGCCGTTCAAAAGTTATGAGATGTTTACATACACACACACACACACACACACACACTCACACACACATACACACACACATAAATACATACAGACATACTGACGTCATCGTGAAAATAGTCGGAAAAGGTTCCTAGGACCTCAAAACGTGGACATCTGGTGAAAACTCGATTTTCGAAAATCGGGGTAAAATCAGTAACTTCCTTATCTACATACGTAGTGTGAAGTTAAAAATGTTTCTTGATATTACTTCGACAACTTTCAACCTAAAAATATGTAGGATAACATTTTAAAGCTCAAAAATCACGTTGAATGCCATTCTAAAGATCAAACTCGATCATCATTTTCAAAATATACTGCTTTTCAAAAATCAAATTGCTGGCATTTTTTACCAAATCTGGATTTTTGAACTCTGAAAAAATTTAAGCTTAGGTAAACTGGTGAACAGATTTTTTTAAATTAAAAATGCTACTTGTTGTAATTTATATAAAACTAACTTGCACTATAAGTACTTTCTATATGTAAAAGATTATTGTGACTTAAAGGATAACATTAAAAAAATGTGTGTTAAATTATACAACACACTTTTAAATGATATGAAAATACTAACTGGAAATTATTTTATGGCTTCTCTTCAGATTCGGCCATATTGGCCCAACAAACGATCGCCCAACATCGCCGCCATGATCGAGCAACTCTCCACACAGTCATGGACGCTCATTTACTAACTGTCTATTGTTATGTTATGACGTCTATCCAAAATGGATAGCGAAGTGATCGCGGCTGCGGCAATATTTTTACTTAGCTCATATAATGATTTACATAATGTTCGCGACAAAAGAATGGTTAAAATATGCTTGTGTTATGGGTGTTAGTCAACGACGATATTATTACATAGAAATACATACATAAATACATTAATATATATAATAAACACCCAAGCTCAGAAATACAAACATCCATGCTCATCGCACAAATGTTTGTCCCTGTCGGGAAACGAACCCAAGTCCCCTCGATTCGTAATTAGTTTCGCTAACTACTCGACCAACGGGCGGTTTAAATAACGCTGTGTTGTGTTAGTCCGGGTTTATTTTAAAGATTAGACCACCTGCCGCTCTGCCAGGTAGTTTCTAAAAGTCGAGTGATTAACTACACGAGTCACTACCATCGTAGCTACTAGGTGGTAAAGTTTTATATCATCTCGCCCTTGTTTGGTACCACCGCCTTACCTATTTCTGCCGTAATAGCGTCAGTGCCTATCCTTGTCGTGTTCTGGTTTGGAGAGTAGGGTAACCGGTAAACTTATGTAAATGTGGCATTCAGATCTTGCCACACGTACCATTAATATCCATGGTGTCTTCAGACGATGGTCATTTCTTCCCATCAGAAGGGCCATCTGCTTGTTTGCTATCTTATGATATATAAAAAGACATATAATTTGGGTTAAAAAGTAACGGCTACCTTTATTTTATCTTTGTGATGCTTATTTATTGGATGCCAAAGGCATGCCTCTTTTTGGTATAGCTCTATGAACAAAAAGTTTCGTCATTCGTCCACGCAACCATTATCTTTTAAATTATTTAAATTAAAATCGATAGAAATATGTCTACACTGTACTAGACACAACGACGTACTGATTAATCGGCGATTGTGTGGTCGCGCACGCAATCATGGGCCGACATTCCTTTGATGTACCGACACTACGGCGATTGCGCTCAAACATACGCAATGATGGCCCACCACAGACATTTATGCCCTCTACATTATCGTGTTTGCCTTTATTGCGCCAACACAACATGGCCCAATGTAAAGAGGCCGCTTTAAACCTAACTTTCATGCTCGACTCCTACCTACATAAATCTTTTTATTTAATAGAAGTAGAAATCATAACTAAATATTAACAAATATTGTAATGTGAGGTTATATTTTGTTTTAATAATATTAATAAAATTAGAATCATAAAGATTGACTCTATATTTTTGTATGGCTGACCCGGCGAACTTTGTTCCGCCTGACTATCAATGATGAGCAGATTAAGGATATTAAAATTAATACGATATTATTGAATTAAATGATTGTATGCATATATTAAAAAAATCAAGTATTTTAATGGCGTGCCAGCAAGATAAATTTTTATTGATATTTTTAACGTCTCCCTACGTATGTAGATAAGGAAGTTACTGATATTGCCCCGATTTTCAAAAATCGAGTATTCAAAAGATCTCCACTTTTGTCGACTATTCTTACGACGACTACTGTATATCTGTATCTGTATATGTGTGTAGTAGATTTTGAGAAATTTCGAAAATACCCCAAAAAAATTTAGGCAAAATATTTTTTTAAATTAATTCCAGATTAATGTACCAATTGAGTAGGTACAAAATCTAATCAGTTATATATTCTTACTAGCTGTTGCCAGCGACTTCGTCCGCGCGCACCGCATCCGCACAGCACCTCCCCCGTAGGTGATAGCGTGATAATATGTAGCCTATATGTTGACCCGACCTGTTGATAATATTCATGCAAATTTTGAAGTAAATCCATGCAGCACGTTTTTAGTTTACCCCGGACATACACACAGACAAACATTTAAACAGACAAACAGACAAAAATTCTAAAAACTATGTTTTTGGCTTCGACATCGATTGTACATCACGCCCCAAGTATTCTCTTAATAAAATATTCAATGTACAGTTTTGACTTTTCTATGATTTTATTATATGTATAGATAAAACTGCATTAATTGCCTCAAATTGTATTAATGTTGGTTAATCTGTTCAGGAATTATCGTTTAAAAAAAATTTCAAAAATAGTGTTTTTTGGCATAATTTCGAAAATAGTCAACCAATCATTTTATGATTTTCTATATTATTTTAGTACTTAAAAAACTATGTCGAAAGCTGTTTCCAAAATTAATTCCGAATCAAAATTTCAAAAATTGCAGCTTTTGTAATAAAAATAAATATAAAAACTGCGTTATTCACAGCAAAATTACTTCATATTTTTAAAATAACTTCTAGACTAATATGCGCAATTATTTAAAAATCTTTTTAAGCTATTGCATAGCTTCTATCGCGGGCCTTGACCGTGGAGACCGAATCCGGAAATTCCGTAACGAAAAAAGCCTAACACCCCCACTCCGACCGGCACAGCGGTGATACTTTTTAGTTTTTCTATCTATCGATAAATACCAGAACTTTTAATGACTTTTTGAAATATCACGCTTGTCTCTTTAGTTCAGTAACCCGCCTTTAGATGGCATTGTTTGTATTGGATAACTGCCGTAATCAGCTGTTTGTGAGAAAGTATATAGGTGTATAGGTATTTATCATCTACGTACAACAGTGAATATCTGTACTCGTATAATTTGTGTACAAAGTGTTTTAAATATGAATAAACAAAGAAAAAAAAGACGTGTGGCACTCGGAGACTGCCGCGGTAAAGCTATTGCATAGCATTTTTTATCAACTTATGCAATTACAATTATTATATTTATTTTATTTATGCAGTATTTTTTTAAGCTATTGCATAGCTTTTATCGCGGGCCTTAAGCGTGGAGACCGAATCCAGAAATTCCGTAACGAAAAAACCTAACACCCCTCACTCCGACCGGCACAGCGGTGATACTTTTTAGTTTTTCCATCTATCGATAAATACCAGAACTTTTAATGACTTTTTGAAATATCACGCTTGTCTCTTTAGTTCAGCAACCCGCCTTTAGGTGGCATTGGTTTAATTGGAAAACTACCGTAATCAGCTGTTTGTGAGAAAGTATATAGGTGTATAGGTATTTATCATCTACGTACAACAGTGAATATCTGTACTCGTATAATTTGTGTACAGTGTTTTAAATATGAATAAATAAAGAAAAAAAAGACGTGTGGCACTCGGAGACTGCCGCGGTAAAGCTATTGCATAGCATTTTTTATCAACTTATGCAATTACAATTATACAATTTATTTTATTTATGCAGTATTTTTTTAAGCTATTGCATAGCTTCTATCGCGGGCCTTAAGCGTGGAGACCGAATCTAGAAATTCCGTAACGAAAAAACCTAACACCCCTCACTCCGACCGGCACAGCGGTGATACTTTTTAGTTTTTCCATCTATCGATAAATACCAGAACTGTTAATGACTTTTTGAAATATCACGCTTGTCTCTTTAGTTCAGCAACCCGCCTTTAGATGGCATTGGTTGTATTAGAAAACTACCGTAATCAGCTGTTTGTGAGAAAGTATATAGATGTATAGGTATTTATCATCTACGTACAACAGTGAATATCTGTACTCGTATAATTTGTGTACAAAGTGTTTTAAATATGAATAATCTAAGTGCATTTATTAAATATCCCTGAAGAACCGACATGTATTGAAAGATAATAAAAATATTTTGAACAATATTAACATCTCATTTATTTAATAAAAGAAAAAAAAATATTTTTTTATCGGTCACCACGCTCAAAGTGTAACTTGAATTAATATCAAAGAAAAAAACAAAGAAAAAAAATACTGCATAAATAAAATAAATATATAATTATAATTGCATAAGTTGATAAAAAATGCTATGCAATAGCTTTACCGCGGCAGTCTCCGAGTGCCACACGTCTTTTTTCTTTGTTTATTCATCGTATCAAAATCAAATATCAAAATATCATATATTTTAGTACTTACTAGAAAAACTACGTGAAATGCCATATCAAAAATTAAAATCGAATCTAATTCTCAAAATTCATAGCTTTTCAAATATTAAAATTACGTTAATTTTTAGCAACCTTACTTATTTTTTTTAAATAACTTTCAAGTTAATTCACCGATTGACTTAAAAATCTTTTCAGCTTTTCTTCTTTGAAAACACCGTCAAATACCGTTAGTTTATTCAAAATCAGTACATTTGTTTGGGATTTATCAATGAAGAAAATTAAAAATAACATTTTTTTGACATCACATCGAAATTTTTCAACTTATCGATTATTTAGCTAAAGCAATATTTTAGATCTCAAATATAGAGTTGAATGCCATAATCGTTTCCAAAATGTGCAGCTTTTCAAAAATTAATATACTGCCATTTTTAACAAAATAGATGTTTGAACTAAAAAATCTATGCTTATATTTTTTACTCTTTTGAGCTCAAAATACCTTAATTTAGTGGGAAGTTTCAGGAATGGCCCGTAGGGTCAACTATTTACACATTTTTTACTAGTAGATATCTATATCAATAGGGTTTGGTGTGCCTGTATTATTTACATTTATATTATAAATTGCGAAAGGTTGAATGTTTTGATGGATGGGTGAAAAAGTGCAAAACGGATTTGGATGAAATTTAGCGCACAAGTAGATGGTGACCTAGAATAGTATATAGGCTAATTTTTATCACAAAAAAATGAGTTGTTCCCGCGTGATTTACCAAAAATATTTTTAATACAGCGGGCTGCACGCTGCTGTTATTTATAAATGCGAAAGTTTGGATGTTTAGATGGATGGTTGTTTATTATTCAATCACGTAAAAACTACAGAACAGATTTGGATGAAATTTGGTACACAGATAGATGATGACCTGGAATAGCACATAGATTTTTTATCCCGGAATAATGAGTTGTTCCCGTGGGATTCACCAAAAACTATAACAATGTATGTGGGCTGCACAGTGCAACTAGTAATTAATATAGCGCCATTTTTATATCAATGTACCTATAGTGCACAATTTTGTCTGTGTCTAATTATTTTTGTTTTTATAGCATTCACCCCGTGCTTAGGAAACTTGAAAAACTTTAAAAACAACAAAGAAAAATATCGACACGCGAGACTCTACCCGCGACCATTCTCTCAAGCCGGGACACCCTGCCATTGAGCTAGTGTCGACAGGCTCGACGTGGCGAAATTCTTCATTGAAAAAAATATATAAATATAAATTGCATCTGTAACGATGAACTCATTTAAATAGTTATAGGTATGTATACCTAGCGATCAGTACAATCGACGTAATCGATCATATAAAAAATAAGAATTTCGCCACGTCGAGCCCGACGACACTAGCTAAGTGACAGAGCGTTCCAGCTTGAGGGAAATGGTCGCGGGTTCGAGTCTCGCGTGTTGATATTTTTCTTTGCTGTTTTTAAAGTTTTTCTGTATCTGCTAGTGTTTTATTGACAATTTCAGTTATTCAATCAGCATCCTTAGCCATCGTGGGCAGATTCGCAGTGAACATAACTTAAAACATCGGGATTGAGTATGCTGCAGAGCTTCTTCTAAGAGTTCATAGTTCGCGCACAAGGGTTTGCTCTAATTCACATCATGGGTTATGTGGCTACCTTAATTGTTCCGTACATTATATATATGGTAAGTATTTTTTTGAATGTTTGCGGTCGGAGCACGACCGGAACCCCAAATTGAATTATCTAACTACAGTATTTATCACAAAATAGTACATGATTGCAAAGGCGTAAAAGACCGCTTGGCTATGCGAGTCACTACTACCGTAGTTAGGTACTAGGTGATAGAGTTCTGCATTCTCTCCCCGGATCTGGTACCACCGCCTTACTTATTCCTGCCGCAATAACGTCAGTGCTTGTCACTGTTGTGTTCCGATTTGGAGGCTAAGGTAGCCGGTAAACTTATGCATGTGGCATGAAACCTCGCCACATGATAGCAACGTACCATTAACACCTTTGGTGTCTAAAGGCAATGGTTGACTCTTTTCATCTGGAATCAAGAGACCCATCTGCTCGATTGCTATCTTATACTATAAAAAAAAAAGAATTCTTAATTCAAATTACAACCCAGTACGACTTTTCATACAATTGAATTTGGAAGAAACGCGTTTCTTGTTTCAAAGTAAAAACACGTGACGGCAAGGACTCAATTTTTGTGTACGTAAATACAATACTTCGTATGCTTTTTATTACAAAAAATGTGTGTATATATATATATATATATATATATATATATATATATATATATATATATATATATATATAAAAATATATATATATATATATATATATATATATATATATATATATATATATATATATATATATATATATATATATATATATATTATTTAATATACCTTTGGTACCTTTGTAAGGCGAACTTTTTTTAAACATTAGTTTAGCAAGATTATTTTTTCTTTTTATATCAGACACTCGTAGCCAACAAGCATATGGCTCGCCTCGCCTATAGACACCAAAGGTGTTAATGGTGCATCGCTATCATGCCACTATGACACTATTTCCGCGCATGTTTGAGAAAACATATTTTCCCACTTTTTATTTCAGGCTACCATAGCAACAGAATTACCACTTTTGATATTGGGATCGATTGGTATAATAGGAGGTTGTATATGCCTGCTCTTACCAGAGTCCACGAGTAAGGATATGCCAGATGACGAAGATTATGGTCTGGAGCACGCGTTCTGGGATATGCCATGCTGCAGCAAGTGAGTTCATATGGAAACATGTAATAATAGTAATTTTTCTCCGTGTTAGTCCCGGGCTCCTTTGAAAAATAGACCAACTGCCGTTCTGCTCGGCAGATCGTAAAAGGCGACCGATTGGCTATACGAGTCACTAACTCCGTGGCTACTTGGTGGTAGAGTTCTGCAATGTCTCGCCCGGGTCTGGTACCACCACCTTACCTATTCCTGCCGCAATAGCGGCAGTGCTTGTTATTGTCGTGTTCCGGTTTGGAGGGTAAGGTAGCTGTTAAACTTATACACGTGGCTTTAGATCTCGCCACAAGATAGCAATAGGCGATGGTTGAATCTTTTAATCAGGAGACCCATGTGCTTGTTTGCTATCTTATGATATAAAAAAAATACACTTAATATCTATAGTCCATACTAATATTAAGTAACTCTGTCTGTCTATATCATCTTCGCGCCTAAACCACTAAATCGATTTAGATGAAATTTGGTACAAAGATGTTTTGAGACCCGAGAAAGGACATAGGATAGTTTTTATCCCGAAAATCCCACGGGAACGGGAACTATGTGGGTAAATCTTCGGGATTGTCTTTATTTTAAACCTTGGTGATAAGGAGTAATTTAGACTACTTTTATTTTAGAAATTTTCGATGATCCTAAAAGTGGCAGCCAGCTGCCAGAGAAATAAATTAGCTAGGGATATCTCTACGTTAAAGCGTTTTTATAACATGCACCAGACTGAAAATTATTTGTCGCCAAATTACTTGCATATGGTAATAAATGATTTTTTTTATATTCCGATTTTTTTTAAATCAAAAATAAAATTTTGGGAAGCTTAATAGAATAAAATTTTTTAGTTTCAAAAACATGGTTTCCAATAATTTTTTTTATTTTTACCTCATAACTACTCTAAAACTCATTCTTTGAAAAATTAAAAAAAATCATCTGTTTGTTTTCAAAACATCTAAAGATGGTATTATTTGGATTTTGAAATTTTTCCTTAATTTATTAAACATCCGGATTTTTTGATTTTATTGAAAAATTTGACTTGGGATATAAACCATCCCGCAGTGCTATAGTTCTATGACGGAATTAAAATTCCTGCAGTCTTCCGTACGTAAAGCACTTTTTTCCTTGGACGTCCATAAGTCGAGTGGCCCGGATGGCATCCCTCCAATTGTACTTAAATCATGTGCTCCAGAGCTGGCGCCGGTACTAACACGCCTATTCCGGCTCTCCTACTCACTCGGTGTAGTACCGATTTCATGGAAGACAGCTTTAGT
The DNA here is from genome assembly GCA_036924255.1 of Apodemia mormo. NCBI lineage: Eukaryota > Metazoa > Arthropoda > Insecta > Lepidoptera > Riodinidae > Apodemia > Apodemia mormo. The sequence goes on from JAUPFN010000030.1 coordinate 7,510,545, forward strand.
GCATCCCATCCCTGAAAAAAGAGATTGCTCTAATCCGTCAAACTATCGGCCGTTAGCCACAACCTCCTTGTTCTTCAAAATTATGGAGACAATTATCAACTCGCAGCTCCTCAAGTATTTAGAAGAGCACCAGCTGATTAGCAACCGTCAGTACGGTTTCCGTCGCGGCCGCTCAGCTGGTGATCTTCTAGTATACTTAACACATCGGTGGGCGGAAGTAGTTGAGTCCAAAGGGGAGGCATTGGCAGTTAGTTTAGACATAGCGAAGGCCTTTGATAGGGTGTGGCACAAAGCGCTTCTGGCGAAGCTGCCTTCCTATGGGCTTCCCGAGAAATTATGCAAGTGGATCACCAGTTTTTTGGCTGATCGGAGCATCAAGGTCGTAGTTTGACGGTGCGTGCTCTGACCTTAAATCTATCAATGCTGGTGTTCCACAAGGCTGCGTGCTATCACCGACACTGTTCCTTCTGCATATCAATGACATGATGCGAATTCGCAACATACATTGCTATGCAGATGACAGTACTGGTGATGCTACATACTCCGGCCGAAGCGGTATTTCTCGGGAACCCGTCGAAGAGAGCCGAAACAAGCTTGTGTCCGAAGTTGAGAATCGACTAACCGATGTCTCGGAATGGGGTCGTCAAAACCTGGTCACTTTTAACCCCAAGAAGACACAGTTTAGCGTGTTTTCCGCTAAAAAGACACCCGTTGTCGTGTCACCTCGATTTGGGGATACTCTCTTGACAGCCTCAGCTAGTATCGGGATTCTGGGAGTCGACATATCGAATTACGGTCAGTTTCGTGGTCATTTGGAAGGTAAGGCTAAACTAGCCTCCAAAAAGCTTGGTGTGCCCAGCAGAGCGAGACAGTACTGCCGGCCCATCGCCTTCAACTTTATAAGGCTCAAATTCGGCCCCACATGGAGTACTGTTCTCATCTCTGGGCCGGAGCTCCTCAGTACCAGCTCCTTCCTCTTGATCGCATTCAGCGTAGAGCGGTTCGAATCGTTGACGACCTGGCTATTTCGAAACGGCTCGACTCTTTGGCATTGCGCAGAGATGTTGGTTCACTCTGTGTCTTCTATCGTATCTTTCATGGGGAGTGTTCCGTTATTTGGATTAATTCCTGCCGCCGAATTCCATCATCGGACATCGCGTCTAAATTTTAAATTCCATCCTCACCATCTCGATGTCTGGAAATCCACAACTGTGCGTTTCTCTCGACACTTTTTGCCTCGCACTACTTTGTTGTGGAACCAATTACCGGCAGGGGTGTTTCCAAACGGATACGACTTGGGGGCCTTCAAGAAAAGAGCTTACTCATTCTTAAAAGGCCGGCAACGCAACTGCAAGACCTCTGGTATTGTGGATGTCCATGGGCGGCGGTGATCACTTACCATCAGGTGCACCTCCTGCTCGTTTGCCTCATCTTCTATAAAAAAAAGTTCAAAAATTAAGATAAATAATTTTAAAAAATACCATATAGGTATTCATTTTTAAATATCTAAAAAAGGGTATTTTTGAATTTATAATTTTTCATTAATTTATTCAATTTTGGTGTACACATTGCAGAACTCTCTACACACCTAGAAGTCATGATGGTACTGACTCGTATAGCGAATCGTTAGCCTTTAATGAACTGCCCGGCAGGATGACAGATGGTCTATTCTTCAAAAGGGCTCTGACCAATACAGCGTAGAAATACATCTCGTTCTCCTGCTGCAGCAGCGTCAGTGCATGTCATTGTCATGTTCTGGTTCGGTAAACTCATGCATATGGAATTACTATCCCGCCACTCGAATAGCAACGCACCATTAACATCTTTGGTGTCTACACACCTATACCATCACCATGGTTTCCCTTTCTATCACGAGAGCCATCTGCTTGTTTGTTATCTAATGATATATAAAAAATACCCAATCCCCCAAGAGAGACCTTAAAAGGCCTCTTCTTGAGACACGCGGTTCTATCTCTTGGCTGAACGGACCCCGAGACGCATGCAGAGCCATTTGCTAGACTCGGAGGTCGGTTGGCAGTTTTTCTTACTTTACTTTGGCAGTGGATTTTTTTTTTATATCATGAGATAGCAAACAAGCAGATGGGTCTCCTGATGGAAAGAGTCAACCATCGCCTATGGACACCAAAGGTGTTAATGGTGCGTTGCTCTCTTGTGGCTAGGTCTAATGCCACATGCATAAGTTTACCGGCTACTGCGGCAGAAATCAGAAAGTGATTCAATACTTTCATTTTTGGCTGGATATATATAGTTAGATGTACTGAACGCTGTGTTGAAATATGATCACCTTTTTTTGGCCAATTTTACACGAATTGATTTAACCCCAAAATAAGCAAATTATTTGCTTGTTATATGGATGTTAATCAACGATATTAATACGTAGAAATACATATATAAATACTGGAATATATTTAATAAACACCCAAACCCAGAAATACAGACATCTATGCTTATCACATAAATGCCTCCCCCTGTCGGGAATCGAACCCGAACCATTGATTGCGTAATCAGGTTCAGAGGGCCTACCATGAACTCTTATAATACTTGTCAAGTTCCAGGCAGTTCAACTATGAGTATTAACCTGTCAGGTTTTACTATCGTACTGTTACAACCCTTATTACAAGGTAGTTAGGTCTTAATCAGCAATCCCTCTATGTAGACTGTATTTTTCCATGCATTGAGCATTTTTCTTACATTGATAATTTTAATTAATTATTTTATACCATCAGTAAGTCAGTTAGATTCTGGAAGCCGCCGCGATCAGTACTTTACGCGATTAATATTTGGGAAGTCCAATTAAAGCCGTGTAATTGTACAATAAAGGTACTCAGTGTAGCCGGTTGTTTTTTTTTTTAAAAGACAGACAGGGTCGGCCGCGTAACAAATTGGTGTCAGAAGTGGGATACCAGAGAAGTCTGACGACGTGGAGTCATAGAGCAGACGCTGATATCCTGAACCTAAGCCACCTGCTGTCTTCTGATCGACAGCAAGACTTGACCCAAGGTTAAGCCTGCATCAGACACTTGGACGACGGTAAGCCTCCGCTCCGCAGCGTGAGCCCGCTCCAGCTACTACACACCAGGACGACGGTCAGTCTCAGTATACTATCTGAGCCCGCTCCAGCTACTTAATACCAGGACGACGGTCAGTCTCAGGACATCATCTGAGCCCGCTCCAGACGGTCGGATCACCAGGTCTAACTCACCAAACAAAAATCAAACGAAAAATACCATCCGCTCTAGTTACAAGAAATATCGCCGCAACGCGACACCGGTTCCCACGTCTCGACATGCAAGTGTGTATTGGCGTTCTATTGTAAGTGTTTTGTGCTATTTATAAAATATCAAAACGTAAAGTTTTACTTCTAAAAAGTGATCAAAAAGTGCAATTTTCTAAATCATACTAACTCTGAATCTTACAAACTCTAAATCTAAGTTAATTTTATATTTACACTATTTCTATTTTAATATTGCCGCTGTTTACTATAACACATTTTACTTGTTTTTGATATATATTTTTGTCGTGTATTAAGTTCAGCATATCATAATAATGTCTTTAAAGGCGGAATCATCTAAGAAAAACGAAATGGCTGAAAAAATAACACTATCATTCTTAACCAAATTTATCAAAACCTATAGTGGGGACAGGGAATCACTTCCTGCATTTCTCACAAATTGCGAGAATGCAATGTCCTTAGCTAGTTCAGATCAACAAAGTATTTTGTGTAAATTTATTATATCACAATTAGAAGGCAAGGCACAGGTAGCATGCAGTTTAAAAACTTTTTCAAATTGGGCAGATTTAAAAACATTTCTCAGATCTACTTTCGGGGAGAAAAAACACGCTACATATTTATTGTCCGATTTACAGCACTCTAAACAGTTACCAAATGAAGACGTTATAAAATATTCTCTCAGAGTCGAACAAATTCTCACACGTATACAGTCAGATATACACTATAGTTGCAAAGACGAGAAGGAACTTCCTGACCGAATAGCAGCCATGGAAGACCTTGCATTACATTCATTTTTATTAGGGTTGAACCCCTCAATTTCTAATATAGTCCGGTGTAAAAACCCCCTTACTCTCAGTGATGCGATACAATACGCAACTGACGAGGAAAAACTATATAATTTATACAAAATTAATTCTAGATCACAAAAACAGTGTTCTATCTGTAATAAAGTAGGGCATAGCTCCTCTGAATGCTATAAAAATAAGGAGCCAAAATATTCTCGAAAACTATTTCACGTAAATCCGCAAAATAATTCAAACTCTAACCATTTTTATGAAAAAACATGTAACTATTGTAAACGCATTGGTCACACGATTATAGAATGTCGCAAGCGTCAATTTAATATGAAACGCCGTGAAAACGCTGGCAACGCGCAACCTGCTACGTCTACTGCTAATTCTAATAATGCCGGTGTACATGTGTGTAACTACGAATCAAGTGACTATGGGAACGAAGTTCATGATAATTTAAACTAAAAAGGATTTTGGTCCCGTGTCTGCCAAAATCCAATCAATATCACAAGGACATGCCACATTCCAACTTTCATACTAACTCTACTAAATCCAAATCTCAACCAAAAGCGTTGAGTCTTGCTAACTCTACCAAATTTATATCTCAACCAAAAGTGTTGAGTCATTCAAAGTCTACAAAATCTATATCTCAACCAAAAGTGTTGAGTCTTGCTAACTCTACTAAATTTATATCTCAACCAAAAGTGTTGAGTCATACAAACTCTACTAAATCTATATCTCAACCAAAGGCGGTGTTGAGTCTTACTAAATCTACTAAATCTATATCTCAACCAAAGGCGGTGTTGAGTCATACAAACTCTACCAAATCTATATCTCAACCAAAAGTGTGGAGTCATACAAACTCTACTAAATCGATATCTCAACCAAAGGCGGTGTTGAGTCTTACTAACTCTACTAAATCTCAACCAAAAAAGTTGAGTCACATTAATTCTACTATATCTACATCTCAACCACAAGTGTTGAGTCATACTAACTCTGCTACATCTATATCTCAGCCAAAAGAGCCGAGTCTTACTATTTTTAATGGCAGAACTAATTGCCAAAAATTTAAATCTATACCTCAGCCAAAAGAGCCGAGTCTTACTATTTTAAAAGGCAAAAACGATTGCCAAAAGTGTCATAACACTAAATCTAAGGATGTTTTATCTAAATCTAACTTAAATTACTCTAATTCTACGTCTCAATTAAACGAACCTAATTTTTCTACTTCTAATGGCAAAATAAATTGCCAAAAAGGTTTTCAAAATAATAAATCTAATATTGAGGATGAATTATACCTATCTAACTTAAATACCAGTCGCAATTCCAAACTAATATACGAAGTTAACGATTATAGCAAAAAGGTGTCTTTACCCCATACTTACTTATATTCTAAACACGCGTCGCGAAAACTATGTTTCCTTATCGATACGGGATCGTCTATCAGTATTATAAAAGGATCTTGTCTATTACAAATTCCAAATCTTTCAAACGAGATTGATTGTCAAGCTAAAAGGAATCAACAGCTCTGAAAATCCTGTTGAAACATTAGGTACCTTTCAAATGGAATTTAACGTATCTAACAAAATATTTAAATATAAATTTCACGTCACAAAAAATGATATTAATTTAAATAATTATGATGGTATCATCGGTAGCGATTTTTGTAATTATTTTAAATCAAATATAAATTATTCTTCTAAATCCATGACAATAAAGAATCATTCTATTCCTATTGTTTATACACAGCCAACTTATATAATTCCGGCCCGTGCCGAAGGCGTTATCGAATGCACTGTATCAAATTACTCGACTGAGTTATATCATAACGATGAAGCTCTTGTATTAAATCATACCTTATGCGAAGGTGTTTATGTTGCTAATTGCTTGGTAAAAATTAAACCGAATAAGAAAATAAAAATCTTTCCGTCTTAAACACCACCGAAAATGATATCGAAGTCAAGGATTATCATGTTAGTTTAACGCCACTCGAACGAGAGTGTTTCAATTCGATACCATGTTTTAATATTGATTCCGTTTCGACTACCAAATCTAATCGCGTAAATAAAGTATTAAGCCTTATCCGCTGTTCGCATCTAAACGACGAAGAGCGAAAAGCTCTTTTACAATGTTGTTCGTCATACACAGATATTTTTCACATAGACGGCGAACCGTTAACATTTACGAGTGCCATAGAGCAAACCATAAACACAGGTGACGCACCTCCTATCCACGTAAAATCCTATCGGTTTCCCGAGTGTCACAAAGAGGAAGTCGACACGCAAATCAAACAGATGTGAGATCAAAATATCATCCGACCTTCTATTTCGCCATGGAGCGCCCCAGTTTGGGTAGTTCCGAAAAAGAAAGACGCTTCAGGCAAGCAAAAGTGGAGAATCGTAATTGATTATCGTCGCCTTAATGATGTCACCGTTTCTGAAACATATCCGCTGCCTCTCATCACTGACATCCTTGACCAACTTGGTCACTGTAAATATTTTAGTACTTTAGACCTAAAAAGTGGGTTCCATCAGATCATGACAAGCCCCAAGGACGCCCCAAAAACAGGATTTACGATAAGTACTAATTCGAGCATGCCTGGACACTATGAGTTCACCAGAATGCCTTTTGGGTTGAAAAACACCCCAGCTACCTTCCAAAGGCTCATGAACACTGTGCTATCAGGTTTACAAGGCCTACATTGCTATATATATTTAGACGATTGCATTAATTATATATAGCCAAAATCTACAAGATCACATGAAAAAACTACAACTTGTATTCGATAAATTCCGTCAATTCAATCTTAAACTCCAACCCGACAAGTGTGAGTTCCTCAGACACGAAGTTACTTACCTTAGCCATATTATTACCGACAAAGGTGTATCTCCAAATCCTGAAAAAGTCAAGGCCGTATCGCAATTCCCAGTTCCTAAAAGTCCTAAGGAAATAAAGTCGTTCCTAGGTTTAATAGGCTATTATCGCCGCTTCATAGAAAATTTCGCCAAACTAACTAAGCCACTTACTTGTTTATTAAAAAAGGATGCTATTTTTCAGTGGAACGCGGAACAACAACACGCGTTCGATTTCTTAAAAGAAAAATTAATTACCGCTCCTCTTCTCCAATACCCAGATTTCTCACAACCCTTCAATGTCACAACCGATGCTAGTAATTATGCCGTAGGCGCAATCTTATCTCAAGGTCCCATTAGCAAGGACAAACCTATAGCGTATGCATCGCGAACTTTAAACAAACCCGAGGGAAATTACTCGACAACGGAAAAAGAGCTATTAGCCATTTTATTTGCGGTAAAAACTTTTAGACCATATTTATATGGCAATAAGTTCAAAATTATAACGGATCATAGACCACTCGTATGGTTATTTAATGTCAAAGATCCGGGTAGCAGACTTATCAGGTGGCGCTTAAAACTCGAAGAGTACGACTACGAGATCGTTTATAAACAAGGCCGCCTTAACTCTAATGCAGATGCGTTATCTCGATGCCCGGTTAACGCGATCAATGTTAGCAATTTAAATAATTCCTCCTATGAAAAATATTTTAAAGATCAATTCACCAATCAGCTTCCTATCTCAAATACTAAGATCGAAGAGTCTATTCAAGGTTTACACCTCTCTAATTTAAATACTATCGCATGTCCAATTTCTTTAGATTTTGACAATTCTATTCCACACTGCGAAGAGATACTATCTCAGCTCGATGACGCAGATAATTTACTTAATGCCGAACGCGAGCCTTTTACGATCAAACATATTCACGATAAAGACAAAAATTACTATTTCTTGTTTACTAAAGTGCATCATTACGAGGAGACACGTTTTAAAGACGTTTATAACTTATTCAACTTAGGAATATCCTAATCAATTGCGAAAATATTACAGACCTTGCTATATCAGATTTCTCCGATCCGTTCTCAAAATTAGCCTATACTAAAATTTATAACATGATTTCATATATTTTCCATAATACGAATATCAAGATACATATATATAAAAATCAATTAATCTATCCTACTCCAGTAGAAGTGCCTAAAATACTGAAAGAAAACCACGACTCGCCTATCGCTGGTCACCCAGGTTCACAGCGCATGTATAAACGTATTAAAGCAAGTTATTATTGGAAAGGGATGCGCTCTGAAATTGAAGATTATGTAAAAAAATGCAAACTTTGCCAAATCAACAAACCCCTAAGAAAATCAAACAAAGCTCCAATGGAGATCACGTCCACCTCTACTAGGCCGTTCGAGAGACTAGCTCTCGACATCGTAGGTCCCCTGCCCGACGCGGGTTTTCAACAATTTAAATTCATCTTAACGTTACAAGACGATCTTACCAAATTTACATGTGCTTATCCGATGGTCACGGCAACTAGTGACGAAATCGCCCGAAATCTTGTACATTTTATGTCTCTATTTGGTTTCCCTAAAACTATTTTGACGGACTTAGGCACATCATTCACGTCCGATTTATTTAAACAGCTAACAGAAATTCTAAAAATTAAAGCGTTATTCACGACTCCTTACCATCCTCAAACAAACGGAGCCTTAGAGCGCTCACATGCTACTTTAAAGGAGTACCTAAAATCTTTTGTTAATGATAATCAAACCGATTGGCATAGTTATTTATTTACAGCTATACTAACTTATAACACTACTCCACACTGTACGACAAATTACACGCCACATGAATTATTATTTATTCGGCTACAAGCCCTCAATTCCGAGTTCTTTGTATGAAAGTACTAGTAACACTACCTATAACGAATACATACGTGCTTTACAGTATAGAATGCGATTTAGCCGCGAAAAAGCTATTCAAAATCTCATCAACAGTAAAGAAAGATCAAAACAATATTATGATAATAATTCACGTGAAATTACATACAAAGCAGGCGACATGGTGTATTAAAAACAACACCACAGACTTCGTAAAGCGTTATCGCCCATATGGAAAGGGCCTTATAAGATATTAAAGGTACATAATAAACATAACGTTACTTTACGAATAGGTCGCAAGAATATTAAACATCATACTAACGAGATAAAGCCTGCCAAATCTTAACTTATTTCATATATCTCTTTTCAGGGTATTATGCTGTTATGGCACAAGCCACAGCCACGCAGAATCGAAAATTATACCTATATCTCATAGCCCGGGTATCTATTTTGAACCTATAACATACATAAATTTTTATAATGATTACTGGAAAATTGTAACGCACATTGATTTAGTCTCGCTAGAACCTTATCTTAATAAAATATCAAATCTATTACAAGATACTCTTAATCTTTGTAACTAAATCCAATCGCAAGATTTAAACTCGTGTAAAGACATATCTAGCCCTATTGAGGTTCTAATTCGATCTAATTATAATAAATTACAATCTTTATCTCACATTATTTCGGATCGCCAAACGAACAACGTAAAACGATCTTTGGAATTCGGAGGCGAAATCTTAAAGTTTTTCTTTGGCACCTTAGACGCAGATGATGCTAGAAAATACGATGCCGCAATTGAGTCTTGTAAAAAGAGTGAGGCAGAAATATTTCACTTAATGAGAGATAATATACATCTTATTAAATCTACTATAAATAATTTTAACACAACAATTTATAAATTAAATCAAAACGAGATTAATCTCAATACCCAAATAAATAATATGAATAATATACTATCTCAAATTACTGATACTGATAACCTATTACTGTATATCTCTAAGTTAAATAATTTAATTAATATCATTGAAGGTTCTTTACTCACTATTTCTAATTTACTAGATACTACGTTAAACTCTATTTTATTCTCTAAGGTCAATATACTACATCCTAGTGTAATTAGTCCCTTAAGTCTTTATAACGAATTATTTAAGCATAGCAACCAAATAAGCAAAAGATTTGACTTCCCAGTCGCATTAAATATCGACACAATTCATTCCTTAATTGATATTTCTAAACTTAGTTCTTATTATTATAACAATAAGGTAATATTTGTATTGCAAATTCCTTTAATCACACCTGACAAGTTCACGGTTTATAAGAATATACCCTTACCGACACCTCACGATGACTCACACACTACCTTCGCCTTGATTCAACCTACTAATTTATTCATCGGATTAAGTGATGATAGATTACATTATGCTATGCTGGACACCTTAGATAAATGTAAGATAATAGATAGTAACCATTCTATATGTGAACTAACAAATGTTTACTCTTGTATATACAACCCAAATTGTGAGTCGAAAATTATAACCGAGGTCACACTCTCGCTGCCCTCTGAATGTAACGCCAAAATTTTGTATGGTGATATCGACATTTGGCAAAAGTTACAAAGTAACAGGTGGATTTTTGTACAGTCAAAAACAAATAAGTTAACTATTCGTTGTGATGATCAGATTAACGATTATTCTATTGAAGGTACAGGAATTGTAAAATTAACAGCTAATTGTATCGGCTACTCTAAAACTTTCCAATTATTGCCGACAAACTATCATTCTATTATGATTAAATCTCCTTTAGACATAAGTTTTGATATTACAGCTGACGACTGTTGTAAGAAGGACATATTTAATAAAAGTTTGCCACATTTATCGCCGATATCCTTAAGTAAAATTAATCTTGATTCATTAAAGTATGCTACGCATCAATTAGATAGTTTAGAACACGAATTAAACAATTTAGAAAACGAGTCTCATTTTATTAAATATGGCCAATATTATTCAACATTTACGTATATTTTAATTGTGTGTCTATTTTTATATGTTTTGTATAAGGTTTACAGATGTATTACGAATAAGAATTCGACTAGTTCTGGATGTTGTGTTCAAATATTTAATCAATGTCATAACAAAAAGTCTGTTAGAAATAAGTCTAAAATTTCAAACTCTTTAGAGATGACAAACATCTCATCGTCAGATGACGAAAAAATATCTATACAATCATTGCCAATTCGGCAACAAGACTATAATAAATCTAACGTCAAATTTGCATCAAGTCGAAATCTCAATTTCTAATATTGTATTTATAAATGTTTAATTGTAACGACTTAAGTTAATAATTTTAATTTCATATTTCCTAAATGTTTATATCGCTATGAATGCTTTTTAAAGGTTATAAATGTTAATTTCTATTTTTGAATTTAATTCGAAAATGTTTTATGTTTATATTGTTTACAAATGTTAACTTCTATTTTTCAATCTAATTCAAAAACGTTTTATGTCTATTTACTGTTTACAAATGTTAATTTCTATTTTTCAATTCAATTCGTAAATATATTTTACGTCTATATGGTCTATAAATGTTAATTTCTACCTTTCAATTTAATTAGTAAATGTATTCTACGCCTATATTGTTTACAAATGTCAATTTCTATTTTTCAATTTATTTCGTAAATGTTTTATGTCTATATTATCTACAAATATTAATTTATAAATATATAGACAATTACTATATCATATAATAATTAGCTACCAAATAATAAGAAGCTATTTATAATCCTATATCTAAAATCAAATGTAAAAACTTCCTAAATATTAACATAATCGATTAATTCTTATTCACTTCGCTTCATCTTTAAGAGATAAAGCTTCGTCCAAAAGGGGGAGCTGTTACAACCCTTATTACAAGGTAGTTAGGTCTTAATCAGCAATCCCTCTATGTAGACTGTATTTTTCCATGCATTGAGCATTTTTCTTACATTGATAATTTTAATTAATTATTTTATACCATCAGTAAGTCAGTTAGATTCTGGAAGCCGCCGCGATCAGTACTTTACGCGATTAATATTTGGGAAGTCCAATTAAAGCCGTGTAATTGTACAATAAAGGTACTCAGTGTAGCCGGTTGTTTTTTTTTAAAAAGACAGACAGGGTCGGCCGCGTAACAGTACCATGAACTAATTCTTGTTGACCTGCAATGCGGTGTCTTCTGGCCGGTCACGTTATCTCTGGCTAGGACATATCAAATTAACGTTGAGAAACACATAACTTACCGATTTTTAAATTTTAGTATAAAGTTATTACTATTAATGCTTTTTAATTAGAAATCTTGAATTTAAGAATACAAATTGGCAAAAGAGATCGAGTTTTAAGTTATTTAAAGTCTACGTAAAATATATGGAACATAAAGTAAACCACGTAATATTTGTTAAGTGGCATCCAATAAAGAACGTTACTCTGGGAATATTACACTTGACCTTGAACTGTTTATTATCAATTTGATATTTATGAGCGCGGTTTTTAAATTTGTTAAGTAGGTTTACTTGATTTTTTGAGATTAGAGTTTTGGAATAGTTTGTGATTTAAAAATTGCTTTAAAATTAAAGCTTAAGATTACTCATTACATATACACAATCCGAGAAATGTCGAGACAAATGTGGACAATGGTTGGCGAATCTGTGAAAGATGAAAAAGCCTGGGCTACGGTTAGTATTTACTTAGATAATCCTAAACTAACGTACAATATCCAAATATTTAAAAAAAGAAAAGTTGTTTTTAGGGTTCCGTTGTACCTTTTAGGTACGGGACTTTAAAAACAACCTTTACATACGGAACCCTATTACTACGCTTCCCCTGTATGTCTGTCACCAGGCTGTATCTCATAAACCGTGATAGCTAGAAAAAAATATGTATTTCTGTTGCCGTTATAACAACAAATACTAAAAATAAAAAAATGAAAATATTAAGGGGGTCCCCATACAATAAACTTTTTTTTTTTTTGGTATGGTCGTACGGAATCCTTCGTGCGCGAGTCCGACTCACACTTGGCCGGTTTTTGTCATTTTTTTAGTTATACACACATCTAAAATCAAAAATTATTAATTTAAATTTTAAAATAATAATTCATAATTAATTATTTTATTTAAATTAATTTAAATAAATAAATAAAAATTAAAAATTATAATATAGTATTTAGAAAACTTTATATAGAAATAATGAACTACTATATTTTTTTACTATACTATACTATATTTTATTCCGATACAATATTTCTAAAACACAGTTTAACACAGTTAATGTCAAAAAATTTACAATAGGTATAAATAGCAGTAATAATAAAAAATACTAACATTTACAGTATATTTAAGACAAAGCAATCCAATAAAAGTTACTTTTTTACAGCTGCAAGTGACCGGCAATATTATGACACTTTAGCAGTTCAAATATCGATTCCGGTCTGTCAAAAACACTTCATGGTACGCTAACGCAGGGCAGAAGTTGGTTTGAATAGTAAAACGATCGCTCGCCGGCATAGGTCACGTGGTCACTGACTGGCCTGTTAGATAACGCTTTCATGGCACGAAATAGCAGGGCAGTTTAATTATCGGCTTAAATTGACCTGCTATAAGAGTTCATGGTAGGGCCGCAGGTTCGCTAACCACTCGACCAACGGGGCGGTCAAAATTTTGGAAGGACCTTATATATATGGCATTAAAATGTAAATAAATTAAAAAAATGTTATCGGTCCAAAAAACCTTTCAAAAGCCAAATCAAAATACAAGGAACGTATACCGTTTGAAAGAGATTTTAATACCAATCTAATGATACCCATTAACCTCCATACAAAAGAGTGAAGAAGTGCCGAAAACGCAAAAAGATGAAGGCATCCGAATTAAGAAGCTGTATAATATCTGGAGGCAACACTTCTTATACCTACTTTAAACACAACTTTAAATACTAATGTCATCTTCTCAGGTCTTACACTCTCTTTCTAACACAGCTGTATAAACAGAGATGACGAGACCTCACAGAATGAGATGTAACGTAGGTATTTGTTTTAAGTGATTAATACGAGTGCTGACTCTACCTTTATCTAATACTTCATGGTCCGAACTGAGTGCTAAGTGTGAGTTTTTCTTTTCGCATTCGATCGTGAGCGCGTTTGGAGTTTACTAGGAATTTGTATGTGATTTGTACAGCGCCACCTAGTGGTAAACGTGAGAAACCAGTTTACCACTAGGTGGCGCTGTACAAATCACATACAAATTCCTAGTAAACTCGAAACGCGCTCACGATCGAATGCGAAAAGAAAAACTCACACTTAGCACTCTGATCGATCAATGACAAAAATTAGAATACTTTTTGACAACGACGGCATTTGTACGACGAATGAAAAATTTTACCAACGCAAAATATTACCCGTTACGTAAACGTATTCACGTAAAACAGACACGGTCCATGACACAGCCACAACCCGTTTTTTTAAATAATTGACACAGTCAGTTAAATATTGAATTGACATATTTTGTTTCAGAAAACGTGAGCCCTCCACCCAAGAGACAGCAATGTAATATTTATCGTAACGACTTATTTATTCAAAACATGTAACAAAACAATGCTATAATTCAAAATAAATAAAATTAACAATATTTTCTTTCGTTTTCTTTTACATCAGCTACTAGCGACCTGCCCGCGGTTTCACCCGCGTAGCTTTTGTTCCCGTGGAAATATTGGAATGGTTTGTATACTAAAACCTTCCTCAGGAATCAATCTATCTATTAAAAAAACGGCATCAAAATGCATTGCGTAGTTTTAAAGATTTAAGCATATATAGGGACAGACAGAAAAAGCGACTTTGTTTTATACTATGTAGTGATACTCCGTAATCAGTATATTTATCCACAAAATAATGATACAAATATGTTTGTATTAAGCTACCAAATAATGCCTTTGACGATCGGACAAGTCCAATAAAGTTGAAATATCGTCTCGGCTTGAGGAAAGGTCGCAGGTTCAAATCCTAGTGTGTCGAATTTCATTTCTTGCTTTTAAGTTTTTCAAGTTTTCCCAAGCATGGGGTGTATGTTATATTAGAAATATAGTTAGAAACATGAAAGTACTGATCAATATTATAAATGTGAATTTCATCTGTAACGATAAACTCATTTAATTAGTTATACGTATGTATATCTAGCGATCGGTACAATCGACGGAGTCGATCATATAGCAAAGAATTTCGTCATTTCGAACTAGACAGCACTGGCTCAGTTGGTTAGAGCACCCCAGCTTGAGAGAAGGTCGCAGGTTCAAATCCTAGCGTGTCAAAATTTTTATTGTTGTTTTCAAGTTTTTCAAATTAAAATATGCTTTAGGGGTGGAAACAACATTTACTATGTATGGACCTTTCTCATAATATGTCACTATATAGTGATAAGAAGTTTCAGCTTAATTATAGTACTAATGCATTCTAATAACACAATTTATCGTTACAAAAAGAGGTCATATCTTATCAGACAAAAGGAATTAAAAAAACAATAAATAAACGTAATGAATCAAAAATCATAACAATCATTTTATGTAAAATGTAAACATTGTAGTGAAGTATATTATCGATATTTATATCGATAAAAGATGTTTTATAAGTAAAAAAAGTATCTTCACGCACGTGTCCTCGAAGAGGTAGGCAGAGGTACAACAAGTGCACCCACGATTAGCCGAAGATATTTGGCCCCACAATGTGATAGGTGACTAGCCTATCCCCAACCGGGTACTTTCCAATCCCGTGCAACGTTGTTTTTTTTAGAAAACTCAAAAAACACATTTTTGAATTCCCCGGCCCGGGGATCAAACCAGGGACCACATGTGGTCAACACCGACACCGCACCACTAGACCACAGAGGCGATTTAAGATTTCAGCTAATGACAATTGAAAGTGGTCTGTAGTGTTGAGTTATGCATTTCCGCTAAATAATGCCTGAATCATACAAACTAGTATCTTAAAACTTTTTAAGTTTTAATATATTTTCAGAATTCTGCCCACTGAAATGGCTATAAAGATTTTTATTATATTTGCTATATTGATAGTCTAAGTCTAGACTAATTTTTATCCCAACTGTTACTCCCATGTAATTCACAAAAAAATTTACACCAAACTGTGTTTTATTACACTTGTTACAATATACGTTCGAGCATATTAAAGTTTTTAATGAGTAAAAATGTTCGGATTTCATTAATAATTATTAAATATTAATATATTATTATTATACATACAAACATACATACATACATACACATACATAGCAAATATAATGATCTATCAACGCACAGGTCAAACAAAAGATTTACCTAGGCAGAAATTTGACTTCATTCGCCTAAATAATTTAAATTCCGTAAAACTGCAAAAACTATCTTACAATTTCTTGTACCTTTATACTCTCCCAAACAAAAAAGATTTTTTCAAATCAGGTATTAAAGCACTGGGGGTTTGAGATAACAATATACAGACATAAATACAGCCGTATAGAGAACAGGTTCCATTTTCAGAAGTTAGTTGTAAAAAGCAATTTAACGTACATATTACATGGCATAAAGGTTTTTTTTGAAAATTCAACATTTTAGGTCGTTAACTAAAAGAGCGCGCGCAATGCTAATAGAACATTTCGTATAAATACATGAAATTATCGATAACTCAATATCACGTCACTAGTTAAAAAGTTATTTACAAATAAGTAAAAACTCCAACTACAAGTGATATACAAGCAAATTCCATTGCAATTTCCATTACCGTTTAGTCTTTTAAGCTTGTTAGTGATGTGTAAGTTGGCAGGGTTGACGATATTTTTTTGTTTTTGTATATATGGCACAAAGGCTAATTATTTGAAGGCAGAATCAAACTTCCAAAAGCCAAAACTTGAAAGAAATAATATTATAAACAAAGGTTTATGGGTACGTAAGAATAATGACGTGAAAACGGGTGATTTCATATTTAAAACAAACAATTTTGATGTCGAAAATGTAGTTCGTACTAATAATGACGCGTTTAGTGACGACGAAACACAAAAGTTTCCATTTTTTCGTTCTTACATAGAGAGGAGTAAAAGATCTACATCAGGTGAGTGTCGAATGTTTTTAATAATCACCCCATGTTTGTCCCAAAGCTGGCCTAAGGGTGGGGCGACCCGGGCAGTCGTCAGGCAGTGACGCTAGTGAGTTGAATTTTTTTACCCCAAGATTATTTTAAAGTCCTCTAAATTCTGGGGATAAAAAGTCTACAAATTGCCTCTGTGGTCTAGTGGTCCAGTGTTGGTATTGACCACATGAGATCTCGGGTTGAATCCCAGTTCGGGCAATTCAAAAATGTGTTTTTTTTTCAGTTTTCTGACATAAACAATATTGCTCGGGATTGGATAAGTGCCCGGTTGGCAATAGGCTTGCCACCTATCACATTACTAAGTATCTTCGGCTAACCGTGGATGCACTAGTTGTACCTCTGCCTACCTCTTTAGGGATTCGGGCGTACAGATAATTTTTTTACTATAAATTTAAACTTAAATATCTTAACTTCGAACAAAAATTTTTTCTAAATTTTTACTCTTTAATTTCATGTAAAAAATTAACAAGTAAATCATGGAGATCAACGATCAACTGTCTACTTCGTAAAATCAGAGCCAATAGAGAGTAGAGATCTTTATGGATCTAGATTTTACATAAATAAGACGAAAAAAATTTGAATAAAAATGATGTGGTGTCGCGGGACACCAGGTAGGAACGAACTTCCTTCGGCTAAACGGCACTACTCGCTTGTGTACGCGACTGTCGCGCCTGCGCACGTCTCATTTAACGCTTTTATTCCACGCATTTTTCTTACGGTTTTACTATCACATTTTTTCAGTTCGGTCGCGCAGCAAAATCCCTATCCCCTCCAAGCCTGCCGTAAGGAACTTCGTTCCAAAAAATATATGAATGTTTCCTCTCGAAAATATCCTAAAATATTACCCCGATAAAATTCCCTATTTGATTTTTTTCCCCAAATTTGGGGGGAAACCTTGGTCACTGCTCTCAGGGCGATCCGGCATAGCGCATTTGTATAGCAAATCGTTTGTCTGTTAAGAACTGCCTGGCAGAATGGCGGATGGTCTATTATATCTAAGAGGGCCCGAATCAACAAGGGGTAAAATGTTACACACATTTAATTTTAATGGGGAGGAAGGAATACATAATTAAGTACGTTAATAGTGTACGCTCTCCTCGTGTTTGTGCATACAATTAACAGCATATAGTGGAGTTTCTGGAGCATTCAAAACCGTAAAACCTCGGATTATAGTTATAGTGAATGAATTAATATGATCGATGTGGTGTATTGTTTTTTAAACTATACATTGCAATGTTTACCCAAAATATTTTTTGTGCACTCCATTGTTTTATTGTTTAAACTAATTATTATGAAAAATTAATATTTGACCATATATTTTCACTTTAAATAGTTTTTTTTTTTATGTTATGTTAGTTAAATCTTACCTGAGTAGACATATAGAAACATTTTTCAAAGACTCTAGCACTATATTCGCCGCTTGACTTGTAAGGAACTTGGCCTGGAAATGCTTAAAGTTGCAGCTTTAAAATGACTAATTCCTGACACTGCTGTTGTGTTGCGTAAACGTTACGTTTCGTTTACGTTACGTTTACGTTACGTTTACGTTACGTTTACGTTACGTTTACGTTACGTTACGTTTACGTTACGTTTACGTTACGTTTACGTTACGTTTACGTTACGTTTACGTTACGTTTACGTTACGTTTACGTTACGTTTACGTTACGTTTACGTCACGTTTACGTTACGTATAGTTACGTTTACGTTACGTTTACGTCACGTTTACGTCACGTTTGCGTCGCGTTTACGCCACGTTTACGTCACCTTTACGTCACGTATACGTTACGTTTACGTTTACGTTAAGTTTACGTTCCGTTTACGTTACGTTTACGTTACGTTTACGTTACGTTTACGTTACGTTTACGTTACGTTAACGTTACGTTTACGTTACGTTTACGTTACGTTTACGTTACGTTAACGTTACGTTTACGTTACGTTTACGTTACGTTTACGTTACGTTTACGTTACGTTTACGTTACGTTTACGTTACGTTTACGTTACGTTTACGTTACGTTTACGTTACGTTTACGTTACGTTTACGTTACGTTTACGTTCCGTTTACGTTACGTTTACGTTACGTTTACGTTACGTTTACGTTACGTTTACGTCACGTTTACGTTACGTTTACGTCACGTTTACGTTACGCTTACGTTACGCTTACGTTACGTTTACGTTACGTTTACGTTACGTTTGCGTTACGTTTACGTTACGTTTACGTTACGTTTACGTTTACGTTACGTTTACGTTACGTTTACGTTACGTTTACGTTACGTTTACGTTCGTTTACGTTACGTTTACGTTACGTTTACGTTACGTTTACGTTACGTTTACGTTACGTTTACGTTACGTTTACGTCACGTTTACGCCACGTTTACGTCACGTTTACGTCACGTTTACGTCACATTTACGTCACGCATACGTTACGTTTACGTCACGTTTACGTCACGTTTTTTACGTCACGTTACGTTTACGTTACGTTTACGTCACGTTTACGTTACGTTTACGTCACGTTTACGTCACGTTTACGCCACGTTTACGTCACGTTTACGTCACGTTTAAGTTACGTTTACGTCACGTTTACGTTACGTTTACGTTACGTTTACGTTACGTTTACGTTACTTTAAAGTTAAATAAGGGTCGGGGAAAGATTTGGGTAGGCCCTTCCTACCCAATCTTTCCACTCTAGGTAGGGTATAGGTATCTAATGCAATCATTGTAGGAATATAAGAGTAGTTGGGAAGTAAGGTACGTAGAGCAGGTATGTACATTCACGCCCGTATCCCCGACGAGGTAGGCAGCGGTACCACAAGTGCATTCACGATTAGCCGAAGATACTTGGTCTCAGAAATGTGATAGGTGGTAAGCCTATCGACAACCGGGCACTTTTCAATCCCGGCAAACTTTGTGTTTATTAGAAAACTGAAAAAACGCTTTTTTTATGTTTTCCGACATGGGAAGTGGGAAAGTAGGAAAGAAGAAAAAGAAAAGCTCTGTGGTCTAGTGGTCTGGCGTTGGCGTTGGTCACGTGAAGGCCCGGGTTTCGGGTCGTCTTTCGCGAACTTTTTCTAACACCCTGGGTAAACAAATTGTAGAATACCACTCGGCATTAACACTCTTTTGGTCCTCAAGTGGAATTAAATAGATAGGACCCGTAGCTGAGAAAAAAAAACGCGATCATTTTTTTACCAACGTTTCTCGCCTGTCTCACTTTTGTTGGCCTGTTTTCATTTTCAAACACCCAATCACAAGATTGCTGTTTTTATTCGGGTTCGAAACAATAAATCCACGTTTCGTCTCTTGTGACGATGTTATAAGCAGCATTAGAATGTCCGTGGTCGTACTTTAGTAGCATCTGTGAGCACCATTCCACGTGAGCCTGCTTTTGCTCCACTGTCAGTTCATGAGGGATCCAACGACAACAAAGTTTGCGAACTTTCAATTCTTCGTGTAAAATTTTCTGAATTTACCTCATACCAATCCCCAATAGTCCTCGAATTGTCTCATAGGTAATCCGGGGATTTTCTTCAATTAACCGCTTAACAGTACCCACATTATTTTTGTTGACGGCAGTTGAAGGCCGCCCTTCACGAAATTCGTCATGTAAAGAAACTCGATCTCTCTTAAATTCAGCGAACCATCGCCTCACGGTGCTCAAACAAGGTGCTTCTCTCCCGAAAGCATTTTTAAGACGATCAGTACAGTTTTGCGGAGAAAGAGAACTTTTAAAATCATAAAAAATCGTCGCTCTAAAATCTTTTCGACTTAATTCTATTTTCGTTGCGTACATCAAATTTCTATTTGATGTGTGATAAAAAACAATTGACAAATCATTCCATACTAATATTATAAATGCCAAAGCCTGTCTGTCTGTTACGCCTTCACGGCTAAACCGCTAGACCGATTTTCATGAAGATCCGGGGTCAAACATAGGCTAATTTTTTTTTTTCAAAAATCTGTCCCTGGAGGACTTAAATAGAAAAAAATAGGGGATGAAATTTTTATTAAAAGCTATTAATATACCTATGGACGACTTATTAATATACCCGCGGGCAATACACCTTCCAGTACAAAAATATACAAGAATTTTTCACTAAAAAACCAAATTTTCACTGTTATAGAAGCACAATATTCACAGAACACGTATTACTTGCAACTAAACTAGCCGAGAAATTCTATTGTACATAGCAGCTGTCGCTCCGCTCTCCCCTCCACGTTTTTCTACCTGTTCAAAATCCCTACTGCTATTTTTATACACAGGTATCTTTGAAAAATGTTCTTATATTAACTAATAATGGTAAGACTTAACATATAAATAAATAAAAAATTCATAATAATTTGTTTAAACAATGAAACAATGGAGTGCACAAAAAAGTTTTGGGTAAACATTGCAATTTATAGTTTAAAAAACAATATCCCACATCGATCATATTAATTAATTCACTGTAACTCTAATCCGAGGTGAAAACCCCCAGGTCCTCCACTTATATACACCAAACAAATTCAAGATCCGTCGAAATCTCAACAAATTTCGTAGTAGAGAAAATATTCCTCTTTATAATACAATTTGCAAACAATATACAATAGTAATATGAAAGACCACTAAATAAGCTTTCTCATAAAATAATTACTAGAATATACAAATTTAGCTTTATATTTTGCCGTCATTAAAGACAAAAATCGTAATTATCAGATTTTGAAACCAAGTTAAATCAAGATTTTATTATTCTACACATTGTAAACATTCAATATCGATATTTTACATTATTATTTTCTGCATGCTTACGTGTAACGTTTAAATTAATTTTGTAAACAACATTGAGTCTTAGAATATACAATTGTTGAACGACAATTTTATGTATTACAAAAAGTATTTTATGTATTACAAGTGGCTCCATGGAGTGGCCGTACGGGGTTAACAGTAATTAACACTTACCTATTTAATTTGTAACATTTGTCTAACTTAAATATACAAAAATAAATTTTCAGATGAAGAAAAAGCAGGGGCTGATAAAAGTATGACAGACTGTACAGAAAAGAACGGATGTACACAAGGTAGTGAAAAATTAATACATACAAATGCAAAGTTTCTCTCAACGCTTAAACCAGCATCAGTTTTTAACGATTACCCTTATGAAGTGGCAGTTTTGCTGGGTAATAACAAGCAAAACGTAATTTTACCAAACTTAAACAGAAATACTTATGACTATAAAACTCAAGAAAATTCAAACACAAAAGTGGCATTTCTAGAAAAATCGTCTGTTGTTTCTGAAGATATACATGATGGAGATCAAAATTCTCTAAATGTTATTCCTGTAGTTAAATTGCGTTTAAGTAACTTGAATGAAACTGATAATATAAATAGCACCGACAAAATCGTTTCAACAAAAAGAAGTATGCTAAATAATGATTTTAAAACACAATCGATAAATATGAAAAATGCTGATTATTCTAAGCCTCTCAATAGAAAAAATATATCCAATTACAAAATGGACATGAATATTTTTGGTGAAGATGAAATGGTTTGGCGTATGCCTGCAGAAAATGTTAATAAATACAAACTACTGCCAAACATACAGCCAAATCGAAAATCTGAGCCAATATCTGAAAAAAGTTTGGTAAAAATATTATCAATGCTAACTAAAACTTTTAAAAAGATATTAAAACAACACAATGATATCAAAAATATTCAAAGTAAACTACATAATTTGAATAATAATTTTGTAAAAAAACTTGACATTTTCACTAATAAATTTGAAGATTTCAACGCGAAATTTGCAACTATTTTAGATATTAGTGACAAAATAACAAAAATAGAAAAGAATTTAAATGAGAAGGGAGCATATTTTGAAAGTAAAGAGAAAGAAATGACTAAAAATTTTAATGAATTTGAAGCGCAACAAAAAAAATTCTTAGTTCAGCAACGACAATTTTATAATATACAAAAAATTATGTTGGCACAAAATGAAAAAATTAATTCAAAACAGATCGACATTGTAAAGGCTCAAAATCGAATATCTTACAAGCAACATTATTTGGCACGATTATTGAAGAGAACCAAATTCGTAAACACTGAAAAACCCCAAAATCCTTACAAATTAAACGCAGGAATATCTAAATCGAATATCAATAACAATGATCGGGAAAACAAAAACGTTACAACTTTAATAACTACGACTGTACCTGATACAACAGAAACAGTAAAAATTAATCTATTTTCGATACAGCCTTTAAGAAAAATTGTAAATCATGACAAAAGTATACTGTTAGAAAAAGATTACAAGCCAGTTGATGATTTAGTTTATAAATATTACTTTAACAATACATTTATTGATGACATTATAAAAAAGAAAATATTATCTAGCTTTTACGCTGGGCACGAACATACAGCAAGACATAACGTGAAAAATAAAAGGAATGAAGTAATGAAAACTACAATTTTACTACCAATTAATCCTGCTGTTAGCCAAGGAAAGCTTAGAGAAAAAAGATGGATTAAGAATTCCAAGAAATTTCACAAAAATGAGAAAGTAAGCATGGTTGTTAATAAAAAAGAAAAAGAACCAAAGAAGGATCCATTTTTCAAAATGGCATCGAATTTTTGTAATGAAATAGGTCAAAATGCTAATATCCAAATGTTTAAATGGTGCGTTGAAAAAGCTATACGAAAACTAGAAATTATTGGTAAGTTGTCAAAATTAGTAATAAGCGTCTTTATTGATAAGTTGGGTGTTGATAAGTTGTATTTATAAACAAACAAGATATCTGTGCATTGGGTACATAGTAATGTATTTTTGGGATGATGTGTCCAATTAAGTATATTTTAATTTGTTTTTTATTTTGGTATTTGTATTATGATATTGTATTGTTTTTTTTTTTTAATTTTCTTTATTTTGCATAAACTATTAATTACTGACATATTTCAAGTGTAAAAATTTTACCTACGAAATAAAGACATTTTGAATTTTGAATTTTATTTAGGTTCTTCGTCGTCAAATAACTATCATAACAGGTGACCTAAAAATTACATTTTTTTATTTATAGAAATAGAAAGTGTATTGAACAAATACCCCCAAATCCCTAAGTAAAATATTTGCAATTTCGATTTCTGAGCAATTCGTTGGAAACACACTACTCATCACATAATTTTTGAATGTATACTTACCGAAACCAGAATAGACATAATTTCTACCAACTTCGAAACAAAAACGATATTTTTTTTAAATTGTTTTCCAAGTTAGAAACACGGATTTTGTTGACGCCAAATTAAGGGCATTATGGTAGTCGACTAATTTCAAAGGTAACAATCTGACTTTTCGTAAATTTTCGACGAAAAAAAAAAACTAATTATTTGCTCCCTATATGTATACATAATTTTATCGCTAAGGAAACACGTGAAATAATATTTTTTTTTATTTAAGTGAGTATCACAGAATGCCTTATTTGATGCTAACTTTAGATTTTGATGTGCAATTTGCATGGCAAAACGCCAGATTTGTTACAAAATGGATAAATAATACGTTGTAATTCAACATATTCTGTTGCCATACCAAAACCCCATTTTGAAAAAAGGACAGATTGCCGCTTTTGAAATTGTCGACTCGGGGGTGTAAGTCCATACTATCTACAAAAAATTGACCATGTCTTAGAATAGATCTCATTCTCTTTCCAACAGGACTATGACATTACAATTCTTTAATTAAATAATAAATCGGTCTCATTTGTATTTCCAGATTTGAGTATACCGCCATCTTTAATTGCACCTAAAAAACAATCACCACTTACAAATATATTGAAAAAAATAAATTCTACTGTCTCTCCAAGTAAGTAAATATTTATTAAAATCTCCTTTTCCGTCTGAGTATTTTTTAAGCGTTCAGCCTTTCTGCCAGGCACTTCGTAAAGTATAAACCAAGGTAAAACGAGTCTGCTAATGTGACTATTAGAAGAGTAGCTTTTGCAATGTCTCGCATGAACTTAGTAACAACTTCGCCTTAACTTTTCTTGCGGTAACAACTTTCACCGACCACACAGCCTATAGACGGCTAATGTTTGATTTTCCGTATTGAATGCATTCTGGCAACTAGCTGAGGTAAGACGAAGTGGGGTTGCAACGCCGTAATTGGCTAACTCAAGGCCACAGTGAAAGATAGTAATGTACAGAGCATCTGATTGGTCGACACTGATTACCTAATCACTACTGGCGCGTGGACATTTACATCGGAACTATAAGTCAGATGTGTTGACACAAGTCATCCGCCTGTTATTAGGTGTCTATGGGTTGTGTGGTTGGTGATTTAATTATTTCTTTACAATTACCACCGAATTGGAACGCGGCCACACACTGAGAAGATCCGGCGAAAGAATTTCAGCGGGCTTGTCTTTTTTCCTGTTCATAAATTTTCCTATGAATTGAATGAACATTTATTAATCTATTCTTAATCTGTAATTAAATTTTCTATTCTCTATTGTAACTAGTGTTACGGGCACCATAAGATAGATTAGAAAGAGAGGTGTATTAGAAGTTTAATAAAAACGATTACACTCATATCCTGTGGCGTCACTGGTCCGTACCGCTGAAGGGTCATAGTGATGTAACCTACGAGCCAACCTCTTGTCAGGTGACGTCATAACTGTGGAGGTTGATGACGTCACACAAGGACAAGGAAGAAAGATCTTCCCAGCCAGGCAATATATACTGGCTGGGGACCGAAATCCATTTGAGAAACGTTGAAACTTGTATATAGTGTGTACAAGATAAATAATTGTGATGTCGCGATTCAGGATTTTATTTTAGATTTCATTTTTTTCCGGTAGCGTTTGTAGATTGCTTGAACCGCTACAATGCCATCTAATCAGCTAATCGTGGGTGCACATATTGTACCACTGCCTACCTCTAAATATACTTTTTTTAATATTCTTTGACTACCTTTTCAGTGCAAAAAGTTACTGAAGCATCGACAACAACAGCACCAGTCCAGACAACAACAACTGACGAGTCTACAATAAAAACACTTAATCCAATGTTTTTCCCAGGTTGGTAAATTAAATATATCTCTTTGAATCATCGCCATTTTTTATCACGGAGAAGCAAATAAGAAAATGGCTGTAATGATAGAAAAGGATAATCATCGGCACGGTAGTGTTATCTACCAGTATTCTATCTTCATACAAACGGGTGAACGCGAGTTATACCTACGCGCTCAGAGTTCGGCATGCAGTCGATACACAACAGACTGAAGGTTGCGCCGCAGTGACGAACGGCCGATGTGACAGCACAGGCAAATGTAGTTAAAATGTTGAAGGCGGGCAGCCCTATCGCATTTTACATACAGCACGGTGCGGCCGGCTGGAGGTATTTATTTCAAGAACAGGGCCGAATCAAAATACTGGTATATAACATTACCGTGCCATCGGCTATAGACACGCCTTGTCGGTTGAGTATTTAGCGAACCTATTTACGAATCCATGGTAGACCGTGAGATGATGACACAAAATATTAGAACATTTGCACCAGTATGAGAAGTTTGAACGAAATCTGGCCGTTTAAAGTGGGTCAAAATCGCGCCCAAAGAAGTCGTTTACAAACAAACATACAAACATACAAACATACAGGTGAAGCTAAAATAAAAAAAAAAAAGGAAAATAATGGTTATAGCGCTGGTACCGGCGGCTCAATCGCGTGGCCGTTAATCGAACGTGTCAAACAAATTACGAGTGTCAAACGATTTGTTCCACAAAAATTGTAGTATTTTCCGATAGTCCATAACAAAAGAAGTAGACGGTAGCGTAATGCCATGCTTCTTCAGTGTGACTAACAGCCCGCCATACCGACGTGAACACATTAACTAAAAAAACAATTCAACTATTTGTACAAGGCTAATATTTGCACAATTAATCATCATCGTACCCGATGATGATTAGTTATGCAAAAGTAATGGAGCAGTATGGAGTAGCAGCGGTATGGCGACCATTGGGAGCCGTCGAAAAAGTATGGCAAGATAATTTTCGTGAATTATTATTCGACGATGATTAGCTGTGCAAAAATTAGCTTGGGTGTAATTAGGTCGTTACTATACTGAATCAATGTGGGCAATATTGGTTTCAAGAGTACCGTTTTTATTGTTAATATGTAATAAAATAATTAGCTGTGCAAAAAATGGTTGAATGGTTTTTGTTTTTAGTTTTACGACGGCAGGTCGTAAAAGGCGACCAATTGGCTATGCGAGTCACTATCATCGTAGCTACTAGGTGGTAGAGTTCTGTATTGTCTCGCCCGTGTCTGGCATCACCACCTTACCTGTAATCCTATCGCCATAGCGTTAGTACTTGTCATTGTTGTGCTCCGGTGTGGAGAATAAGATAGCGGTAAACTTATGCACGTGGCATTTAAGCTTACTACAAGATAGCTACACACCATTAACATATTTGATGTCTATAGGCGATTATTGAGTCTTTCCATCAGGAGACCCATCTGCTTGTTTGCTAAATTAAAAAAATATATGTTCAAATTTAGAAGATTTTTTATTAGAATAGCAAACAAAATGGCAGATAGCTATTCCGGTGGAAAATGATAATCATCGCTGATAGGCACCTAACAAATTAATGATATGTTGCCATTCGTTTGGGGGTAATGCAAAAAAGAGGCTAAAAATTAATAAAAATATGCATGTGGGATGCATACGTTTTTTAACATTTTAGCCTCCAAACCGGGATATAGGGATAACCACTAATGTTATTTTTTAATAAAACTTATATTTTTTTAAAGATAATGATGCATTGGAGACGAATTTGAAACAGTATGGTACGTATTTTTTTATATTAATACTCACTGACCCGGCAAGCGTTTTGCCATATAACTAGCTGCAGCGTGCAGCTGCATTATAAAAGTTGTTGGCGCTGCATTACAATTTTTTCGGGATAAAAAATAGCCTATGTGCTATTCCAGGTCATCATCTACCTGTGTGCCAAATTTCATTCAAATCTGTTTAGTAGTTTTTGCGTGATTGATTAACAAACATCCATCCATCTAAATATCCAAACATTAAAACATCCAAACTTTCGCATTTATAATAATATAGATAATATAGATTGAATTACTAATATCGCTATTAAAAACTAGGGGTCGATGGTAAAAGGATGAAAATTTAGGGTTGTAGGTATGTATTTTAATGCCACAATATAAAAAATAAAAATAAATATATCAAAAAAATAAAAATTTGTGGTAGACCACCCTCATCACATAGGGTAAATAAAAACTACACAATCTATTCCCAGACCAGCAGACCTACTCTTGAAAACAATATAAATCTTAAACCAATATTGATAAAAACAATAAGTTTCGAATATCGTCAAAAAACGGTACTCTTGAAACCAATATTGCCCACATTGATTCAATACAGTAACGACCTAATTATTGGAAATAGATCGTTACGCGTCAAGCTAGTGTTACAACACTTTATAAATGGAAATTTTAGGTACCGTTTTAAACAAAATAACGAATAAAAGCAATAATGAGTAGTTCCAAAAAAAATCGAAATCCGTGTGGCGCTGTCGCCGAATCCAATAATTGAATATAGTTGTCCAGAGTACGAAATACTTCAAAATTCATTAAACATTCATTTAAAATTGAAATCGGTTTCAAGAGTAGCCCTACTGATCGCTCATTAATACAAAGGGGATACCTTGCATTTGTTGAGGCTCCTCGCCAAATATAAGCCCTTTATAAAAGAGCCAGGCATCAAGGGCATTAGAAAAACCACCATTAAATTTGGCTTGTGAAAACTTTCCGATTATACTTTTTTCGTTATCTTTACACCATTAATTTCAAAATAAAGGAAAATTCAGCCACGCTCGAGAGTGTTGACTTTGTGCTTTGCAAATCTAAGATTTTTAAATGTACCTACAGATTTTAACTCGTAATTAACCCACGATATCTTAATCTGACGCGTTTCGCGCACTAGTTTTTTTTTACATTTTTTTGTTGATAGACGCTTTCCCCACCATTGAAATGAAAAACATTATGTAGGCTCTTGTTTTTTCTATCTCCTAATCTACAAAACCCAATAGCTCCCCACGACGCTCCAGTCCCCAACCACATTTAGCAGCTGGGACTTCCCTACTACCTATTATGATTAACGTTAAAATAAAAAGTTTATTTGCTTCGCACTACTTTGTTGTTAAATCAATTACCGGCAGGGGTGTTTCCAAACGGTTGCGACTTGGGGGCCTTCAAAAAAGAGCTTACTCATTCTTAAAAGGCCGGCAACGCAATTGTAAAATCTCTGGTATTGCGGATGCCAATGGGCGGCGGTGATCACTTGCTATCAGATGCACCTCCTGCTCGTTTGCCCCCTCTTCTATAAAAAAAATTAATTTCCTAAATGGTACCTGTGTAATTTTTTATAATTTTGATAATAATCCGATGTGTTTCTAGACATGAAGGTGGATACTGAAGGCACAGTTTACTACGATGGAAGCTTGCATACTAGTGATGTCCTACCGAATATTGGTATGATCAAACTTTTATATTTAACATTTATAGACCTCCTGCTGCTGAGTTCGACATGTATGTATGTAATATTGTTGGAATTGGATAATACTTGAGTATGATCTGTTTAGTCGTCCAAGCACCTGTACTAAATTTCGAGAGTATATCTTATAATATATATAGATATCATCTGCTTGTTTACTATCTATCTATACATATAAAATCGTAGGAAAATCAAAACTGTGCATTGAATATTTTTTTAAAAGAATACTTGGGGCGTGATCTACAATTGACATCGAAACCAAAAATATAGTTTTTAGAATTTTTGTCTGCTTGTCTGTGTATCTGTTTGTCTCTTTTTTTGGTGTATGTATGTCCGGGGTAAACTCAAAAAGTACTGCATGTACTTGCAAGTACTTCAAATTTTGCATGAATATTACTAAAAGGTCGGGTCAACATATAGGCTACATATTATCACGCTATCACCTAGCGGGAGGTGCTGTGCGAAGTAAACGAAGTCCGCGCCGACGAAGTCGCTGACAACAGCTAGTATCTTATAATATAGACAACAAACAAGCAGATGGGTCATCGCCTATAGTCACCAAAGATGTTAATGGTGGGTTGCTATCTTGTGGCGAGGTCTAATGCCACATGTATAAGTTTTCCGACTACTTTACCCTCCAAACCGGAACACGACAGTGGCAAGCACTGACGCTATACGGCAGGAATAGTTACTTCCCTTTGCTTAGTCGGGTAAATAAGTAGCCAATGTTACTCCTGGATAATGTAGCTTTCTAAAAAGACTTTTTAAAGTCGTTTTTAAGTTAGGTCGTAACGCCCGTATCCCGAAGAGGTAGGCAAAGGTACAACAATGTTATAGGTGGCAAGCCTGTCGCCAATCGGGCTTTTACAATCCCGGCCAAAGTTATTTTTATCAGAAACCTAAAAAACACATTTTTGAATTGCCTGACCCGGGAATCCAAATCGAGATCTCATGTGGGTAACACAACACTAGACTACTAGACCACAGCGGCGATAAATAATTAATTAATTATTTATTATCATTTTAGGAAGATGATTAGTTACTCTCGGCGGTAAATTAAAATTTCGTGTATTTAGATTTTCCAATAAGGAAAAGACAATTTTTGAGTTATCATTTTAACTGTTAAACATCCTTGAAAAATAATAATTTGTTTTAGATGAACCAGATAGTGAAGGATTTTCTGATATAATGCCTGGTCTAGACAGCAACTCCAGGGTCCAGGTAGAACCATTAGCGCTAGATCTTCAAGCAGAGAGGCGAGCTAATGTTAGAAGGTACAATCTAACTTTACTTATATAATTATAGAATACAGAAACACTAATATTATATAAATTCATTAAAGAGGCGAGCTAATATGAGAAGGTACAATCTAAGTTTATTTATATTATAGATTATAAAATACAGAAACACTTATATAGATTCATTAAAGAGGCGAGCTAATTTTAGAAGGTACAATCTAACTTCATTTCTATTACAGAATACAGAAACACTAATATTATATACATTCATTAAAAAGGCGAGCTAATGTTAGAAGGTAAAATCTAACTTTATTTATATTATAGAATACAAAAACACTATGTTACATAGATTCAATAAAACTGGTCTAGAGGTCTAGTCTATTTGACTCAGATGAGGTCCCAGCTTCGATACTTTCTCGAAGTTTTTCTCGAAAATGTAATATCTCAGTAGCAGCTTGATTTCTCATTAATTCGAACTAGTGAAAATTTGTTTTTTATTCATTCGAAGTCTGCAGGCTTAGGATAAACAACACGAGATACGTCTCAATCGGAAAAGTAACGTTTGCTTGACCTTTACTAATATCTCGATGTAAAGTCGATATTATTCTAATGTGCATGCCACGATAAATATTTAAAACGTCAAAGATAAATTATTTAAAATTTATTCGAATATATAAATCGATCTTGAATGGCACATAACTATAATTTGTCACTGCCATCATTACTAAATATGGTTATACACCTCTGGACCGAAATCTCCAAAACAATTTACTAGGTTCTCAATTAACTTATAATAAAATGAGTGAAATTAATTAAATGAATAGAAGTTTATTACTATGAAATAATTACCAATATCTTAACAAAGCATCAAATCGATAAAATGACAACAAAATGTTCGATCGGTAGATAATAACAACTACTGTCGAGTAAAATTGATCATTTTCTCTTTCTTTGAAGTATCATGTCGAATCAAGTAGAGAAATTGACATATAATCGTTCTTTGTTGGTGCCAACGCAAAACACAAATTATTACAGTCGGTCCTTCACCTCTCAAGCTGTTATGCTTTGGAACTCCCTTCCAGAAGAGATAAGGAAAGCACAGAGCCTTAATTCTTTCAGAATAATGGTTAAACGTCATTTTATAAATTGTGCAAAATTTAAATAAATAAATAAATAAATCTTTGGTATCTATAGGCGATGTTTGACTCTTTCCATCAGGAGACCCCTCTGCTTGTTTGCTATCTTATGATATAAAAAAACTGAGTTCCCATTTCCTTTATCTCCAGAACCATGCATCTGTAGGGCTTCTCTTGAAAACCGATTTCAATTTTAAATGAATATTTAATGAGTTTTGAAGTATTTCATACTCTGGACAACTATATATTCAATTATTGGATTCGGCGACAGTGCCACACGGATTTTGAAAGTTTTTGGAACTACTCATTATTGCTTTTATTCGTTATTTTGTTTAAAACGGTACTTAAAATTTCCACTTACAACACTAGCTTGACATGTAACGATGATATCTATTTCCAATAATTAGGTCATTACTATACCGAATCAATGTGGGCAATATTGGCTTCAAGAGTGCCGTTTTTTGACGATATCCGAAAGTTTTTATCAATATTGGTTAAAGATTTATATTGTTTTCAAGAGTAGGCCTGCTGATCTTCATCAAATTAAAATGGGACTATGCGGGGAGTATACCCTTTCAAATAAATAATTTTCATAAATGACTGAGTTCTGAGGTAACAAATATAAAAACACACAGCCAAATTGATAGCCTCGGTTGAAAAACTGACAAGTCTATAGACACTCGGTTCACTCTGCCTACCCCGTAATGGAACTGAAGTGATGATTTTTCTAAATAAATCATATCTTTTGTTTTCAGAATTAATCAGTTGATGAGATTAAGAATGGGATAGAAGAAATATTTTATTTTTAATAATTATTTTAGTTTCTAGATTAAGTTGAACAATTGTTATTTGTAAGAAATAAAATGTTGTTATAAAAATATTTGGTTTATTCATGACTTTATATATCCTTGAATAGCAAATAAGCTGATGGTTATCCTAATGGAAAGAGACAACCATGGCCCATAGACACCACAGACACAAAACGAAAGGTACAAAAGGTATCTATGTTGGCGTGAAATTGTCAATACCGTTAGATTATAATCTACCTAGGGAGTTTATAATTTGGTTAGGTTAGGATGGCAGTTAAATATAATATCACTTAGGTAGATTATAATCTAACGGTATTGACAATTTCACACCGACATCTACATGCAACAATTATGGGCGCTCGATTAACGCGCACACATAGACACCTCTCACGAACACGATATTTCGGAATGGTGGCGAGTGCAACTCGCTTTATGTATCAATGAACGTTTTTGTGCAGAAAATTTGTAATAGGTATAATATAACAATAATAATAATAAAAAATATAACATTTAACATTAAAAATTTTTAAGATTAACAAAAAAAGTTATCTATATTTAATATTATAAATGCGAAAGTTTGGATGTTTGGATGGATGTTTGGATGAATGTTTGTTACTCAATCACGCAAAAACTACTGAACGGATTTGAATGAAATTTGGCACACAGACAGGTAATGATCTGGAATAGCACATAGGCTACTTTTTATCCCGGAAAAAAATTGGTGATCCCGCGGGATTCACAAAAAGCTGTTATAATGCAGCGGGCTGCACGCTACAGCTAGTTAAAAATAAATAAAAAACTTGTTCAATGATTCTGCATACGAACTTTGGTGTGAAAGTAACACAGTTAGATTTAAAAATTTGAAAATACCATTTTCAAGGGTTAATCGGTTAGTAAGCTTTATTTATATTAAAGATTAGTTTAAGATCTAATAGTTAAGATAATCTAACAGTAGAGATCTAACTAACTGTTAAGTTTTTGCGACAAAATTAATTTACTATTAATTTTATCGCAAAACCCAAAATATCAACTAAGTAACTATTGTTAACGTAAAGCAGTTTGACCGAATAAAACACTTGAATCACTTTTATACGCTTTATATAGTATAATTTTGGGCAGAGTAATGCCCTCAACAAGCGATAGAATTACAATCAATCGAAAACATGATGTCCCCGCTTTTTTATACAATTCGTTATCTATTTTGTCCGTTATGACGTCATCATCTCAAACAGGTATATAACACAGGTGTGCCGCACATCTGGCCGGCTAGTAGTTGTCGTCAAGCGCAATTGATAACACTATACATATTTTCCTTTGACGACCGTTATAATAAAAAGTTGCGTACTTACCCATCTTTTTTACCTATAGTTTTTTGGTGTTGATACATAAGATCTCAATAAAAAATCATAAGATAGTAATAGGTAGTTACCACAATAGTTACTATCGTATTAATAGGTAAATGTAAAACGACACACAGCTGTTGTAATGACGTAGAGTTCATTGTGTGTGTGGTGTGCTAACTTTGTAAATTCGTCGGGATATTTTTAAACTAATATTCTTATATGATCTTATAATTTCACCATAATAATTAAAACGCACTTTTAACTCAATATTAGTTTCTTATTTAAAATTTTGGCCGGACCTTTAAAATTATTAGTAGTAGTAGTATCTTCACGCCTATATCCCCGAAGGAGTAGGCAGAGGTACAACAAGTGCACCCACGATTAGCCGAAAATACTTGGTCCCACAAATATGATAGGTGGCAAGCCTATCGCCAACCGGGCACTTTCCAATCCCGGGCAACTTTGTGGTTGTCAGAAAAACTTATTAATATTCCGTTTTTGTCTTTTGAGGCAATTTCGGAACTCTGAATTCTACGGAGGTATGTTGGGCACAACGAAAGAGCAATAATTTTACTAGGTGGTACATTTCTGCATTGTCTCGCCCGGGTCTGGTACCCTTACCTATTCCTGCCGCAATAGCGTCAGTGCTTGTCGCTGTCGTTTGGAGGGTAAGGTAGCCGGTAAACTTATGCATGTGACATTAGACCTCGCCACAAGATAGCAACGCACCATTAACATCTTTGGTGTCTATAGGCGATGGTTGACTCTTTCCATCAGGAGACCCATCTGCTTGTTTGCTATCTTATGATATAAAAAAAAATGTTTTTTTTTAATTTTCTCCCCCTTAGATTCCCTCATAAGACCCCGTCACAAGGATAAAAACTTACTATTAACATCTTTGTTGTCTATATGCAATGGTTGTCTCTTTCGATCAAGAGAGCTTCTGCTTGTTTGCTATCTTATAATGTAAAATATATAAAAAAAGTACAGCATAGATTATAAATTAAAAACAACATGTAAAATTATTTTTTATTGATCACAATTTTTCTACATATTTTTCTACTACACACATTAATTCTCTCGCCATAAAATATTTTCAGAAATTAACTTTGAGCAAAGTATAAGTTGAAACATTTATAACAAAAATAAATTCTTGTTTTAAAACGAACTAATTCTCTAAATAGGTTTTTATACACGTGATTCGAAATCAAAACATAGAACTTTAAGCAAAAAACACACGGAGCGGTTTCAACTCGCTGCCGCCGCGGCGACAGGAGCGCAACTCACATAGAAAGTGAAATTGTGGATAATCCACATAGCAAATTCAAAGACGCGGTTTATACCGGCTGGTGGTTATATATATGGTAATCAAGTATAACGCAAAAGCAGAGGACGAAATCACCCCCTGTGCGATTTCCTTTGTGAAGTTTACGAGCGTTATCATAACTGTGGCAGCAGTTAGAATGCAGAAAACTGACTTGGCGCGCTCTTGCGGCCGCGGCAGGAGCGGTTAAAAATCGCCCCGTGAGTTCTTAGCCTTAGAATACTCCATGTATGGAACTATTACTAAGTTCAAAATTAATTTTGACATATTGTTTTCTTTTTTCTTGGTTCAAAATCTTGTTTAAAAATATACACATATTTTGTTATAATATCGTGTACCTACTTTTAAGCAAAATAAGCTAGTAATATTGTAACCAGACGTGGGGTTACGACTTAAAACCTCCTGATTTGCAGCCGTAGAATCTAGTGTTAAAAATGGAGATTTATAAATCTTTGATTTTTCGAAAATTTAATCACTTAACAAAACATTTGCAACGAAAGAAACTGTTCAGTTTTTTTTTTGAAAATATAATTTTACATTTAAAATATTCATTTTAACCAATGTATTTTTTACAAATGATCCATATTTTCATTATGTTGAATAATGCGAATACATTGTTGAATAATTCATCTAAGTTCGTACACTTGTTTTAAGTACATCCGATATACCCTGGAAATATCTAGTATTCTATTGAGAAATATAACAGTCGTATGAAAAATACATATGACATATATTTTACATATGATTTTCAACTCTACTAACTAAACCAATGAGAATTTTATAACAGCGAAGACAGTATCATTGTAAACTGCAATATACATTTTGAATCACATGTATAAAATAATTATTACAGCCACATTTTTATACAAGTATAAATTTTATTTTACAAATAATTTACATTTAATGATGTAAAAGCAAGAAACCATCATTCAAGCAAAGATGATGAATGACCAAAGACTTAAAAATTAGAAATTATATTTCCAACTAGAATCATAAAGCCAATTTTGATAATCATAATTTTAAAAAAAACTGCCGTATAAAAGATAAATGTGTTATGACAAGACATGTCCTAATATCCAAATGGAAAATAGGAAATAGAAATTACACTTTGATACAAAAATATAAGTACTTATTTTTTTTAATTAACAATAATCTACCCGAGTCGGTAGAAAAACTCAATAAAGTTAAACTTATCTAAAGGTATTAGAAGTAATGAAAATAAAATATAATACTTTATTATAATTTCAAAACAAAAAATTATAAAGACCCTTTACTATTAACAGGTTACCTTTCAAAACACGGGATCTATTTCATGCCCTTGGGGGTTTATCGTTGTTGATAGAAAATGTAGCCTGGGTTTAATCATTAACCATCTCCAATTCCCAAATTTCATCAAAATATGTTAAGTAGTTTAGTTGTGAAAGCATAATAGACAGACCGACTTTTGCGTTTATAATATTATTATAGATATTGGCTAAATCACTGCAAAACTCATCTACGAAGCAAAACTTTTCACAAATTTCACGCAATGAAATAATCTTTAATTAAACAAATTTTAAATTTTCGAATGAAATCGATTAATTTCGTGCAAAAATTCATTTTTTTGGTTGTTATT
Organism: Apodemia mormo; assembly: GCA_036924255.1. Classification (NCBI taxonomy): domain Eukaryota; kingdom Metazoa; phylum Arthropoda; class Insecta; order Lepidoptera; family Riodinidae; genus Apodemia; species Apodemia mormo. The sequence goes on from JAUPFN010000030.1 coordinate 7,547,474, forward strand.
TTTCCATGATCTAAAAGAGTTGACTCCGCTGTCCTACTTTATAGAAAGAACAAGATAAGTCTGATCTTGATGTATACCTTGAGTACAATCAATAATTTTTATGCAAATTAAAACTCAAATTTAAGGCAAAACTGTTTGGGTTATTAATTTTTCATCATCTAAAGTTATGGAATCCACTGTTGAATTTCGTACAGAAAGTACGTGATACTAAATCTGATCTGGTCGTATACCATCACTTTTATCTTCGTCTGCCACACCAGCATCAGTTCTTGACTGTCGTGTTTAGGTTAGGGTAGGGTAGCTACTTTGGGCAAGGTAGCTGGTTAACCTGCATTTGAAATTTACATATTCACCATATGGATAGTAATTCTCCACTATCTGGTGTAAATACACCATAATATTTTCTTTCCATCAGGAGAATCGCGAGCTTGATTACGTACTAGGTGATAGAGTTCCGCATTGTCTCGCTCAGGTCTGGTACCACTATTTCTGCTGCAATAGCGACATTTCTTTTCATTGTCGTGTTCCGGTTTGGATCTTAGAACGGTAAACTTACTCATGTGGTATTAAGACCTCAACATAGGGATAGTAATGCACCATTAACATCCTTGGTGTCTATATACGATGGTTGTCTTTTCACCAAGAGAGCTTCTGCTTATAGGCTATTTTAATCAAAAGTATCAATAAAATAGACACAATTTTAAACAACAAAAAAAAAAACAAAATAAAAAATCAATACAAATCTGATTTTTATGGCATTAATGACAATAATTAAATAATATTTGATGAAAAGCACATATCTTTGTATGGCAAATAAACGATATACTTTATGTTAAGTAACTTAAGATATACAATTCACGATTCTGACTAATTAAATAAATCTTTATGTTAAGTAACTTTTGAATTAAGTACTATGTTATGAATCTCTATTACTTATTTTCAAAGGCCGTATTTGTTTTAACTTAGTTAGTTGTCCATCAAACTTAATATCGACATCGCAGTCACTTAAAGGATGTGAAATTACTGATCCATCATCCTTTTTATCTTCTTTAGGACTCATTGGCGTTACAAAACCACTATCTACTAATTTTGTACTCTCTTTTTCTGGATTTAGATTCAAAGACAAGCTTTTTTTACTTTGAAATATTGACAAATCATCTAAATAAGATTTGTTTGAAATTTTTTCATCCAACTTCTTAAGATTCTCATCAAAATCGTGTTTAAGCTGTTGTTCAAATAATCTCGCTTGTCGAATTTGCTCCTGTGTTTGTGTTGAAGAACTTTTATTTTTCAAATTCGGGTTATCATTAGCTAAATCTTCTATCCGAAGGCTATGTTTCCTCGGAGAAGCTTTTATTTCATCTTGGAGAGCTTTTAATGGAAGTTGTTTGCTTGCAATCAATCCAGAATGTATTGATTGTGATTTCTTCATCATAAAATGTTTTCTATCTTCTATTCTATTGGCTGCATTGAGTACTTCTTCTCTTGTAGTTTTGGAGAATAAATTCGGTGCACTAACACCAGTTTTATATATTTTCTTGTCTTCTTCATCTTCGTTAGATGAGAATTTCGTAAATGAAGTAATTTTTGAACTGAATGTCAGTTTCTTGCCATAATTTTGAACAATTTTCTTAATTTCTGGTTGTATTTCTTGTCTATGATTGGCAAGTATGTATCGACTTAGTAGTGTGACGTGGTGTTCTAAGATTTTGTTTTGTGTCTCCAATTTAGTTTGTGTTTTCTGATACGATGTTATGGCTTCCATTGCGGACTGTAATTAAAAGAGAATGAAAAGTAAATACATAATTTTCAAAATTGGTGACAAAAGTTGTTATGTCCTTAGAGTCTGTACGATTAATCTATGTACATAATAATAATAATAAAAGTTAGTCCACCCCAGTGGTCCAGTGGTTAGTGAATTTAGCTACGAATCGATAGGGCTGAGTCCGATTCCCGATAGAGTCAAACATTTGTGTGATGAGCATAGATATTATATTTTTGGGATTGGGCGTTCATTGTGTATGTACATTACGTATATTTTAACTTAGGGAACAGTCTTTCATTCAAACAGTTTCATCGTGATCGGTTTAGTAGTTATCGAGATATGGCTGTAGTTGACATATATTTTAAGTCAGTTTAATATTCATTTAGCTGTCACGTGCAGCCCGCTGCATTAAATTTTTTTTTGGCAAATCCCGCGGGATAATCTAATTTTTCCGGGATAAAAAGTAGCCTATGTGCTATTCCAGGTTATAATCTACCTATGTGCCAAATTTCATTCAAATCTGTTCAGTAGTTTTTGCGTGATTTAGTAGCACACATCTATCCATCCATCCATCCATTCAAACATCCAAACTTTCGCATTTATAACATTAATATAGATTGCTTTTACTAGCAATCGTCCTATGGTCGCAATTAGCTCATATATTAAACAATATAATCTATTCTTAGTTTGACAGCAGAAGCTGTAAAAAAATAGTATACATGTGTATATTGTCATGTGTCTCGCATGAATGTAGTATGTATAATGTTATTTTTTATTTATTTAATGTAGGGGAAAGTGGGGGAATTGGGAACACTTAACTGTTAACGCCCAAAATCCATTGATATATATATATATAATCAACTAAATTAACTTTTATTGCAATACAAACTTTGGTTATCTATCTACTTCTTAGTTATGACAAAGATATTAAAAATTTACGTTTTCATAAAAATATAAACAAAAACAAAAAACATTACTGCTTCTATTTACCCGATACCCTATGGGGTAATTGAGAACATCCCGCAAGGGAAATGAGAACGGTATAACGGTACTAAGGAACAATCATTAATCATGGATTATATCATGCCGTATACTCGTCCGAAGTATTTGAAACAATTTGTGACGCTTAAACATTTTTTCACGATGGACTATCAATAATATGGGCAATTGAAGATGTAAGGGATAATTGGGAACATTCCAAATTACTCTTTAAGCAAGAATAAGTGAATATTCTCCTATTGCAAATGCAAACCCACCACTTACTTCAGCGCTCACTGCAAAATTAGTGAATAATCCCCATTTTGAAGCGAATTTTCACTAACTCATATTTAGACTATCCGCTTCACGTCGTTCCCCATTGCCCGAAGTAGTCAATATACATCGAAATAGCTTCCGCTCTAAACTGTATTTTTTATTTATTTCAAATCACTTTTCAAAAACAGATAGTATGTGCATGACGGTAACGAAATATTACGTCTGTGAACTTAAGAATGTGATGTTTCTATCTATTGACAAAAATTATAACAAAAATGCAGAAAAAACTATTTGACCTAGAGTGGAAGTTTTTTTTTATGTCATAAGATAGCAAACAAGCAGATGGGTCTCCTGATGGAAAGAGTCAACCATCGCCAAAGATGTTAATGGTGCGTTGCTATCTTGTGGCGAGGTCTAATGCCACATGCATAAGTTTACCGGCTACCTTACCCTCCAAACCGGAACACGACAGCGACAAGCACTGACGCTATTGCGGCAGGAATAGGTAAGGCGGTGGTACCAGACCCGGGCGAGACAATGCAGAACTCTACCACCTAGTAGCCACGATGGTAGTGACTCGATAGCCAATCGGTCGCCTTTTACGACCTGCCTGGCAGAATGGCAGTTGGCCTATTCTTCAAAGGAGGCCGGGACCAACACGGCGAAGTTTGCATGTATTGTTTCATTTTTAATGTCACGTATACATAAAAACGATACTGTATGCAGTTGTTGAAATGGTTTGGCACGGTATAGTATGTAGAGAAGTATGATTTATCTAGAAGTTCCTAATTACCCGCCGTTCTCAATTACCCTACTCTCCCTTAATTGTTAATGTATATTATAATTGGGTCAATTTTTATCTCCACCGTTCGCTCCATTGTCCTAAAAAGTGGTATAAAGTTTTTGCTTCAAGTATTAAGTATTTAAATTATTAAATAGATTTGGTAGAAAAAATATTTACATAATAAAAATATATTATTAAATAGGTTTGGTAGAAAAAATATTTATTATACTGACATCAAGTTCCGCAGTCATTCTTGCGTTGTCATCTTGTAGTTCTCGGTTAATGTCATGTAAACTGGCCAGTCGAGGCATCTCCTCCCTTAGTACACTATACTCTACACTGTATTCCGTCAACTGCTGGGATATATCTAATTTGTGGACCTGGAAATAATGAAATGATTCTATGTTTTTAATGTCATAAGTAGCAAACAAGCAGATGGTTCTCCTGATGGAAAGATAACTTTTTTGTAATTTTGTTAATAGGCTTATACTGCTTCACAAACCACTTTAAATTTAATTAATAACGCCAACCGATTTCGCCTTTTACGTCATCTTCAAGATTACAAGACTTTTATAAATATAGCATTAACGTATCTAAGCTAATATTTTATACAAAACAAGGTAGACATAAATTACTGAATAAACAAATGTTGCTAGCTCTCAGTGGTAGAAAATTTCCTGAATATGGTATATTTTTGAACTAGGAAAACAATATTTTACCAACAAAATTTTAAACGGTTTGTGAAAACAATTTTTCGCTTTGAAGTGATATTTTTAGTAGAGTCAAGTGGCGGCCTCCCCCCCCCCCCCCTCCCCGGGGGGATAATTAATTATAATTCCGGGGGGATAATTAATTTATTTTATAATATATAATTATAAAATAAATTAATTTTTTACTGTTCACATTCAACCGGTTTCGCTTATTAAAGCTATAATAAGCGAAAGCATAGCTTTAATAAGCGAAACCGGTTGGATGTGATTAAAAATATACGGGAACTGGAAGTACAAGTGAGTTTATTTGTAATACATAATTTATTTTATATCGCTAACCGCTTTCGTTTTTTTAGGCCTTACGGCTACCGTACGCTTGAAGGATGCCTTAAAAAGGAAAACCGGTTGGCGATATAAATAAAATAAAAAGCTTGAGAGGTGTCAAGGGACACCCGGATGGAACGAAGTTCCTTTTATTATTATTTACAAAAAACCTGTATACACTCAATAAAAATAATCGTCGCGACACCACACTGTTCAATACGAAATAGAATTCGGCACCCGGTCGAATTTCGGAACCCGGTCTAATTTCGAAACCCCGTCGAATTTCGGCAACCGGTCGAATTTCGGCACCCGGTCGAATTTCGGCAACCGGTCGAATTATGACCCGCGGTCGAATTTCGGCACTCAGTCGAATTTCGACCCATGGTCGAATTTCGGCACCCGGTTGAATTTCGGAACCCGGTCGAATTACTACCCGCGGTCGAATTTCGGCACCTGGTCGAAATTCGACCGGCGGTCGAAACTCGGCAACCGATTGAAATTCGACACACGGTCGAATTTCGACACTCGTTCGAAATTCGACTGTCCGTCGAAATTCAACTTTTGGTCGAAATTCGACATTAGGCCGAAATTCTGTATAAATGTCGAACATTTGGCACTAGAAAAAAGTAAACTCAATCAAATAGTAGATAGACTTTCACTTTCAATGCACGAGCTAAAGGGAAATGGCTGGATATTTCTATGCTTACAATACCTTACTATAGCAAAAAGTGTCGTGACAACTTTTCGTAAGTTTTTTTCCGTCTAGCCCCCTTTCACAACGCACGATAAGGAACTTCGTTCCAAAAAGTATATTTACGTAATTACTAGCTTTTGCCCGCGGCTTCGCTAGCGTTAAATTTATTTTAGGGAAGTAGGGAGGGTAGAAAGAGACGAAAAGAAGCCTATGTCACTCTCCATCCCTTCAACTATCTCAACTTAAAATATCACGGCAATTCGTCGCTCCGTTTTGCTGTGAAAGACGGACAAACAAACACATTTTCCCATTTATAATATTAATATGGATAATTAATTATTTAATATGGATAATTTGGTCGCCTCTGTGGTCTAGTGGTCCAGCGTTAGCGTTGATCATATGAGGTCCCGGGTTCGATTCCCGGGTCGGGCACATAAAAAGTGTTTTTTCAGTTTTCTGAGAAACACAAAGTTGCCCGGGATTGGAAAGTGCCCGGTTGGCGATAGGCTTGCCACCTATCACATTTGTGGGACCAAGTATCTTCGGCTAATCGTGGGTGCACTTGTTGTACCTCTGCCTACCCCTTCGGGGATATGGGCATGAAGATACTTTTTTTTGGATAATTGTAAAAATAAATGTCATTGTTAAAAAAATCTCACTAAATATTTTTAAAAAGTGTTCATTTTTAAAAAGTTTTTAAAACTTTCCGAGTGCTAAAACACGCATATACACTTACCGTCTTCATGACCTTGTCATAGATCCCCTTATCCATATCAGGCAACTTGTGTTTGAGGTACTCTGCTGCCTCTTCACAACTCTCGCACATCATCAAGCCATCCTTGTGAGCGGACAGTAGAGCCAGGGATATGGCGAACACGACATCCAGAGAATTTAGGAAAATTAAATCTGAAATTAAAGCATACATTTTAAGCCTTTCAAATAGTGTTCTACTTGTTGCTCAGAAACTTCTCACAAAAAACTTTGTTTTTACCACGGATTAAATTGATACGCCTTTCAAGACAATTTCTTATTTAGTCAGCGTAGCTTGCATTTACATACAGAAAAACAGGGTTATACTCCTTACCGATTAAATATAATGACTTCAAGGGTAATTTTTAAGCCTTGCCATCTATTTTATTTGTACGATAAAATTGTACAACATGGTTTATTTCAATTTTTTCACGATATATTAGATATATCTAGAAATGTATGACATTTTTGACAGTGATAGGAGTGTTTGCTCATATGCGCGGCGACATGTTTCCTTCCCAATGGCGTGTCTTTTAGTAGGTATTCATGTGGTCTGTGGTTTTACCATCTTCAATCCAAATTAATAAAAATTTTCATCAACAAAATATATCAGTAATTATGTCTAGCATATCCATACATATAATAATATTTTTTAAAAGAATACTTGGGGCGTGATCTACAACCGATATCGAAGCCAAACATATAGTTTTTAGAATTTTTGTCTGTTTGTCTGTATGTATGTCCGGGGTAAACTCAAAAAGTATTGCATGGATTTACTTCAAATTTTGTATGAATATTACTAATAGGTCGGGTCAACATATAGGCTACATATATACGCCATCACATACGAGGGAGGGGCAGTGCGGAGTAAACGAACTCCGCGCGAACGAAGTCACTGGCAACAGCTACTTTTCAATAAATTTATTTATAAACAAACTAGCAGTTACCCGCGAATTCGTTCGCGTGACCAAAAATCATTACTTCTCTTTGCTTTGTTAGCTTCCCTTTACTTAGTTAGTTAAAAGTAGTATGTCACTCCTGGATAATGAAGCTTTTTAGAAAGTTGAAAGAATTTTTAAAATCAGTTGAGTAGGTTTTGAGTTAAATCGTAACAAACAAACAAAACATATTTCCTCCTTAATAGTTTAGATTAGAAAATATAAAGTTTATGCAAAAACTGACGAGGCAGGTTAAGATAGTAAGATTTTCCCTTTACATGAAATACGATTACTATCGACCGATTTTGATAAAACTTGGACTGTTCCTTAAATAGGAATATACCTGTTTTAAATTAAAAACAATTATCTCAATATGGTTTTAGTTCCCAGAATTTCGTGGAAAAAACGAACATCTATACATATAATAAAATCGTAGGAAAGTCAAAACTGTACATTGAATATTTTTCTAAAAGAATACTTGGGGCGTGATCTACAATCGATATCGAAGCTAAAAATATAGTTTTTAGAATTTTTGACTGTTTGTCTGTTTGTATGTCCGGGGTAAACTCAAAAATTACTGCATTTAAATTACTTCAAATTTTGCATGAACATTACTAACAGGTCGGGTCAACATATAGGCTACATATTGTCACGCTATCACCTACGGGTAGAAGCTATGCGGAGTAAACGAAGTCCGTGCGGACGAAGTTGCTGGCAAGAGCTAGTACAAAATACAAACATATAAACGTGTAAACATAGAAACATAACTTTGCCTCAATCATATTTTTAATTGTTTACCATTAATCAATCAATGAATCAGCCTAGATTTATAGTTTGTTTTTGTAAAATTTAATTTTGCCTGTATTGATCAGAAATTGTAGTATTTTTTATATCATAAGATAGCAAACAAGCAGATGGGTCTCCTGATGGTAAGAGTCAACCATCGCCTATAGACACCAAAGATGTTAATGGTGCGTTGCTATCTTGTGGCGAGGTCTAATGCTACATGCAAGTTTACCGGCTACCTTACCCTCCAAACCTGTGCTTGTCACTGTCGTGTTCCGGTTTGGAGGTTACCCTCCAAACCGGACACAGTGACAAGCACTGACGCTATTGCTGCAGAAATAGGTAAGGCGGTGGTACCTGACCCGGGCGAGACAATGCAGAACTCTACCGCCTAGTAGTCACAATGGTAGTGACTTGCAGAGCCAATCGGTCGCCTTTTACGACCTGCCTGGCAGTAGACCGGGATCCCAGGAACACACTTTTTTTATTACTAACAAGCTGAATTTTTGTGAACGGCTTCGTTTTGACGAGACAACCATCTTTTCTATCTTCGAAAAATCTCGAATCGGGTAACTAATCAAGATAGATAAAAAAGGAAACTTAAGAGTATTGGACTAAGAAAAGTTTCTACTTTACGTGTAGGACAATGTTACCCTTGAATAACAATAATAATTAACAAGCTGTTGTGAGAAAATTAGGTTGTTATTAAATTAATTAATATCAATTTAAAAACATCTCACAATTCCGAAAATTTAGAATGGAGGCCTCGCCAGAAAAACCATCGAATGTGTAGGACAAAAGAGTCATCGTGTTTCTCATAATATAATCAAGCGATTTAATCAAAAAAAAATTATTGTTGTTAACAAATTAATAAATTTCCTTCACTGAATCAAAGTTTTCAAAGCCTCATAACTTTACTAGAACGAAGTTCCTTATCGCGCGTTGTGAAAGGGGGCTAGACGGAAAAAATCTCACGAAAAGTTGTAAGGACACTTTTTGCTATAGTAAGCTATTGTAAGCTGTGCGGCGTGCGCATGTTTCTCTCTCTCTCTCTCTTATAGAAAGCAAGCCAGATATTTTCATTTCTATTTCGCATTGAACAGTGTGGTGTCACGACGATTATTTTTGTTGAGTGTATACAGGTTTTTTGTACAATTAATCGAAAGGAACTTCGTTCCATCCGGGTATCCCTTGATACCTCTCAACTTTTTTAGTTACACAGTTCGAGATTTTTCAATGATAGAAAAGACGGTCGTCTCGTCAAAACGAAGCTGTCCACAAAAATTCAGCTTGTTATTAATCAAAAAAAAGTTTGTTTGTGGGACCACGGTCTAAACCACATCACACGGATAGCAACGTGCTTTTATCGTATTTTTAGAAGATACTTCTAACTTTAAGCTAACTGTATAAGCTGTGGTTGTTTATAATTGGGAAGGCACTGCCATCTCCCATCATGTAATATATAAAATCTAGTTTATGTATTTTCTGTTTAGTCCAGTAAAAAGTTTAATGAAACCATGATCTGACCAGTTTTGGCGCAATGAGTAAAAATGTGTTCATTAATACTTAAATAATGATATTATGAAAGAAATTCTAATTTAAATTTAGGGGAAAGTGATGAAAAAAATAAAAAAAGGGTTGAAAAATGCCTTTTTTTTTAAATAACTTAATAACGGTAGTAAATAGAAAAAAAAGTTTCAAGTAAAAGTTGTAGAAAAAAAAATTCTACACAAAAAAGTTCCTCTTCATTTTTTTGTTATCTACTTTAGTTTAGCTACAAAAAATAAAAATTAAATTTGTAGTAAAATATGTAAAAATATATAAATATGGGAAAACATATGTAGTAGTGTTAGTACATATTTATGTAATGCGCGCGCTGCATGGTACAGGGCCGTAATAATTCTGGTAAGTTTTTATAATTAATTACAAAGCAAATTTAATTTTTATTTTTTGTAAGTAAACTAAAGCAGATGACAAAAAAATGGAGGAATTTTTTGTGTAGAATTTTTTTCTCTACAACTTTTACTTGAAACTTTTTTTTCTATTTCCTACCGTTATTAAGTTATTTTTAAAAAAGGCATTTTTCAACACTTTTTTATTTTTTTCATCCCTTTCCCCTAAATTTAAATCAAAATTTCTTTCATAATATCATTATTTAAGTATTAATGAACACATTTTTACTCATAGCGCCAAAACTGGTCAGATCATGGTTTCATTAAACTTTTTACTGGACTAGTTAGCAATCCAATTAAATTAAATAATTTACTATTTCCGTCAGGAAGCTTGCTATCTTAAAAACGTTACGAAAGTCAAAATTCAAACTTTTACGTAGGAATTTTATATTCTTTGAATTGTTCTCTTATGGAATCCCTCGAGCTAAGATTGTAATCTCCTTCCTTGCTGTTTTTTTGTAGTATTATTGTATATATTTTATTGTTTTTTTTGTAGTGTTATAGGATCGTCATCTGCTTTTTTGTTTACAAAAAATATCAAACTAATAAGGCGACCGCTTGGCTTTACGAGTAACTACCATCGTGGCTACTAGGTAGTAGAATTCTGCATTGTTTCACCCGGGTCCGGTACCACCGCCTCACCTATTCCTGCCGCAATAGCGTCAGTGCTTGTCGCTGTCGTGTTCCGGTTTGGAGGGTAAGGTAGCCGGTAAACTTATGCATGTGGCATTAGATCTCGCCACAAGATAGCAACGCACCATTAACATCTTTGGTGTCTATAGGCGATGGTTGACTCTTTCCATCAGGAGACCCATCTGCTTGTTTGCTATCTTATGATATATAAAAAAGCTTATTTAATAAATACTCACCGAATACCCTCACGACAAATCCAAGTGGAAACTGACTAGTAAAGAGAGTCAGCATCCAAGGCGCTGCGTATAACGCTGGAGAGATGTCCAGGGCTTCCAGCTTAGCGTGGAGTTCTGGCTCGTGATCACGAAGAAGACGGGAGTGTTGGTATAACTGAAGACGTTTACGGTTATATTAATTTAAAAAAAAGCATCTTCACGCCCATATTCCCGAAGGGGTAGGCAGAGGTACAACAAGTGCACCCACGATTAGCCGAAGATACTTGGTCCCACAATGTGATAGGTGGCAAGCCTATCGCCAACCGGGAACTTTCCAATCCCGGGCAACTTTGTGTTTCTCAGAAAACTGAAAAAACACTTTTTTTATGTGCCCGACCCGGGAATCGAACCCGAGACCTCATGTGGTCAACACCAACGCTGGACAACTAGACCACAGAGGCGATTATATTAATGATGAAATGAAATACATTTGTTTGTAATGTTTATTATGTATGGATGTATGTATGAAAGCCGAAACTAGTTTGTTCACAATCAGCAGTAGAATCGATTGCAATAGTTTTTAAGTGTGTAATTTTTTTATCACAAAAGTCTATAAAATCATTGTTTATGTGGACACACTAGTTTGTTAGTAACATTTTGTTTATTTACCTAATTACTCTTCACTTGAATCTCATAAATTTTTACCACTGATCCATTCTGATAGTCCAAAGCCTGTAAGTATGATGGGAAATATTATCATCATATTTTTAATAGTACCTGCCGCGTGTGGGCGATCGGTCCCGTTCATTTACGCGTAGGGTGACCTTACATTTGGGACGTCATTGATACAACTAAATCTGTCGATAACTCAATAAGTATTTATTATTTCCGTTTTATTTATTTTTTTATTAATTGTTTATATAAAAATACGATTGGCGTGTTTCGGTTTTTGTATTAAGTAAAAGACATGGTGTATATATATTTATATATATATATATATATATATATATATATATATATATATATATATATATATATATATATATATATAAATATTCATGGGACAAATTACACTTACTGATCTAACCCCAAGGTAAGCAAATTATTTGCTTGTGTTATGGGAGTTATTCAATGATACTAATACATAGAAATACATATATAAATACTTTTACATACATAATAAACACCCAAACCCGGAAATACAAACATTTATGCTCATCACACAAATGCTTGTCCCTGCCGGGGATCGAACCCGAGCCCCGTTGATTGCGTAGTCAGGATCGCTCACCACTCGACCGGGGCGGTCAAATATATGTATATATATATATATATATATATATATATATATATATATATATATATATATATATACATGTATTTCTATGCAATTGCATCCCTGATACTAAGACTATTTAATTTTTGTTAAAATTTTTTGTTACAACTTTTTACATAAGAAACAAATACTAAAAATACATCCTATAGATATATATCTACAATCTAAACTAAAGAAAGGGTCGTGGCGTAAACTCGTGATGGAAAATTCTAACACTTTATCATCTATTCATCCGCCAAGTCCGCCCGTTCGAAGGAACTTCGTTCTAAAAGATTATATAATGTTTTTACTTTCAAGACAAGATAAAGCGTTAACAGATTTACAAAAATATAAAAAATGCAGTGACATGGAAATACTGAAGCGTATCAGACTATGAATTTTCTATATTGAAACCAAGGAAGTTACATTCTACCCGGAATGCTTACACGCGCTTCAAAATCGTGCCGAAGAATACCACGACATGAGTGGAGTGTGTGTGTCTCTTTCTACTAAATAAAGCGCCAATCGCCATACATAAGTGTAGCCATGCGTAGTTTGCAAATTACTACTAAGTAATTCTACTAATTGGAGAAACAGTTTTTGCATTGCATAATTAATTACGTAATAATTAAAATATGCACATTTTAGAACTTACTATGTTAATTACCATACATTTTATGCTAATATATTTAGCGACGTGTATGAATAAAAGGGATTTAACGATTACCGAATATATAAAAATCTACCATCAGCAGTTTTATTTTAACACTCGCAATTGTAAGAAAGGGACAACATCCACTCATGTCATTGTCTTGCTCAGAACGTTTTTCCCCTCTGTTAAGAAAGAAACAAATGTCAACTTTATGAGTAACGAAATAAAGTACATTTTTATTTTTCAAATATTGCTTCGTAACAATTCCAGTTATCATATATAAGTTCCTTGATTGAAACAGAGTGCTAAGTGTGAGTTTTCTTTTCGCATTCGATCGTGAGCGCGTTTCGAGTTTACTAGGAATTTGTATGTGATTTGTACAGCGCCACCTAGTGGTACACTGGTTTCTCACGTTTACCACTAGGTGGCGCTGTACAAATCACATACAAATTCCTAGTAAACTCGAAACGCGCTCACGATCGAATGCGAAAAGAAAAACTCACACTTAGAACTCAGAGGTCGTAGTTAGGTAGCTTTTTATGTACTTAACTGATATCATTCAGCGAAAGAATAAACTAGGTATGCCTCAAATCCCGGAACTAATTTTAAAGAGCAGAAATAATCCTTCTAATTAATTAAATAAAAAAGTTATTTACTTTTACACAAATGAAACCACTGCAGGCGCGACGTTCCCAAACTTACCTCAACGACGTTGAATGTTCGAAGTTGCAAATTTCAATGCGCATACGTTCGATGTTGTCAGTTTGTAGTGCACACAATAAAGCTTACGTAATAATTCACGGTAATAATTCACATGTGAAATCACTGTGATTTTTTTCATGTCATTCAATGAAAATTAATTAAATGTAGCGATCATTTCTAAGCCTAGTACGAATACTGACCTGAACTTGCAAGGCGCTCATGTCAGGTAAGTACTGTCTCCGAAGACCTCGCCTCAACATGAGATGCCGCAACAAAATGAAGGCTTCTGCTTCTTCCATCTATTAATAAAACATCTTATTACTATTGCAATTTTTATATACATAAAAAGGAAGTACACAAGAAGTTGGATATCAACAAGGAAATAACCACGGATTAAATGGATACGCCTTTTAAGACAATTCTTTAGTTTCTCAGTGTAGCTTGCAATTACACACAGAAATACATAAGTACTTACCAATGAAAAGAAATCATTTTAAGGGTAATTTTTAAACCTTGTCATCCCATTCGGTACGATAAAACAGTGCAAATGGTTTATTTAAATTTTTCGCAATATATTATAACTTAAAAATGTATGAAATTTTTGACAGTGATAGTAGCATTTGCTCATATGCACGGCAACAAGTTTCCTTCCCAATGACGTGTCTATGAGTATTCATGTGGTCTGTGGAAAAAGAAACACTTATAGAACCGAAATATATAAGACCGCACGTTAATCAAGCGGTTAGCGAACCTGACTACGCAATCGACGGGGCTCGGATTCAATCCCCGACGGGGACAAGCAAATGTGTGATGAGCATAAATGTTTGTATTTCCGGGTTTGGTTGTTTATTAAATATATTCCAGTATTTATATATGTATTTCTATGTATTAGTATCGTTGACTAACACCCATAACACAAGCAAATAATTTGCTTACTTTGAGGTTAGATCAGTAAGTGTAATTTGTCCCGTGAATATTTATTTTTTACTAGCTGACCCGGCAAACGTTTTTTTGCCATTCATATTAGGAATCCATAGCGAACAAACAACGTGACACGTAATTTATATAAATCTACGCCCTACGGGATTATCCTTCCACGCAGCCAAAATGGCATTAAACTATACGTTGGTTAAGTATTCTTAAATTTTCTATTTTTCCGGGCAATTTTCTTAATATTTCCTTTTTTTTTTTTTTTTTTATATCATAAGATAGCAAACAAGCAGATGGGTCTCCTGATGGAAAGAGTCACCCATCGCCTATAGACACCAAAGATGTTAATGGTGCGTTGCTATCTTGTGGCGAGGTCTAATGCCACATGCATAAGTTTACCGGCTACCTTACCCTCCAAACCGGAACACGACAGCAACAAGCACTGACGTTATTGCGGCAGGAATAGGTAAGGCGGTGGTACCAGACCCGGGCGAGACAATGCAGAACTCTTCCACCTAGTAGCCACGATGTTAGTGACTCGATAGCCAATCGGTCGCCTTTTACGACCTGCCTGGCAGAACGGCAGTTGGCCTATTCTTCAAAGGAGGCCGGGACTAACACGGCGAATTTCCTTTTATAAGAACCTTCTCCTTACAATTACAAACAAAAAAACTACCGAAATAAGTCCAGCTGCGGATTATTATTAATTTTGCTCTATCCGTGCGTATGAATAGTATAGAATAATCTATTTACCAAAAAAATGAAATTCACAGAATTAACGACATACAATAAATGGAAATTAATGTATTGGAACGAAGTTCCTTACGGCAGGCTTGGAGGGGATAGGGATTTTGCTGCGCGACCGAACTGAAAAAAATGTGATAGTAAAACCGTAAGAAAAATGCGTGGAATAAAAGCGTTAAATGAGACGTGCGCAGGCGCGACAGTCGCGTACACAAGCGAGTAGTGCCGTTTAGCCGAAGGAAGTTCGTTCCTACCTGGTGTCCCGCGACACCACATCATTTTTTTCAACGCCTAGAGTCATGTACATAATGTATACATATTTGGCCCGCGTAAGTCCAGGCTTATTTTGAAGAATAGACCAACTGGCGATCTGTCGGGCAATACGTAAGTGGCGACCGATTGGCTATGCGAGTCACTACCATCGTGGCTACTAGGTGGTAGAGTTCTGCATTGTCCCACCCGGGTCTGGTACCACCGCCTTATCTATAGAGATGGGTTATACCGATATTTCTCAAGATTAGGTGATACTAATATATTCACTTTTAAATATTATAATGTCTTAACTAATATGTCAATATTAACTAATATTTCACTGTAATTTGGACCTTAAAGTAACAGTAATAAGATCTGATACTGATACGGAAGGAAAATATCTAAACTAATATATAATATTTCACTGTAATTTGAACCTTAAAGCACCAGTAATAAGATCTTATACTGATTCGGCAGGAAAATATTTTAACTAATATATCAGTATTAACTAATATTTCACTGTAATTTGGACCTTAAAACACCAGTAATAAGATCTTATACTGATTCGGCAGGAAAATATTTTAACTAATATATCAGTATTAACTAATATTTCACTGTAATTTGGAGCTTAAAATAACAGCAATACTGCAGGAAATACGTCTGTCTCATTCGTACGTACGACGCGGCGTATCGTGAAAATATTTTAATATTTTCACGAATCCAACGGGCGCCAATCTAATGAATCCGAACTATTCCGACGACCGAATGATATTATCCGATTCATTTTGGATAGCCGTTACAGATATTAGGCGAATAAGAAATATTAGCATATTACAGTTCGCCGGATTACTAATCCACGAATCCTTTCAATATTACTAATATCTTAGCGAATACTAATATATCAGTCACACCATTACTTATCTACTCCTGTTAACTTTTTAATTTTTTTTTCTATAGGTAATAGTTATATTTTGCTATCAGGAGAACCACCTGCCATGACATAATATTAAAAAAATACTTACATGTAAAAGCAGAACTCCAGCGACAAAACTAAGTCCCTGACAGTAGCCCACGTCAGGATCCAGGAGGGAGTAGGCCTTGAGCAGGTTGTACAGAGCCAGCTGACCTGGTCCTAGAGCTGATGCGAAGTACGAGTGCTTGGGGAATGTACGACCTGCAAACGCAACAGTTTACTGTAATAGGCTAGATGACCTACCCTGCGTTGATCCCTGGCTCCTTTAAAGAAAAGGCCAAGTGCCATTCTGCCAGGCAGGTCGTAAAAGTCGACCGATTGGCTATGCGAGTCACTACCATCGTGGCTACTAGATGGTAGAGTTCTGCATTGTCTCGCCCGGGTCTGGTACTAACGTCTTACCTATTCCTACCGCGATAACGTCGGTGCTAGTCACTGTCGTGTTCCGGTTTGGAGGGTAAGGTAGCCGGTAAACTTATGCATGTGGCATTAGACCTCGCCACAAGATAGCAACGCAATTTTAACACCTTTGATGTCTGTAGGCGATGGTTGACTCTTTCCATCAGGAGACCCATCTGCTTGTTTGATATCTTATGATATAAAAAAAAAGATTCCGATGAATTGAAAGCCCTCTTCATTTTTATCACTTAATAAATATCCACTTACCTAAATCAATTAGTATAGCGTGCTGATGTTTCGTGAGACCAGACAGCAGAGTCCTATATGGAGTGTTGTAGTGTGGAAACTGCTTCGTATCTGGTGGTGGGAGTCGAATACAAGTCTGTTCAGCCAGAAAGAACCAGACTCCTCCACGAGACATACGAGGTACTCCTGAAAAGATTTAAAGGTTGATACTTTTTTCACTTTATGGTCATAGCACACATATTAACTCGGAAAGGGATCATCCCGTGATTACCTTTTACCTTTTTTTTAAAGAAGAGGGGGTAAACGAGCAGGAGGTGCACCTGATGGTAAGTGATCACCGACGTCCATGGACATCCACAATACCAGAGGTCTTGCAGTTGCGTTGCCGGCCTTTTAAGAATGAGTAAGCTCTTCTCTTGAATTCCCCCAAGTCGTATCCGTTTGGAAACACCCCTGCCGGTAATTGGTTCCATATTATATTTATTATATTTGACCCAATTCTACCTGAGGCGATGTGTCGTTATTTGGCGATGTGCTGATATGCAAACGATTGGCTGCAAGTTTTGCGAGTCACTACCTTCGTTGTTACTAGATCGTAGAGTTCTAGATTTTCTCGGCTGGGTCTGGTACCACCGCCTTATTTATTCCTGTCGCAATAGCGTTAGTGCTTGTCACTGTCATGTTCTGCTTTGCAGGGTAAGGTATCCGGTAAATTTATGCACGTGGCATTAACATCTTGCCACGAGGATGGCAACGCACCATTAATATATTTGGTATCTAAAGGCGACGGTTGTCACTTTCCATCAGGAAATCCATCTATTTTGCTATCTTATGATAAAAAAAATTGTAAAAGGGTTAACCCTACAGGATACCCTAAAATTCCTCGCTTAATTGAGGTAGTGTAACACTCGTCGGGCGAATATAACAGCCGGCCGTGTTACTCCACCAATTATAACACCTTTTGCCCGGGGGATTTACTTTAACCTGCTTGGCTGCTGGAGGCACACGAAGATCGACGGAATTTCGTATTATTTCCAATAATACACGATTTTTATAACTCCATTTATTTTTCGGGCATATGTCTTTTCCCGTCAAGATTATTTCGAACCCACTTATTCTATACACGTTCCATATAAAAACTAGACAGTTCTACGTTTAAAAGTAGACAAAGCTGCCAGTGTATATGTAACACCATAAAGGTATTACAGTAGTTTAAGCTCAAAGGAGTAAAAACTATAAGCATAGATTTTATCAGTTCAAACCATTGATATAAAATAGTTCAAGATGCACAGTTACGAACAAAACTGACACTCAAAACTGTCCCTAATTTCACACAGGTAGTTATAGATATGGCAAAAATATATGTATTAGCATATCCAACCTTAAGCTCAAGATTTATAGTTGTTTTTACAAAACAATGTACGATAAATAATAAAATTCTATTTGATTCTATTTGAAATGAGCGCACAATTGAAAATATTGCGCTCATTTTTATAGGACGTTTTTGAGACACTGATTGCGTATCTTGTGTTTTTTATATCAATGGTTCAAACATTTGATTTCTGAAATATATAATCTTTTTTTTTTTCATTTCAAATTTTCAAAATTTCAGATCAAAATTTTGATCTTTCGAATGACATTCAACGCAATTTTTGAAATTTTTGAAATCTTAAAGAAAGAAAATTAAAAAAAAGAATCTATAAACTAAGAAAAATATATAAAAAAATAAAAAGTGTCAAAGTTATGTCAAAAAAATTGTCATGAATAAATCCCAAATAATTTTATCGATTTTATCAATTTTACGGTGTATTCGATTCGTAACGAAAACTTCATGTTGTCAAGTTTTTCCAAGAGCAATATCGCAATAATGTGAGCAGATTATTCGAAGGATATTAGAGTTTTTGCAAGATTCTTGATTTAGTGCACTACAAAGAAGGAATATGATTTTGAAAGAAAGAAAAAAAGAAAGAAAGAAAATATTTATTTGCAAGAATATGGGTGTTACAAGTTGTTAAAAATAAATTAAGTTACCAACATATTCTACCATTATATGGTGTGCAAATATTTAAAAAAATGATCATTATAAAATATTTTATTTTGAGAACGGTTTTTTAAAACGAAGACAATCCCTGCATAGTGTTTTACGAAAATAGGCGTCAGAGCTATCTTTCAGGACGAATACAACCATTGTAATGTGCCATAATATTTTATTTTATGCATTTTTCCAACAGGATATATGATCCTAAAGTGCAAATGTAAAAAAATAATATTAAATATTACAAAATCTGTTCACCTTAACATTTTTTTTTCACCAGTAAGTATTTCAATAGAAATCTAAAATATTTATTATAGGTATAGGTATGTGAATTAAGGTAATGTTCAATATATTGTTTTTTTTTTTCAGTCCGTTAATTGAAGTCATTGGATTTAGAAGAATTATTTTAAAAACACTATAAATCCTCACATGTAATCGTTTGCCGATCAAATTTTGAACCTGCGGTAAAACGAATAATCAAGACTTAAACTCTTAATCCCTTAAATTAGTCCTAAAAGTTATTTTAAAAATATGAAGTAAATTTTTTGTAGAAAATAATTTTTAATTAAAAAAAATTGTAACTTATATAAAATTGATTAGACTTTGAATTTGAAAAGGCATTAAACGCAGTTCTAAAAGTTATTTTAAAAATATAAAGCGAATTTATTTAAAAAAAACAATTTTTATCATTTAAAAATTGTGACTTATTTAAAATTAATTCGATTTTGATTTTGAAAAGGCATTATTAGTTCCAGTTTTTTTAATTTCTAAAAAAGTTTAAAATTTTAAAAATTTATTTGGTTGAAAAACCGTGAAGTTACGTCAAAAAGAACACGTTTTTCAAAATTTTTCGTCAAAGATAACTCCCGAATGGAAAAAAAAACAGATCTTAATGGTTTTTGCGGCGTTAGATCTATCGTTACATTAATTTGGAAGTTTTTGTAAGAAAACATTGTTTTTAAGATATATTTTTTTTATTTTTTTAAATTTATAAAATATCCTGGATCAAATCGGTACAGATTTTCAGGAAGTCAAGTTTGGCAGAACGCAATCGAAGCCATCGACCACGTATCGATGGATCAAGCCGTTTAAGAGTTATGGTACCTTTACACACACACATACATACATACATACATACTGACTATAATAGTGTTACGTACTCGGGTTCGCAATTGTAGAAAAACACCACTTATATTAAATCCGTGTATTTACGCAACACAACACAACGTAATACTAAAATACCCTTTACACAATAGTCACTTGCTGTACTATCACTGAACTTATAACACTACACAATAGAACACTTCTCACTTCGCACTGTTCACTTGATATATCGTTCTCGATCGCTTGATAAAAACTGACTCGTGTTTGTCAACATCTCTGTATTTATCGGCAGGGGAAAGCCCTAGCTGGATCCAGAAAAGTCTAAATGTATCGGGAAACAATGAATCACTTTTTATCGTAAACATGTTATGAGTCATAAATCCTAGTACACGCTACTTTCAACCTTATGCCATATCCCACAAAGTCCATTATGGCATAGCCCCGGTCAACTATTTGTTTGTCAACAGGAGTTTTCTAGATAAATAGCGCGCGCGCGCTCTAATTCTACACGCTTCTAGATTATTCGTAACAATAGTATAAAATAAACCTTATGTTTTATTTCATCTAATATTTTATTTAAACTAAAAAAATAATTACATTTTAACTTTATTTATGCCAAATTTCGTACCCCAACATTCGACTTATTCTTGTAAAAATAGGGTACAATTTTTTTCTTTAAATCTATACTAATATTATAAAATTGTAGAGTTTGTTTGTTTGTTTGGTTGTACGCGGTAATCTCGAAAACTGCTGAATCGATTTGAATAATTCTTTTTGCGTTAGGTAGCCTGTTTATCGAGGAAGGTTATAGGCTATATAACATCTTGCTACGACCAGTAGGAGCGGAGTAAACAAAGTCCGCGCGGGCAAAGTCACGGGCAATAGCTAGTATTAATATAAAACTATAAAGAAAGGAGAAATAACTCCTCACCTTGCCACACAGCCTGTTTGAGCATGTGCCGGTCCACCTTCGCCACTGGCTGCGACTTGTCTCTGCTCAACAGGTTGTCCCACATCAAGGATACTCCAGCATCGCAGACACCCAGTTCCGTGTATTCAAGCTTTATTCTGCGAACTGCTGATGATTCTTCTCTTTCTGTAACAAAATAATAGTTATTTTATTACGAATCTTACATTTCATATATTTTAAAAGAAAAAACGTAACCCTTATTACTTTGTTGTCTGTCCGTATATATACAGTGTGTAAAGAAAACCCTGCCCGACCCTAAAGAGGCATATAGGTTGGTTAAAGGCATTACTAAAAACAATATTAAAATGAATTTATTTCTGAAAATAAAAAAGATATCGTTTTTTTAATATTCGTATTTTTACTTTTATTTCCCTAGAGATAAGCAAATATTTTTAAAATGACAACACCTTGTCGCTGTTTGTTTCATTGTTTCGCTATGACGGCATTCGCACAAACGCCGCGCGAAAGCGCGTTGTTTGTTTTTCGGCTTTTTACAAAAAAACTTTAAACGCGCCGCACACGCGCCACGTGTCCTTCGGTAGCATCCAACTTGCGCGGCATTTTTGATAATAGAATTTACTTATTTGTAAGTGTTGTCATACTTAATGTATGAAAATACCATTTAAGATTACTTTTTTATTGAAAAACTAATTAATTAAATCCATAAAATAATTACACATATGTAAACATAGTACGGTACCAAATAAGACCTTTAATTATCCGACAGGGTTTTCTTTACACACTGTTTATTTTTTTGTTGAATTTGCAGGCATACAAGTTTGCTACCTGATACAAAACAGTCACTACTGCCCATGGATATTTACAATAAGAAAGGTTATTTTCAATGCCATTTGCCAAGGAATTTGTTGATTCTCTTAAAAATCCCGATATCAAAGCTACTCGGAAGAACCGTGTGAGGTAGGCTGTTCCCAAGCTTGAATATTCATATAAAAAGGTACGCGCAAATCAAACTGTCGTAGATGACCTAACTTCAAGATAATCTGAGTGGAATCTCTCTACGAAAAATATTTGGCGTAACGCTCACGGACCGGATTGGTAATTTTGACATAAGAAAGAGGTTAAGTTTGAAAGAAAGTGACGATGTAAAGATGAGAAAGGGCATGCTCCGTTGTTTCGGACATGTAGAAAGAATGGTAGATGAAAGGTTAACAAAACAGATATACAATGCGAATGTGGAAGGATGTAGGTACCGGGGAAGACCAAGACTGACCATACCATTATCAGATTGGTCAAGTACTGTCCGAAGGTGATGTGAAGAGTCTTCACAACCGTAGGCGTATTTGTATGAAGAAAGTCATGAATGTGGAGGTAGCGAGACATGTCTGCAAGGATCGTGATGTATGACACTCGGTTTTCTCTTCCTACCCTATAAGGGATCTGGTGTGAAAATATAAGTAAATAAAAATATATTAGTATCATATTCTCTATGTTTCTATCTGCATTTCCGTCTATGGACTGTATTGATTGTGAGGAAATTAACCTCTCTCAGAGAGATTTCAGACCTACCACGTTGCATATTTTCAAGTCCCATTCATTTCATCAGTATGTCACCTACCTCTCAATTTGGCATTCTCATTTTCCATCCTAACCAGTAGGATGGTCTGATCAATGGCCATCTTCCACAGCTGCCTCAACTCCTCTCTAGATCTCTTCCCTTGTCTCGGAGTATTGTGGCCCAAAAGATCTGATTGAGTTAGTGTCTGATCATCTGAAAATAATAATATATTATATATATATATATATATATATATATATATATATATATATATATATATATATATATATATATATATATATATATATATATATATATATATATATATATATACATATTCTAATGCATATACATAGTTAAACTATGTATATGCATTAGAATATGTATAACTAATATTGTTATCTGATTAAGTTGGGGTGACTTGTAGAGAATGCCACTTATCATTTAGTCCAGCATTGTACACTGTTGTGCATAAATTTTAATAAATAATATTTTTTTTTTATATCATAAGATAGCAAACAAGCAGATGGGTCTCCTGATGGAAAGAGTCAACCATCGCCTATAGACACCAAAGATGTTATGGTGCGTTGCTATCTTGTGGTGAGGACTAATGCCACATGCATAAGTTTACCGGCTACCTTACCCTCCAAACCGGAACACGACAGCGACATTAGCTACGACATATATATATATATATATATATATATATATATATATATATATATATATATATATATATATATATATATATATATATATATATATACAGGGTATAACAAAAATAAGCACTAACTTTCAAGGGTATACGTGTACATGAACTAAACAAACACCTGGTAAAATATTATACCAAAAGGCACACATTTTTTGTTTCATATAAATTTAGTAAAATAAGAAATTAAAGTTTATTTTCACACCCCTACCTTGAAGATGGAAGTGATGTGACGTCAGCAACACGTTGAATGAATAGCGTGACGCACACATAGACATGAAGAATACCGCGTACTTGTACTTACACACATTTAATAAGCAATTTTTTACATATCACTTTCGTCACTGATTAATTATTATACATTAATCCAAATTCACTATTTACAGGCAATAATAAAACAACACTGTCTTCAAATTAATTTATAAGTAAGGTTCAAAATGACCACCACCCTTCTCAATGCAAAGAGCAGTTCTGCGTAACATTGATAACCTTACATTATGCAACATATGTGGGGTTATGGACCTAAATGCTGCATTAATTTTACCTTCCATCTCTTCACGTGTATGACATTCCACAGAGTAAACTTTATTTTTCACATAACCCCATAAAAAGTAGTCTAGGCACGTGAGATCTGGAGAACGAGGTGGCCAAGGCACCGGGCCACTTCGACCTATCCACTCTGCAAATCGATCGTTTAAATAATCACGCACAGGGCGTGCAAAGTGAGCGGGTGCTCCATCGTGCTGAAAAATTATATTACGGTATACATTCAGTGGAAGATTTTCCAGATGTTCTTCTAAATCCTCTCTCAGGTGTTGTAGGTACCTTTGAGCGTTAAGACCCTGAGGTAAAATAGTCGGCCCCAAAACATAGTCCCCAACGATGCCTGCCCAGACATTAATTCTCCACTGGTGCTGAAAGCTACTTTCACTCGAGGCATGCGGGTTATTATGTGCCCACACATGCTCGTTGTGCAAATTGAGCACACCATTTCTTGTGAAAGAAGCCTCATCTGTCCATAAAATATTAAAAGCAAATTCGGGATTTGCTTCAGCACGGTTCTGGTACCACCTACAAAAGTCCATTCTGGGCATATGGTCTGCAAGTCCTATCTCCTGAGTCCTTGAAAAATGGTAGGGATGTCGTCCATCATCCTGCAGAGTACGCCACACCACCATATGGTTTACATTTAACATAGCACTGCATCGGCGTGTGCTGGTCCGAGGATTCTCGTCAAAATGATTTAGAATTCGAGTCTCAATAGCAGTACCTACTCTTGAATTAGGACGTCCAACGTTTCGTTCGCGGTGGAAGGAACCAGTACGCTGAAGTCGTAAACACATGTTACGGAATACTGAGTACGGAGGTAAATGACGTTGTTCTGCTGGTGGCCTTCCATCAATAAACCGTTGTCGGTAAATCTCCCTCGCTTCATTAATGCTACCATTCCTAGCAGCACCAACACATAGCATCATTTCGTAAAATTCACTATTAGTGTAAAGGTGACGGTCATTATTATTTCTACGTGGCATTTTTAAAATCGCGATTTCCAATCAATGGGTATTAAGTAAGATTCATAAAAAATCGGCAATAATAGCAATAGTTACGCTCTCCAAAGACAAACGGCAACTGAATAAAAAAATAAAAATTCCTTTACAATTATCTAGGTACTTTTCCGAACTAATTAGGGTTCAGTGAAACAAATTTAAAAATAATCTTCTTCATCTTAGAGTTTATTCCGGTTATTCTCCACGCTTGCGCTAGGAACGAGTTTGAGTTTGCCGTAGCGACTGTCGTCTAACCTCCGAACCTCTCTGGAGGAAGCCGGTGCCAGGACCTCTTTCATTGTACAGCAGTCAGGTTGTCTTGGGTCCCGAAGGTGGTGGTGGGACCCCTTGCACCATAAATAAAAAAAAATCATTTCCCGTGTTAGTTTGAGTGCCTTAAGAAGAATTACCCTCCATTCTACCAGGCGAACTGAGAATCGAACCCAGTACCTTACGAAGAAACGCCTAAACCGGCATCACTCTTATCATAAAAGTGACAAAAATGTTGACTAAAACTATACGGAACTACATATTAGTATGATTTTACATAAAAACAAAATGGCAGAAAAAAGGGAGTGTCTTGTCTCTTTCCGAAAGTGGTCTTTTCGCCAATCAAAGCGTTTCGTTGCACTTTGTATAAGCCGCAAAACACGTGTAAGTTCTAAAGGCCTGTACAAACGACCGGCGGCGGCTTTAAAGTTAACTTAATACTTTTTCATTTCCAGTATGATAAACAATATTTTGATGAAAAAGATTAATTTTTCTGAATGAATGAACAGGTTGATATGTAATCCCGGCAATCGCTAAAATTAGCAATAGTTTTCGTTGGTTTCGCTTGCGTGGTTTATTTTTGACATTCACAAAAAACTCTAACCACGCGTGCGAAGCCGCGAGCAACGGCTAGTATTTTATAAAATCTTTGATCTAAAATGTAATCAAAAAAACGTAGTCAAAAATTATCTTTTTCCTGAAATAACTACTACTTAGAAAGGTCTTGCCAATTTCTCCCGTGAAACAGCTTTGCTGTGTTTCGGAGAGAAGGGCAAGACAGGCACTGTAATTACTGGCACCGAGACTTAACATCTTATGTCTCAGGATCTTAACATCTTATGTCTCTAACACATGAATGGAATACCTGGGCTAGTTCCAGCCCAGGTATCCCATTTTTGTTCATTAGCGACGTCGACCACTTACCATCAGGTGGCACGTCTGCTAGTTTGCCTATCTCAATAACATAAAAAAAGGTAAGAAGAGGCGCACCTAAAACAAACTTTAGGTAGGTACTAAGTTCCATCAGCCATGTAGTGATAGTGACAAACGAGCCTATCAACTCACCGGGAACATTCCGATTCTTGACATTTTTTTAGCAGTGCTAGCCATGTCAAATTTCATATGTAACGAAAATTAATTTGCGCAATTAAAATTCCCGCGGAAAATATTCAGTAGTGTGTGTGAGCAAGGCCTTAAGTCGGGCGCTTGGTCAACGTGGCCGTTGAGACGCCTAGCGCGATGTCGGTAATACTTCAAATCAAAGGACTTCTAGGCTAATCAATGCGTAGGTTTATTTGTCAAAAATGCTTATAAAAGGTTGTGTTGTGTCTTAATTCTTAATGATAATGCATATTTATTTTGCGAAGTGTCGTGTTATCAACGAGAAAGTTTTACTAAGTTTTTAGAATTGTGTGTAAAAAAAGTGATAATAGCTATGATTTACCTGCTCAAAAACTAATTACCTATTTAGACACCTTGTTATGTGAAGTTAGAAGCAAACAGGGTAGGTACTAGAGGTAAGTATTATGCCATTAAAACAGTTTGTAAGTTGAAACCATGCCAGATAATACATTGTAAAATGCCTATGAATCACGGAATAGATTTAGGTACCTACACTGAAAACACATGTGAATAGTTGACTTTGAAGGTGGATATTGTGTGATGAAGTAATTTATGTAATGTGTTTTCATAACAAAAAGATACCTTAATTAGTTATATTGGATTATTTGCCACGATTGTTTTAGAATGTATGTACCAAACTAATAGTTTCACTCAGAGTTAGAAATAATAATCCAGGTCACAATAAATTTTAGGTACACAGCTGATATAATTTTGTTGCCAGGCGGGAGATTTTCCTGCATGAAATGCCTAATAGCCGCAGGTTTGCCTTACGTAAACTAGGTATGAGACTACTAGGTAGGTATTTACGATTAATAAAATTTTATGAGATTTTTTTTATTGAATATGAGTATAGTAATTAATAATTATTTTAATATGATCGTAATATGCTATCGAGTGACACCAATAGTCGGACAGTGTTTTTTTTAACATAATGTAATAATTATGGCTATCAAAACCCAGTTAAGTTACCTATGAATCAAATTGTCCAGCCTGGTAATCAAACTAAGGACCCTCATGGGTTTATTCCAACATCAGTCCTGGTAGAAAAAAATATAAAAAAACTCTTTAAATAATATCTACATTATTTACTCTGTCAAGTAATTAGTACTTTGTTGTGCGTCTAGCAGTTCATTGACATCTATCATATGATTGTGACCTTTCATAGCTGCGTAAACCGTGCGCGTACGTTACTGCGTGCTATACTTCAGGGCTGCCACAGATCATTTTGAAAAAAAACTTCGACATTCATTTTCTCAGAAATTTCATAGTTTTTATTTATTAAAAATGTATAATTAAAGAGCTAACCACACATCCTGAACGCTCCTTCAGTATTAGTGCTTATTTTTGTTATACCCTGTATATATATATATTAGGGTGGAGTGAAAAAAAATAATATTTTTTTTTCTTAGCCTGGGGGTCAAATTTGTAGCTTATAAAAAACAAAAATTTTTGAAAAAAAAAAAAAAAATTTTACTCAACATCTTGAGGCAGCCCACTCATTTTTAAAATTAATTACGAGTAAAAATATTTGGTTGCAAAAAAAAAAAAATTTGTCTTCTAATGTCTTAAAACATCCAAGAATTGGCAATTATGATCATTTCCAACTCAAATTTTATTCTAGTGCCCTAATGAGGAATGTTACTTTTTTGGATTTTTTTTAAATATTAAAACAATAGTCACAAAAATTTTTTTTAACTTGTGATTTTTAATTGGCATAAAAGAGGACACTTTGAAGTTTTTAGAACGCTTTTAAAAAATTTTTTTTTGCAACCAAATTTTTTACTCGTAATTAATTTTAAAAATGAGTGGGCTGCCTCAAGATGTTGAGTAAATTTTTTTTTTTTGTTCAAAAATTTTTGTTTTTTATAAGCTACAAATTTGACCCCCAGGCTAAGGAAAAAAATATTTTTTTTTTTTTTCACTCCACCCTAATATATATATATATATATATATATATATATATATATATATATATATATATATATATATATATATATATATATATATATATATATATATATATATATATAAAAAAGCTAACCTACACTAGACTTACTTTCATTTTGATTTTCAGTTTTGTTAGGTGTTTGTACCACTTTCTCATAGATAGCCTGTCTCCAAGTTGCATCCGAATCCGTGCCAATATCCGAAGCTAATGGTCGAGAATCACTGACTTTAAGGAAACTGAAAATATAAAGAGAATATATACACTTCATATTATATATAGGTGTACCCCCTTATACATAAAAAAACATTTGAATTACAAACAAGAGCTATAAGGACAATTTACAATCTCAGCCCATTTCAAAGAAATCAATATTTTAACTGTAATTTCCCAGTATATATATATATAAGAATAAGCAACTCTTTTATAGGGCAAAGTATACGCTTCTACAATAGGCTGCCTGATGCCATTAGACATTTACCAGTTAACAAATTCAAAATAATGTTAAAACAAAACTGTGTAGAAAAGGTTACTATAAAATATCTGAATACCTTGATGACAGGAAAGCATAGGATTAACTGTTCCACATATCGGCAATCTTTATTATTACTGTATCAATTATTTTTTGTAGATACTTACCAATTAAACATTATGTAATATTTAATCTTAAAAAAAATGATATGAAAAAAGGCAAGCCCGCTGAGTTTCTTCCGCCGCGTCTTCTCAGTGTGTGGCCGCGTTTCCGATCCGGTAGTATTTTTTTATATTATAAGATAGCAAACAAGCAGATGGGTCTCTTGATGGAAAGAGTCAACCATCGCCTTTAGACACCAAAGGTGTTAATGGTGCGTTGCTATCTTGTGGCGAGGTCTAATGCCACATCCATAAGTTTACCGGCTACCTTACCCTCCAAACCGGAACACGACAGTAACTAGCACTGACGCTATTGCGGTAGGAATAGGTAAGGCGGTGGTACCAGACCCGATCGAGCCGATGCAGAAGTCTACCACCTAGTAGTCACGATGGTAGTGACTCGGTCGCCTTTTACGAACTGCCTGGCAGAACGACAGTTGGCCTATTCTTCAAAGGAGCCCGGAACCAAAACACAACAAACGAAGGTGACTGGCGATATACCTTCGATACTTCTAGAGAACAATCGGTAGTCGATTCTCGTTAAAATGAAATAATAAAATTAGGGGCTTAATTTTTGACCAATATTTCTCTAAAAATAAGTGAAATGTGAAAAATAATTATAATACTATACCCTCTAACCCCTCGTTTACACCAAAAAACATGTTTTATACTTGTTTTATACACAACTTGTAGAATACTTGTCAAAACATAATTATTTGTTTTATACATGTATTGCAACTGTCTCAAACATATTTGCGTTCACACTGTGTAGCCAACAAGTCTTTATACAAGTATTAAACACACTCGCGTTTACACTTGTGTCTAAGACATGTTTTTGATTTGTCGGATATATTGACAGCGTTCTCATCTACGAAGACCTGTCGTGTTTTATACAAGTATTGTTAATTTTATTGAAATTTCTGTATACAACTAGTTGCAAACATGTTTTATACTTTATCCATGCTTGATGGATAATGTTTTATACTTTTACTAAACATACCGCTCCTTTCATCCTTTAGTACCTATCTAATTGCATTTTTTCCTAAATTTGTATCATTAAAGAAAACTAAAGTTCTAGTATTTGAAAGAGAAGCAACCAGAACGAATGTAAGAGTTTTGGTCGATTATGTAGTGCTAGAACAAGTGGCGATGACTGTGTATATCTTGGATGTGCTTTTAGCAGGTGTGGAAGGTACATCTGTGATGTTGAAAGAAGAGTGTGTGCAGGGAACAGAGCGAATGGAGCGAGCGAGCGAGATTACTTAAAAGCACAGTTTTAAGTCAGGGTGCCGTCTAGCCCTGCATAATTATATGCTTATCCCAACTCTATTATTGTGTGAAAGTTGGGTATATCAGAAAGGGCATGAAAGTCGAATCAACGCGGTTGAGGTAAGATCGCTGGCGAAGAATATGTGGCGTGACCCTCGCGGACCGGGTTCGTAAAGTGAAAATGAGAGAGAAGTTAGGCTTGAAAGAAAGTCTCGGTGTAAAGATGAGAAAGGGCATTCTCCGTTGGTTCGGATATGTAGAAATAATGGTAGACGGAAGGATAACAAAGCAGATATTATACAACGCGAATGTGGAAGGATGTAGGTACTGGGTAGAGCCAAGACTGACATATTATGATCAGATTGTTCTAGTACTGTCCGAAGGAGTCAAGAGTTTCCGCAACCGGCGTGTGTATATGAAGAGAGTAATGAATGTGGAGGAAGCGAGACTAGCCTGCAAGGATCATGATGAATGGCACTCGGTTCTCTCTGCCTACCCCATAAGGCATCTAGCATGAAGATATGCATGTACTTTTATTGTATAATACAGATTACACCGCACCCATGAACAAAAAATTCCTCAGTATCTTCACTTTCCATTGTGAATGTTGTGTTAAACAGCAGTTAATTGGGCACCCAGGACTTAATAAAACTACAGAATGGCCGATTGATATGTTCCAGTTGTAAAAGAACTAAAATAAGTATATTATGTGAGATCATGAACAAGAGGCAGGCAACTAGAAGTTCACAAATAATTTACCTACCTACAACAAGTTTCATACAAATTTTGTCTACATGTTTTATACAAGTTTTGTCTACGTGTTTTATACAAGTTTTGTATACGACAAGTTTCATACAAGTTTTGTGCACAACAAGTTTCATACAAGTTTTGTATACAACAAGTTTTATACAAGTTTTGTAAATGTATTCCAATGTGAACAATAAACGAAAACATTGCATAAAACTTGTCAAATACATGTATTATACCTTGGTGTAAACGGGGGGTAAGCACGCCGCGCTATTTGTTTTGTACCTATCTATGTATTCTGTGTTGACATCGCGCTGCGATACACGTGCGTCGCGCGGTGTCCAAGTATGACGCAGGTAAATATAGGATTTTTGGTGTACTGACTACTAAGTTACTAAATTTACTAAGAAATATTTTAATATTTATTTTCAATGTTATTTTTTCTCATCATATATGATCGCCAACTATCACGATCTTAAATATTGAAGGTAACTCACCAGGCAGTCTGTATATTTTTATAAATCATTGTAAATAAAATAGAGGAATTAAGATAATTTTGTAAAGTTTTTTTTTCAAGATCAAAAAACATAATAAAAAATGTATTTTATTTATATATAATTATTTTCTTTGTGCCTCGAATAGAACCTGAAATTAATATTTTTTATAATAAGGTACTTCTATCTGTTGTCCCACGACACTATACGATTTTTTTTACACCATAAGATAACAAACAAGCAGATGACTCACCTGATGTAAAGACAAACCATCGCCTATAGACACCAAAGATATAAATGATGCGTTGCTCTCCGTGAAGCGGAACGGAAATTCCACATGCATAAGTCTACCGGCTACCTTACCCTTCAAACCGGAACACGATAACTACAGACATTGATGGTATTACAGCAGGAATAGGGTACGGCGGTGGTACCAGATGTATCATATGTTTTGAAGTAAAATTAAAGTACATATTACGTATATAAAAAAAAAATATCTTCACGCCCATATCCCCGAAGGGGTAGGCAGAGGTACAAGTGCACCCACGATAAGCCGAAGATACTTGGTCCCACAAATGTGATAGGTGGCAAGCCTATCGCCAACCGGGCACTTTCCAATCCCGGGCAACTTTGTGTTTCTCAGAAAACTGAAAAAACACTTTTTTATGTGCTCGACTCGGGAATCGAACCCGGGACCTCATGTGGTCAACGCCAACGCTAGACCACTAGACATATTACGTATAACAGTGTCTAAAAATAAATGTTTATGATAATCGTTTCTGTGGTGTAGTGGTCCGGTGTCGGAGTTGACCACAAAGATCCCGGCTTCGATTCCTGGGCCGGTCAAATCAGAAATGTGTTTTTTCAGTTTTCTGATAAAAAAAACAACATTGCCCGGGATCGGAAAGTGCCCGGTTGGCGATAGGCTTGCCACCTATCATATAGTGGGACCAAGTATATTAGGCTAATCGTGGGTGCACTTGTTGTACCTCTGCCTACCCTTTCGGGGATACGGGCGTGAAGAATAAATGATAAATAAATAAGTAGTTTAAATATTACTTACATATCCATAATTGGTGACGTGACTGGTGAAGGTTCGTCTTTAGCAGAGGTTTGTTCTGTTTGGTCGGTAGGTCCAATATCACTGGGTCTGGGTGGAGTCTGTGCGGGTGGGCGGGTCGCAGGTTGATCTAAGAACAAAATTACACATCACTATGTAGTATATTAGTGGCATGTGATGTGATTCTCTCGAACTTTACAAGATGCCTGGCGGTAAGGCAATTGATCCATATTAATGGATCAATTGCCTTACTTTAGATTACTAAAGGGGCGAAGATAAATACGAGAAAACCATAACTTATAATGGGACATATATATATACAATCACATCTTATAACGGGAGCTATACAATCATAACTTATAACAGAACATACACATATATTATTATAACTTTTTTTTTATAATAATTCACGGGACAAATTACACTTACTGATCTAACCCCAAAGTAAGCAAATTATTTGCTTGTGTTATGGGTGTTAGTCAACGATACTAATACATAGAAATACATATATAAATACTAAAATATATATAATAAACACCCAAACCCGGAAATACAAACATTTATGCTCATCACACAAATGCTAGTCCCCGTCGGGGATCGAACCCGAGCCTCGTTAATTGCGTAGTCAGGGTCTCTAACCACTCGACCAACGGGGCGGTCGAAATAATTTATAACGGGACATAATATACATATACAATTAAAACTTAAATAAATAAAAAAATGTTCACGTGACAAAAAACACTTACTGATCTAACCATAAAGTAAGCAAATTATTTGCTTGTGTTAGGGGTGTTAGTCAACGATAATAATACATAGAAATACACATATAGATACCGTTACATACATAATAAACACCCAAACCCAGAAGTAGAAACATCTATGCTCATCACACAAATGCCCCTATCGGGGATCGAACCCCAACCCTGTCGATTGCGTAGTCAGGGTCGCTAGGCACTCGACCAACAAGGCTGTCAACTTATAACGGGACATATACATATAAAGTTATAACTTATTACGGGACATACACATATACAATTATAACTTATAACGGGATATATACATATACAAATATATTTAAATAGCTGTTGAACACGACTTCGTCCGCGCGGACGAAGTCGTGGGCAACAGCTAGCTCCGCACAGCTCCTCCCCCGTAGATGATAGCGTGATAATATGTAGCATATATGTTGACCCGGCCTATAAGTAATATTCATGCAAACTATCCATGCAGCACTTGTTGAGTTTACCCCGGACATACATACAAACAGACAAACAGATAAACAGACAAACAGACAAAAATTCTAAAAACTATATTTTTGGCTTCGATATCGATTGTAGATCACGCCCCAAGTATTCTTTTAAAAAAATATTCAATGTACAGTTTTGACTTTCCTACGATTTTATTATATGTATAGATAACAGGACATACACATATACAATTATAAGTTATAACGGGACATATACATACAGTCATAACATATAACGGGTCATAAACATACACAATTATAACTCATAACTATCCTAAGCGATAACTGAGACCAAAGGTTTTACGTGCTCTTCCGAGACACACGAACACACCACCTTTCAGATTCCAAGCTACTAACAAGATTTTGAATTTTCAAGAAAAACCTCGAAAAAATCTCAATACCATTTTTGCCCGACCAGGGGATCGAACCTAGGTCCTCATGATCTAAGGGTTGGAGGATCTAAGGGTAATGGCAGTTCAGATGCAGTTTGAATGCAGTTGATACGACTGCAATAGAATTTGGTTTGCAGTTCTATTGCAGTCATGTTAACTGCACCTGAACAGCCAATTAGCAGTCGGATTGCAGTTGAAATGCAGTCCGTCTGTCTACACCCTAACCTAACTAGACTAGACCATCCCCTAGATTACGAGGCAGTCAATTCCTATAATAATATTACTAAGTGGTAGAGTTCTGCATTGTCTCGCCCGGGTAGTACCACCGCCTTACCTGTTCCTGCCACAATAGCGTCAGTGCTAGTCACTGTCGTGTTCTGGTTTGGAGTGTAGGGTAGTCGATAAACTTTTGCATGTGGCATAAGACCGCGCCACAAAATAGCAACGCACCATTAACACATTTTGTGTCTATAGGCGATGGTTGACTCTTTCCATGAGGAGACCCATCTGCTTGTTTGCTATCTTATGATATAAAAAAAAATTTTTGAAACTTACCGTTTGTAATATCAGCAGGTGAAATGGACTTGCATCGAGGGCTCTCTGGATTTAACTGATCAATTTTTGTGGGTTCCGATGATGTTTCGACGGCTGATATCGTTGGTACAGGAGATGCTTCCTGGGAAACATAACGAATTTATACAGTGAGGAACAAAAATCCAGCCCGATCTTCAAAGGCATTCTTTGGCAGCTTAGTAGTTGAGCGACATCTATTAGCATAAAATCGCATTTTTTGGTCAATTATCCTTTTCTTTTTTTATTCTTTTCTGTCGTTTAGAATAGCCATTTACTCTTAAGCGCCCTCGACACGGTCAAGCGGTTTGATTCAAACACGTAGATTTTGGTTTGACTCAAACCATTTTGATCATTTACATAGCTAGTTTGTAAGGTTTGTCAAACATTTACGTGTTTGAAGCTTGTTTGATGAAATTACATATTTTGGTTGCGTTTGACACGTCGTTTGACCGTGTTCCGACGCGTTTGATCAAACACGGTTCAGTTTGCACTTTATTTTGTAATATGAGGTTGTGTGGGGCGAAGATGTCAGACGAAAAATTTTTGGACCGAAGTTCCTTATCGCGCGTTGTAAAAGGGGGCTAGATGGAAAAAAAATCTTACGAAAAGTTGTCACGACACTTTTTGCTATAGTAAGCTATTGTAAGCTGTGCGGCGTGCGCATGTTTCTCTGTCTCTCTCTCTCTCTCTCTCTTATAGAAAGCAAGCCAGATATTTTCATTTATATTTCGCATTGAACAGTGTGGTGTCGCGACGATTATTTTTGTTGAGTGTATACAGGTTTTTTGTAAATTAATCGAAAGGAACTTCGTTCCATCCGGGTGTCCCTTGACATCTCTCAAGTTTTTTTTTACATTTTAAGCAGGATATTAATGTAATAAGCGCAAGGAAATCGCGGTCCTTTTTGAGGGCATTTCACAATTTATTTACGTTACAACACTGCTTACGGCGGCGTACAGAACCAAACTGTGCAGTGCCTTTTGATGAACGTTCAAACCTGCACCAAACGGTATCATCAAACACGTAAGGTTTGAACCAAGCCGTTTTACCGTCTCGAGAGCGCTTTAGAACAACCATTTATTAAAGCATTTACTAGAGGAGAATGATAATGAATATATGAATAGCGATAGCACGCGGCTGAATCCTCGAAGCGATAGCATTTTCGTTACCTTTCTCGCTCTAACAAATGGCAGTTCTGAGTGACAGAAAAGGATGATTTCTTGCTGAATGGTGTAGTTTAAGCCTTTATATAGTATATAGATTTTTATTTTTGGATGTTAAAATGTATAATACAACGAGATTAACTAATAATAAATTTTAAATTTTCTCTTATGTTGGTCCCGGGCTCCTTTGAAGAATAGACCAACTGCCCTTTTGCCGGGCAGGTCGTAAAGGGCGACCGATTGGTTATATAAGTCACTAACATCGTGGCTACTAGGTGGTAGAGTTCTGCATTGTCTCGCCCGGGTCTGCTACCACAGCCTTACTTATTCCTGCCGCAATAGCGTCAGCGCTTGTCACTGTCGTGTTCCGGTTTGGATGGTAAGGTAGCCGATAAAGTTATGCATGTAGCGTAAGGTCTTGGCACAAGATATTAGATAGCATAGCAGCATTGGTGTCTATAGGCGATGGTTGACTCTTTCCATCAGGAGACCCCTCTGCTTGTTTGCTATATTACACTATAAACAATTAATTCTATTTTTTTTAATATTAACAATTAATTCTATTTTTTAAGACATGGGCATGAGTATTTTTGATAATAAATTTTTATCTTTTAGGATAAAGTGAACACAAAACCTCTGATTATATTTGACTTGGTATTAATTTGGTGGTATAGTTAAAGTGTTTCTCTTTATTTAGTGAGGATAATATTGTAATTGTAAGTAAATATATATAAAAAAAATTACTATAAGATTTAATTTAAAATTTACTATGATTATTAACATTTTTTTAAATTAAATTTACTATGATTATTAACATAAATTTACTATGATTATAAACATAATTTTAACATTTGCACGCCACAAAACAGGCAAAATAGGATTAAAGAGAAGCATATTTTTTAAATAAAATCTTATTATGTACCCTATTTTATGCAAATAAAGATATTATTATTATTATTTAGGGGCCATCCATAAAGTACGTCACACGAATTTTAGGACTTTTGAACCCCTCCCCCCGTCCTTGTCACAGGTTGTCACATTTTTATAACCCCCCCCTCCTGATGTGACGTCACAAATTTCATAAAACCGAAAAAACAAACAACTAGTTAGAAAATAATAAACGATTAATTATATTAATTAAAGATAAAAAATTTAATTATCGAGTGTCCATGGACTTTGGATTCACTCTTTTATATCAGCTACTACTGGTAAATCAGGCACTTTGCGTTTTAGTATTTTAAATTTTAACATGTGACGTCACAAAACTATTGACCCCCCCATACCCCTTGTCACACGATGTCACACTTCGGTGATACCCTCCCTCCCCATTAACGTGTGACGTACTTTATGGATGGCCCCTTATTATAAAAAAAATTACAATTAATTAATATTGTACAGATTAAAAATATAAGTAAAAAGATAGGTTTGGTACAAACATGGGAACTACACTCGTACCGAAATTAAATTTTTTGTTTTTCCTGCTCATTTCCTATGGGTTGGTCATTAATCACGTGTCGTTTTTTAACAAATTTTCAACATCATCCTCCCCCTGGTGTTACGTGGTGAGACTTATGACTACCCTTTCACCCCAGATCACGTGTATTTTTTGATACTAAAAATTTTATTTTGTTTTTAAAGTGAAACTTTTATTACATCGTCTCAAATTTTTTGGTCTGTGTGTCGCATGTTGCGTGACGTGAGTAGGGATAAAGTGAAAGGCGCGCAAATATCTATAATGTGAAAAAAAGTTTCACTTTTACCGTGGTTTCATAAAACCACACAATCCGTTTTTTACAATAATAAACATAGAGTAGGTATAATTTGATTCTGGAAAAAATTGTTTTTGAAGTGAAAACTTCTTTAGGCGCGTTGAGCGTTTTGGTAGAGGGTAAAATCCTCGGTTCGCGTCACCGACATGCTAATGATAATAGTATATCTATAGCTATGGAGAGCCAGACTAGCGCACGCGCAGTAGCCTGTGTACACGTATAGTGTATATACTAATACATCGACTATTTCTGACTGTATTATGTGCGCGTTGGACGCTTTATATAGTTATATAGTTTTAATTACTCTCAACTTAATAGTTCCGTTTTCACTTCTATCGGCAGTCCCACGACTGCTACTGTTTTTTTTTGTTAATCATGGCAGGCGGGGAAATCGTGAACGTCGACATTTCCCCGCCAATCAAGGTTTTCAGTTGAAATCGAGTGCTCAATGAAATAATAAATACACGTAATATCTCAGTACACCTCCTCCCCCTCCCTCCTCTTCGTGATGTTTCATGATATTTTTCAGACTCCCTCCTCCCATTCGAGCCTTGCGCGATTTATTTACTAAGACTTTATTGCTTTTTGAACATTAGGAAAGTTATAATCTATGAGTCTGGCGATCTGCAACTTGTCAATACCACATGGATAACCGGAATATCACAATGACAAACATTGACATTTAACGGTATTGCGGCAGGAATAGGAAAGGCGGTTGTATCAAATACCCGGGCAAGACGTTGCGAAACTACCACGATGGTAGTGACATGTATATTTAATCGGTTGCCTTTTACGACTTGCCTGGCAAGACCGCAGTTGCTCTATGCTTAGCAAAGCCCGGACCGACAGTATAATGATTATCTTTTTCCATTAGGAGATTCCCCTGTTTGTGTGTAATTTCTTATGCTATAAAATATCAAATCTTACCTTTTTGATGATAGCTGGAGGCGTTATGTCATCTTTACTCTGTCGGCGCTTTAATAAATGATCAAATCCACTAGACAGGTGACGTTTTGCTTTCATAAATATGGTACTACCACCTAAGTATTGGTTCAAGAATTCTGACCTGGAAAAGAAAATATGATTAGTGACTAGTGAGTCACCTTCGATGGTTCTTCAGAGAACTCAGTACTCGATTCTTGTTAAAATGAAATAATAAAATTAGGGGCTTATTTTTTGACCAATATTTAGCTAAAAATAAGTGAAATTTCGATATTATACTCTCTAGTATGCGCTAGTTGACATCAAGGACACGCTGCCGCCAGCCCCCGCTATTCTGTGTTGATAGCGCGCTACGCGACACGTGCGTATGCGCGGTGTCCAAGCATGGTGCAGGTAAATATAAGATTCTCGGTGTACTGTTTACTAAGTTTATTAAGAAGGATTTTAATATTTATTTTTAATGTTATTTTTTCTCATCATATATGATCGCCAACTATCACGTCCTTAAACTCAAACTCAAACTGAAGGTAACACTTCAATCAGTCTGTATAATAAATAGAATTACACTTTTTAGGTATCAATGCTAACATTAAAAATGGGAAAGTCTGTTTGTTTGTCCGTCTTTCACGGCAAAACGGAGCGGCAAAAATACGTGAATTTTAAGTGGAGATAGTTGAAGGGATGGAAAGTGACACAGGCTACTTTTTGTCTCTTTCTAACCCCCCACTTCCCTAAAATGGGGGATGGAAGTTTTTATGAGCATTCCGCAATTTTCAAGGTAGAAAGCTAAAAATTGGTAAGCGGACTATTTATGACTAACAAAAATTGTACGCCACTTTTTTTGAAATCTGCTCCCAACCCCTTAAAAGAGGGGATGAAATTGTATATAGATAAATTTAACGCAAGTGAAGCCGCCGATAAAAGCTAGTTATCAATAAATGTATTACTGTGATCATGATAATGAAGTAGCTCTGATTCTGTCTTTTTGCGTAATATCTAGGTTTGACAGAGGTTATTTTACCTATATTCAAATTTTTCACATATAAAATTATTGCAGTAATATAAAGTAGACTTGACGCTAAAGAGCCATTATCTGCCAGTCAACTGACAAGACACAAGAAATGCAAATAAAATAAAAATCAGCAACTCATTAACCTAAGTACACTACTTATCCAAAATACCTATAGAAGTAAAAGTAAAGTATCTTCACGCCCATATCCCCGAAGGGGTAGGCAGAGGTACAACAAGTGCACCCACGATTAGCCGAAGATACTAGGTCCCACAAATGTGATAGGTGGCAAGCCTATCGCCAACCGGGCACTTTCCAATCCCGGGCAACTTTGTGTTTCTCAGAAAACTGAAAAAACACTTTTTTTTAAAGTGCCCGACCCGGGAATCGAACCCGGGACCTCATGTGGTCAACGCCAACACTGGACCACTAGACCACAGAGGCGACCTATAGAATACTTATAATAAAATAATTTTAAAATATTTGCACATCATACCATGGTAGAATATGTTGGTAATTTTTAATTAATTTTAATAACTTGTGATATAAAAAAATAATTGTTGATCCAAGCTCCTTTTTAAAAATATACATAATACAAAAATTTTAGGCAGATCTTAATAGCAAGAAAAAATTTTCAAACTTTTGTTGATCCAAGCCTCTTTTTGAGAATATACCATCTGCCTTTTTGTCAGGTAAAAGGAAAGATTGGCCAAACGTCTCATTACCATCGTAATTACTCGGTGTTATAGTCGTGAAGTCGGGTCGAGCGGTCTTGTCTATATAAAGAAAAATGAATCTCTAAATGTATTGATAAGCTTAAAAACTCGGGAACACCTAAGTTCGGCTTATTTTTTTGTAAATATTTGTTAAAGTCCGAGGAAAGTTTTTATTGAGATGAAAAAAATTAGAAAAATTACAAAGAAAATAATTTAAATAAAACACATATTTTCCTGTAGAAACAGTATCTAGATTTCACTGTCTAAATGTGAATAAGTACTAATTTTTTTGTAAATGTTACAATAACTTTGTAAATTGTTAACATTTTGATTAAACAAAAAATGAAATTTGGAAATTACAAAAATAACTTTTATGACGTGAAATCATTTTTATATATTTATAAACACATAAAATAGAAAAAACGAGCCTGCTGAGTTTTTAAGTCAGATCTAATCAATATGTGACCGCGTTCCGATCCAGTAGTAACTAAAGCAACTAAAAATCATAGAATAATTTCTACTCTATGAAACAATATACAGGTTGTAAGGATGAACACCGTTGTCACTAAAACCATAGATAGTTGACTTAATTATTTTATGTGAATTTAAAAATAAAAAAACGTTATTTTCTTTCAAAATTATTAAGAAAGTTTTCGTCCGACACCGTCCGTAAATTCATGGATACTATGCGCAAACGGCGCTGACCTGCCGCACTGGCCGACCGTTTTAACTACCTACACAATATTCCAATAAAAACACAATACACATCCCGCGCTCCGTCCACTTTACCGTGCACTTGTATAGGGTGAAATAATTTTGAGAAAAAATGGAAACTAATTAAAATTTAAAAAAAAAAATTTAAAAAAATGGAATTTAATTTAAAAAAAAATTTTTTTCATTGAATTTACGTTCTATAAGTGAAACCAAACAACTAGTTTCAAGGATAATAGTGTTTACACTAACAGCCTGTATAAATTATTATTATATATAAATTATTTCATAGAATAAATACAAATGCACACCATAGTACATTATGTGGTTTACTTGTAATTAATTTTTAATAACTTGTAACAAACACATGGGGTGTTTGTCAAACATTTAACAATTTTAAATCTATTCTAAGGAAACTCGCCGGCTTAGCTAAAAAATAAAATAAATTTAAAGAAAATATCCTAAGTATATTTACCGGTTCTCTGCAGTATCATGAACGTGTCTCTGTTGTTTGGCTTCGCAATGCGCGCGAAGTAACATCATCAAAAATGCATTGTGTTCGCACACCTACACACATAAAAAATGTCACATTAGCTTCACCAGTTTTGTTACATTCGCCGTGTTGTATGTTATTATGTTATTACATTGTATGCCCCTTTGAACTCTTGTCACTACCGTCGCGGCTAATAGTGGTAGTGACTCGCATAGCCAATGGGGTAATGGTACAATTCCGCAATATCCCGCCCAGGTCTACCACCACCCAGCGGCGTGCGCAGGATTATGATACTGAGTATGCGGCGGAGTACTCAGCCACAAAAACTTTTTCTTTTATAGATTTCAGCGGCGTGCACATGATTATGACACATTTTATTCATTTACTTATTATTAATTAAAATCATCTAAAACGTACGAACGTTTTATTAAAATATCTGTGAATGGCAAGTAAAGCACTGCTTTTCTGCCTATAAGGAGCGCACGCGCCTGCCACCACCTTACCTATTCCTGCCGCAATAGCGTTGGTGCTGGTCACTGTTGTATTCCGATTTTGAAGGATAAGCTAGCCGGTAAACTTACGCATCTGGCATTACGACCTCGCTACAAGGATAGCAACGCACCATTAACATATAGCTGTCTCTTTTTATCAAGAGAGTATTATTTTTGTTTGCTATTTTATGATATAAAAATGTCCAATACCTCATACATGTGATTGGTGCCTCCTTGATACTTCGTGATGATAGTTTCTTGCTCGTCATCTGGTAGCTGCTCTATTCGTCGAAGTATGAAGGCGTGGACTTTCTTTTCATTCATACCTGCATAATCCAAAATCGGATGTACTTTATTCAATTAAACTTTTTAGAAGTTATTTTGACGCAAAAAATATCATAACGCCCGGTTCCCTTCAAATCATTAAAGAGAGTATACCAAACATCTATAGACTTTTCGTTTTTTTTTTTTTATATCATAAGATAGCAAACAAGCAGATGGGTCTCCTGATGGAAAGAGTCAACCATCGCCTATAGACACCAAAGATGTTAATGGTGCGTTGCTATCTTGTGGCGAGGTCTAATGCCACATGCATAAGTTTACCGGCTACCTTACCCTCTAAACCGGAACACGACAGCGACAAGCACTGACGCTATTGCGGCAGGAATAGGTAAGGCGGTGGTACCAGACCCGGGCGAGACAATGAGAACTCTACCACCTAGTAACCACGATGGTAGTGACTCGATAGCCAATCGGTCGCCTTTTACGACCTGCCTGGCAGAACGGCAGTTGGCCTATTCTTCAAAGGAGGCCGGGACCAACACGGCGGAAATCGTTCCACCACGATTTACTGATTTGTCGGTTAGTAAATGATGAGCGGTGATCCTCATTGCCACATTTAACTAACCTGATATATATCATCGGTTATTTCTAGCGATAAGCTGGACCGACGGCTTTACGTGCTCATTTGAAGTATGGTAATGGTAATATAGTTACCACCCGCCAAACTCCAAACTGCTACTAATATTTTGTGTTTTTGTAAAAATCTCGCCTCTTTGGTCTAGCGGTCCAGCGTTGGCGTTGACCACATGAGGTCCCGGGTTCGATTCCCGGGTCGGGCACATTAAAAAAAAAGTATTTTTCAATTTTCTGAGAAACACAAAGTTGCCCGGGATTGGAAAGTGCCCGTTGGCGATAGGCTTGCCACCACCCGGTTGGCCAGGCTTGTCACATTTGTAGGACCAAGTATCTTCGGCTAATCGTGGGTGCACTTGTTGTACCTCTGCCTACCCCTTCGGAGATATGGGCGTGAAGATACTTTTTTACTCGAAAACACATTTGACCAACTCGAACCTATGTTCGAACCTCTATAGGTTAACATTTTTTTTTATTACTACTGGATCGGAAACGCGATCACACACTGAGAAGATCCCGTGAATGAAACAATAATAAATAAATACTATTTATATAAAAAACGCATATTTTTATGTACTTGCGTTATAATTCAGCTGACTATAATGTTTTTAATCTTAAAACCCGACACAACGCCAAAATAAAT
The DNA here is from genome assembly GCA_036924255.1 of Apodemia mormo. NCBI lineage: Eukaryota > Metazoa > Arthropoda > Insecta > Lepidoptera > Riodinidae > Apodemia > Apodemia mormo. The sequence goes on from JAUPFN010000030.1 coordinate 7,590,973, forward strand.
GATAGCCGTCATCTCTTCAGGATGTATCTATGACCATATGGAGAACCGAAATCGAATATCAATGTTAAGTTAGATTTAACATACGTTTTGAATATTTTGAAATAATTGGGATTCCCATTGAAAATTTCACATTTTTAGAAAAAACTTGGTGAAATAGTGTTTTTTTAATATAACTTCTAAATTAATGTATCGATTGAGTACAAAATCTTATTAGCTCTTTTCCTCAAAAAAACTGCGGCCAGTGCATTAACTGCGTCAAAATATTTCTAAAATTTTTACTCTTTAAGAAACTACGTCAAATATTGTTTCAAAAATCAAAATCGAATCAAGTTTCAAAAGTTACAGCGTCTTATATATTAATAATATTGTTGCTTACAGCAAACTTACTTAATATTTTTAAAATAATTTTTAGTCTACTATACCGATTAATTAAGAACCTAATCAGCTTTTCTCTGTGAAAAACTGCGTCAAACGCGGCAAACTGGATCAAAATCGGTCGATTTGTTTGAGATTGATCAATAACGAAATTAAAAAAATGTATATTTTTGACTAGCTGACCCGACAAACGTTTTTCTGCCTTTTTAACTACTCTTATTTTTTCTATATTTTCTCACCTTTTAAACCTTCCCTGGACTTCAACAATTAATTCAAAACCAAAATTAGCTAAATAGTTCTCGAGTTTTAGCGAGACTAACGAACAGAAATTGATAGATTATATATATGTCGCAGTGAAATTGTCAGTACCGTTAGATTATAATTGACCTAAGTGATATTATAATTTAACTGCTAACCTAACCTAACCAAATTATAAAATCCCTAGGTAGATTATAATCTAACGGCTATTGACAATTTCACTGCGGGATTGGAAAGTGCCCGGTTGGCGATAGACTTGCCACCTATCACATTTGTGGGACCAAGTATCTTCGGCTAATCGTGGGTGCACTTGTTGTACCTCTGCCTACCGCTTCGGGGATACGGGTGTGAAGATACTTTTTTTCCATATATATTATATATGGACATTTTTAACCTATAGATTATGTAGCTGAGAAAACATTTTAGAGCTCAAAAATTGCATGGATTGCCATTTTGAAAGATCAAAATCGATCATCGTCTCCAAAATATACAACTTTTCAAAAATGAAATTACTGTCATTTATAACAAAATTTAGATTTCTGAACTCTGAAAAAAATCTATGCTTATGTATAATTTTTGTTCTTTTGAGATTAAATTATCTCAATTTATCGGGAAATTTTAGGGATGACCTGCAGGGTCAACCAGTTTACAATTTTTATATGGTAGCGAGTCGCTAGTATGAAATGTTTACCTTCTATGTCGTGACATAATCTGTGATACCACAGCATAGGACAATGTTCACACGTCATACCCGGCGACTTCTCTCGGGACTTCTTCAGAAAATCAGCATGAGCGATGAATGCTTGCTTTATGGCTGGAAATTATGCATTATGATTAATGTTATTTTATTTTCTTATTAAAACTTTACAGGAACTTTTTACGGATCGACAATTTTTATTTTATTTGGAAAGCATACAGTTTACATACTTAATTATTACAATGTGATTAACTAGGCACCATTTATTTGCTTTCGCATATTGTGCTATTCGCATATTTTACAGCTAATTTCGGCAAAATTAGGATCTGAACGCGATTAGAATTTTTTCACAATTCTATACTATAAATCGTTTGCAATTGACACTTTTCGATTTTCAAAAGCAGAAGGTTATCAATTCGACTTTAGAGGTATGTTTTTTTTTATATTTGTCACCTCAGAACTCGGTCATTTATGAACCAATTCTAAAAATTATTTTTTTGTTTCAGAGGTATACTCCTCGTGTGTCCCCATTTTAATTTGATGAAGCTCTGGTGCAGGGTTCAGGAGATATAGGAAATGAGGTGTCGGTTGCCGCAGTTTTAATGCGTTAAAAATTATAAATTTAAAATAGTGATAACAGTGTATTTTTTCAATAATAAATAAAAAACATCGCTGGACAAATTATACAAATTTATAGTGTGTAAAAAAAATCCTGTCCAATCCGAAAGAGGTATATATGTAGGTCAATGAAATTACCAAAAGTAATTCTTTTTATTAAAATAATATGTAATAACAAACAAGCAGATGGGTCTCCTGATAGAAAGAGTCAACCATCGCCTATGGACACCAAAGATGTTAATGGTGCGTTGCTATCTTGTGGCGAGGTCTATTGTCACATGCATAAGTTAACCGGCTACCTTATCCTCCGAATCACTGACGCCATTGCGGCAGGAATAGGTAAGGTGGTGGTACCAGACCCGGGCGAGACAATGCAGAACTCTACCACCTAGTAGCCACGATGTTAATGACTCATATAGCCAATCGGTCGCCTTTTACTTAATGGAACTAAACTTACCACTAACAACTTCAGTAGCGACAGAATCACTTTCACATTTGAACACGTAGCAGGCGTAAGTGTCATTGGTCTCCCGGCAGACAAAACCAAAATGCTCCTTGTTGGATCTGCCGAGTACACAACTGGCTACATCCTTAAATGCTCTATGGAGTAAGATCTGTTTCCTATCGGGGCTGATGAGACGTAATTCGGATCTGCCAACCTAAAATCAGAGGAACACGTATAATCTTTCCTTATTCCATTAATATTAAGCCCCCGTTAGTAAAAATAGAGCATCTAACAAGAAGTTATAACGGAGAAAATAATTCCCAAGCGAATTAAACGGGAAATCGTGTGATGTACTTAAGTTAGGTACGGATAATAATTGCACACTGAAAACTGAAACTAGCGGCCGCAAAGTTTTTCTTCGATTTGGGCCACTAAAGTTCTATTTTTATATTATTCATTTATAGGTAAATATTTTGAAACTAGCTGTTGCCCACAACTTCGTCCGCGCGGACTTCGTTTACCCCGCACAGCTCCTCCCCCGTAGGTGATAGCGTGATAATATGTAGCCTATATGTTGACCCGACCTATTACTAATATTCATGCAAAATTTGAAGTAAATCCATGCAGTACTTTTTGAGTTTACCCTGGACATACATACAGACAAACAGACAAAAATTCTAAAAACTATAATTTTGGCTTTGATATCGATTGTAGATCACGCCCCAAGTATTCTTTTAAAAAATATTCAATGTACAGTTTTGACTTTCCTACGATTTTATTATATGTATAGATTAATAGTCTAAAGTAAATGCGCCTTTTTTCTTAGACCGTGTGTAAAAAAGTGTAGAAAAGGGCTACTTTTTGTTGTGATATAATCGCAATGGAGCTTGATACAAAAATTTAAAAAAATAGTGGCAGATGCGCCTTTTCTTCCTAATTCTGGTGATATACGTAACTCAAGTTAAGAAAAAATGTTAGCTGCGCCCTTTCAACTAACGGGGGCAGAATTATGAATGTTTGTGCACGCATACGGCACAACACATTTAAAATAGTGTGTGCGTCAGTGTGCGTGTGTGTTTTTATGGGAGTGTTTGTTACTTTTTCAAGCTTAAATATCTTTTCCTATATTTATATATAAGAAAAGACATTTTAGCGGATAACAAACAAACATGAAATAGATGACTTCTCGTGGAAACAAACATAATATTGCGCTATTGACATTGCCTATAGACATATATTACCTATTGGCATTGCCTATAGACAATAAAGATGATAATGTTGAGCTGACATCCATGTGGTGGATGTAATCTATATGCATAAGTTTTTCGGTTATCCTACCATCTAAACTGGAACACGACAGTGTGAAACATTGACGTTACTTTGGCGATAAACGGTAAAATGCTGGCTTCAAACCTGGTTGTGGAATTCTACCACTTAGCAGTCACAACGATACGGACACATTTAGCTAATCGTTCGTCTGTTGCCACCTGGCAGTATGCCAGAAGGTCTATTCTTCAAAGGAGGTCTGGCACAACAAAGGATACCAACTAGACATGTGTAACACTGCGCCGCGCAATTGCGCTAACTCAATTCACTGGCCGGGTGTGTCAACTCATTCAAAATGTGTTAGCGCACGGCGCAGCATAGTCATACCACAGACTACTTAGAGACTATACGCAGTAAACTCTCATTCATGTGCACAATTATCATGAGTCATGACTCTTATGTGTCGCGACGCACTCGTTGAGTTACAAATGAACCAACGCAATTCATGCGCTGTGCGCTGTTTGTGTTATGAATCTGTAGCGTGGCTCACGGCGCACGTTTCGCTCGCTGCTCACTTCTCTTTACCCGCGGGCTACGTCAGATTTGTTGCGCCATGGCGCAATTTTGGGTTAGCGCAATGAGCCGGCGCAGTACACTGCGCTTGAGTTACTGAGTTAACGCAAGGAATTTACCTATTATATATATATAAACCAGCTGTGCCTGCGACTTTGTTCGCGTGGTTACATTTCTAATAAAAAACCCGCATAGTTCCCGTTTTCATAAGTTTTTTGGGATAAAAACCATCCTATGTCCTTTCTTGGGTCTCAATCTATCTTTGTAAAAATTTCATCCAAATCAGTGCAGTGGTATGGGCGTGAAGAAGAGACAAACAGACAGTCAGACAGAGTTACTTTCGTATTTATAATATCAATATTGATATGCTTATCATATAACGCTGATCACATAATATTTATCCATGTCGCCCTATGCCTATTAAACTAAGCCCGTTTGATTACTGAGTCAGAGTCGACCAACTGGGCGGGTAAATAATAAATATATAACTTCACAATATTTGGTAGCTGATAACAGTTGTACTGTATCACAATAAGGCAAATTTGCCTTCAAATCTGTTATTTGTGACATTTAGATTCGTTGTTAGTTAATAATAGCTGTTGCCAGCTTTTTAAATTTACCCCGGACTACAGACAAACAGACAAAAATTCTAAAAACTATAATTTTGGCTTTGATATCGATTGTAGATCACGCCCCAAGTATTCTTTTAAAAAATATTCAATGTACAGTTTTGACTTTCCTACGATTTTATTATATGTATAGATTAATAGTCTAAAGTAAATGCGCCTTTTTTCTTAGACCGTGTGTAAAAAAGTGTAGAAAAGGGCTACTTTTTGTTGTGATATAATCGCAATGGAGCTTGATACAAAAATTTAAAAAAATAGTGGCAGATGCGCCTTTTCTTCCTAATTCTGGTGATATACGTAACTCAAGTTAAGAAAAAATGTTAGCTGCGCCCTTTCAACTAACGGGGGCAGAATTATGAATGTTTGTGCACGCATACGGCACAACACATTTAAAATAGTGTGTGCGTCAGTGTGCGTGTGTGTTTTTATGGGAGTGTTTGTTACTTTTTCAAGCTTAAATATCTTTTCCTATATTTATATATAAGAAAAGACATTTTAGCGGATAACAAACAAACATGAAATAGATGACTTCTCGTGGAAACAAACATAATATTGCGCTATTGACATTGCCTATAGACATATATTACCTATTGGCATTGCCTATAGACAATAAAGATGATAATGTTGAGCTGACATCCATGTGGTGGATGTAATCTATATGCATAAGTTTTTCGGTTATCCTACCATCTAAACTGGAACACGACAGTGTGAAACATTGACGTTACTTTGGCGATAAACGGTAAAATGCTGGCTTCAAACCTGGTTGTGGAATTCTACCACTTAGCAGTCACAACGATACGGACACATTTAGCTAATCGTTCGTCTGTTGCCACCTGGCAGTATGCCAGAAGGTCTATTCTTCAAAGGAGGTCTGGCACAATAAAGGATACCAACTAGACATGTGTAACACTGCGCCGCGCAATTGCGCTAACTCAATTCACTGGCCGGGTGTGTCAACTCATTCAAAATATGTTAGCGCACGGCGCAGCATAGTCATACCACAGACTACTTAGAGACTATACGCAGTAAACTCTCATTCATGTGCACAATTATCATGAGTCATGACTCTTATGTGTCGCGACGCACTCGTTGAGTTACAAATGAACCAACGCAATTCATGCGCTGTGCGCTGTTTGTGTTATGAATCTGTAGCGTGGCTCACGGCGCACGTTTCGCTCGCTGCTCACTTCTCTTTACCCGCGGGCTACGTCAGATTTGTTGCGCCATGGCGCAATTTTGGGTTAGCGCAATGAGCCGGCGCAGTACACTGCGCTTGAGTTACTGAGTTAACGCAAGGAATTTACCTATTATATATATATAAACCAGCTGTGCCTGCGACTTTGTTCGCGTGGTTACATTTCTAATAAAAAACCCGCATAGTTCCCGTTTTCATAAGTTTTTTGGGATAAAAACCATCCTATGTCCTTTCTTGGGTCTCAATCTATCTTTGTAAAAATTTCATCCAAATCAGTGCAGTGGTATGGGCGTGAAGAAGAGACAAACAGACAGTCAGACAGAGTTACTTTCGTATTTATAATATCAATATTGATATGCTTATCATATAACGCTGATCACATAATATTTATCCATGTCGCCCTATGCCTATTAAACTAAGCCCGTTTGATTACTGAGTCAGAGTCGACCAACTGGGCGGGTAAATAATAAATATATAACTTCACAATATTTGGTAGCTGATAACAGTTGTACTGTATCACAATAAGGCAAATTTGCCTTCAAATCTGTTATTTGTGACATTTAGATTCGTTGTTAGTTAATAATAGCTGTTGCCAGCTTTTTAAATTTACCCCGGACATACATATAGACAAACAGACAAAAATTCTAAAAACTATACTTTTGGCTTCGATATCGATTGTAGATCACGCCCCAAGTATTCTTTTAAAAAAATATTCAATGTACAGTTTTCACTTTCCTACGATTTTATTATATGTATAGATAGATGATTGTAAATACCCTGAGGATGCTTGTGTAAACAAAACCGGTCGGACATTAAATATAATTATCTTATTGTGAAACAGTACAAATGTTATCAGCTAGCAAATATTGTGTTAAAATGGAGTTTCACCAAGTGCCGACGATAAAAAATGTAGAATAGAAAATATATAACTTACTTGAAACAGCATGGTCCTATTTTGCTCTCCAATCAGTTGAGCCAATGGCGTCTTCAAATTTAAAGTCCCTATAGATGCAGACCTGTCTCTTAAAAAAGGTTTATTATCGGGAGTCATTTGTCTCCTAACATCTTTGCCTATATCAACTTTTCTAGAAAAATCCTCAAATTCAATTTTATTAATATTTTTATTTTCAACTATTTCCTTTTCATTTGGTAAATCATCAACTTTATCCTTTGTATTTATTAAATCATCAACTTTAATAGGTATATTTAACAATGGATCTATCACTTTATTGTCTTTGGTTTCAGGACTTTCACTTATAAATAAGTTAACTTTAAAAGGGTTGTTAGTTTTCATCTCATCAAGCTTAGGAATATCTTTAGGTTCACTTCTGGGTAAATTAGTTTTGAATGAAGGTATATCATCATGTTTCTCTTCTCCTTCATCAACTGTTCCTAAATTCTGTTTCGGAACGTTTAATATAACTACAGATGGCTCTAAAGGAACTGGTATTTTGTTATTTTTGTCTAAGCGCTCCTTCGAAAATATATCAAATTCTTTGTCAACTTCATTTTTCTCGGGTTTTTGGAGATTTTCAGCACTTTTCCAAACACTAATTTTATCTGGTTCTAATGGAGTTGTACTAGGCATTAGAGACGAGTTGCGTATGAATTTTTCGGTGGGATTTTCTTCTAAACCTTCTGTACTATCTAGAGAGGTCTGAAAATAATATAACATTTTTATCAACATATTTTTAAAACAAAAAATAATTTCTCCTCCTCCCTCCATCTTTCACACAGACACTCAATTTTTATTTTATTCCTTTTGTAATAAAATTAATAAATTTGTTTGTATCTTAACGCTCATACCCCGTGTTGGTTCCGGGCTTCTTTAAATAATAGACCAACTGCCGTTCTGCCAGGCAGGTCGCAAAAGGCGACCAATTGACTATGCAAGTCACTAACATCGTGGCTACTAAGTGGTTGAGTTCTGCATTGTCTCGCCCGGGTCTGGTACCACTGCCTTACCTATTCCTGCCGTAATAACGTCAGTGCTTGTCACTGTCGTTATCCGGTTTGGAGGATAAGGTAAACTTAAGCATGTGGCATTAGACCTCGCCACAAGATAGCGACGCACCATTATCATCTTTGGTGTCTATAGGCGATGATTGACTCTTTCCATTAGAAGATCCATCTGCTTGTTTGCTATCTTATGATATAAAAAAATAACCGCGAAGAGGTAGGCAGAGTTATAACGTGTGAACCCACGATTAGCCGAAGATACTTAGTCCCACAATGTGATAGGTGGCCAGTCTATCGCCAACCGGGCACTTTTCCAATCCCGGGCATCGTTGTTTTTATCACGAAACTAAAAAGCTTATTTTTCAATTACCCGAACCGGGAATAGAACCCGAGATCCCATGTTGTCAACACCGATACTGGACCAATAGACCACATATAGATTTGTTTTTGTTTTAAAAAGGATAAGAGAGGTAACCAACTTAAACGCTCCCTTGTTAACATATTACGGATATGATTCATCTGTGCAACAATATGGAATCACTTGTTGGGGAAACTCAGTTGACTTAATTAGAATTATCAGAATACAAAAGAAATGTATATGTACAATATACATGCAATGTGTAAAGTGGATCTGTACACTCTTATAAACCCTTCTTCAATACTCTTAAAACTTTGCTTTTACATTGTCTTTACATATTGCCGTTTTGAATATTTGTAAAAAATATCAATGTTGGTTTAAAAATGCTGAAGTATTACGGAACTTATGTTTTAGAAACCATAAGAAATTATATGTTTCTAGCCAAAAACTGAATATTTATTTAAAATCACTTATTTTGTGACAATTAGTTATACACTATACATATTTCTAATAACTGAAATCATTACCTATAAATAAATTTCGCAAAAAAACGTGTATGATCCCTACATTGTATAAAACAAAAGGCGCTTTCCGCTGTCTGTCCCTATGTCCCTATGTATGCTTAGATCTTTAAATCTACGCAACGAATTTTGATGAGGTTTTTTTAATGGATAGATTCAAGAAGAAGGTTTATATGTATAATAATTTATACAGGAAAACAACGTTTTCCGGGTCAGCTAGTTAACTATAAGATACAACATATGAGAGAATTATAGTCGATAAAATTAAATCGTAATAAATAGAAATACATAAAGAATATATGTTAAATTCACCTTAAAGTGTTACAAAAATTGAATAATAAAATTTTGTAAATGATAACATAACTTTGTAAATTGTAAAAGCGACTATAGTGATGTGAAATAATTATTGTACATGTTTACATAAAATAAAAAAGACAACACGCCGAGTTTATTCCGGCAGATCTCAGTTTGTGATTGCGTTCCAATCCGTTAGTAATTTTAAAGATTTCGACTTACAAAATTTTTATAGAATATAATATAATATTTTTTTAATATTTGCACACCATATAATGGTAGAATGCGTTAGTAAGTTTTAAATTATTTTTATTAACTTGTAACACCCACATTATTGCAAATAAATGTTTTATATTTCATTTTAATAATTTCTTTAAATTTTGCCTGCAACACTACACGAATATAGACTACTAGCTGTGCCCGCGACTTCGTTCGCGTGGAAAAAATTCTAAAATAAAAACCCGCATAGTTCCCGTTCCCGTGGGATTTCCGGGATAACAACTATCCTATGTCCTTTCTTGGGTCTCAAGCTATATTTGTACCAAATTTTATCCAAATCGGTTCAGTGGTTTGGCCGTGAAAGCGTAACAGACAGACAGACAGACAGACAGAGTTACTTTCGCATTTATAATATTAGTATGGATAGTATGGATAGGACAACCAATCAAATGATAATTTTTTTGGACAGTTTGAACCAATGACTGCGGCTAAGCGTTATGAACGCCATTTGTGCTGAATATAAATAGGGCTTTAATTTTTCCATTTAATTTAACAGTTTCGTAACACTTTTATTATGTAATCTCAGTTAATTGTTTTGTAAGGATATACTAGATACCTAGATACATTTAGTTAGTTATTAGCTCTTGTAATTAATAAAACTGATCTGTGATTTTGATTGTGATTTAGAATTGTATATGAGACTTTGCCAGTGGTAGAATTGTATATGGTGGCCAGGCCGTAAGCATCGAATACGGAACACTCCACTTCAGTTTGTACATTTTTTACCGCTGAAACTACAAAAAAAACACTACACTTACTCCAGTGGAAGACAATAAACTATGGCGTCGGTGATGTAATCTCTTCTCGGCTTCATGGTGAGAAAATTTATTGAGCGCATCATCAATAAGAGTCTCGGGGACTTTCCTTTGAGATATTCGCACCTTACCGATGTACAAAACCTGAAATGAAGATATAATAATTATTTATATTAATAACTAGCATATATGTATATATACAAAACTAATTAGAAATAAGAAAGTACTGATCAAAATTATAAACGTGAATTTCATCTGTAACGATGAACTCATTTAACTAGTTATACGTATATATAGCTAGCGATCAGTACAATCGAAGGCGGCGAAATTCTTCTTTGCTATATGATCGATTATCATATAGCAAAGAAGAATTTCGCCGCCTCGAGCCTGTCGACACTAGCTCATTGGAAGAGCGTCCCGGCTTTAGGGAAATGGTCGCAGGTTCCAATCCCGCGTGTCGATATTTTTCTTTGTTGTTTTTAAGGTTTTTCCAGTTTCCCAAGCACGGGATGAGTGCTATAACACAAAAATAAGTAGCCTATGGCCTATAAATTCCTCAAATTTTCAGTGAAATTTCATCAAAATCGGTCCAATCCGACCAGAGATTATCCCGTACAAATAGAATGACATACAGACATAAAAAATGATTGTGTAGGTATTAGTATTAACATTGCACCTAAAAAAAACTTCGTTATTTTGAAATAACCGACGGACATTTTAATTTTTTTGTACAGATTTATAAACTATCTGTATTGTGCAGTCCGGTACACTATAAAAGTCTTTGGTGAATCCCACGGGAAAAGCTCATTTTTTTCGGAAAAAAAATTTATGCTTTCTTAGGTCATCATCGCATCATCTATATGTTTGTCAAATTTCATCCAAACCCGTTCAGTAGTTTTAAAGAAATTGAGTAACAAAAATCTAACCATCAACAATAATATACATTCGAACTTTCGCATTTATAATATTAATATATATATATATTATGTAGATTGAGACGAAAATTACAATTTCATTTTTAAAAACATTGTGGAAAAAGAAAAATGTTAGATATGGCATTATAAGCACAGAATACTGAGAGTAACAGAAGTCAATGTACATACAAGTAATATTCGAGCAACGCACAAATAGACACCTCTCACGGACGCGATATCTTGGAATGGCTCGAGACAGTTTGTTCCGAACCCTTCCGAGTTATCGCGTTGGAATTATGAGATTTTTAAATCGATAATCAATTTAAATACGACATGCAACGCACCATTAACATCTTTGGTGTTTATAGGCGATGGTTGACTTTTCTATCAGGAACCCCATCTGCTTGTTTGCTATCTTATGATATAAAAAAAACTTATTTTCTCACCATAGCTTGTTACTTATTATTATAATTCAAAAATTATTTTGTGCTACACGTAAAGTGGAATCTTTTTTAGTCTGACACTCTAACGTTTTCTTTTTTATCTATCTTTATTAGTTACCCGATTCGAGATTTTTCGAAGATAGAAAAGATGGTTGTCCCGTCAAAACGAAGATGTTGATAAAATTCAGCTTGTTGTTAATTAAAAAAAGTTTATACAAAGAAAACTAATTATTTTGCAAATTTCCTCGAACTTCTTCGCGCGAAGTTCGCGAAAATTTGCAAAATAACTAGTCTTCTTCGTCTGAACAATGGATTTCCGCAAAGTAACACCTGAATCTATAAAATAAAAATATTCCTGTGTTAATATATAATAGTTAATAATTATTGTAAATACCCTGAGTTAATAATTATTGTAAATACCCTGAGGATGCTTGTGTAAGCGAAACCGGTCGGAAATTAAATATAATTATCTTATTGTGAAACAGTACAAGTGTTATATGCTAGCAAATATTGTGTTAAAATGGAGTTTCACCAAGTGCCGACGATAAAAAGTGTAGAAAATATTCCTGGGACTACTGTCTATGATAACGCGAAAAATTTGGACGTTTTTGTTTGGATGGATGTTTGTTACTCAATCTCGCAAAAACTACTAAACGGATTAGAATGAAATTTGGCACACAGGTAGATGATGACCGGTTGTTCCCGCGGGATTCACTTTCACACAAAAACTTTTATAAAGCAGCGGGCTGCAAGCACTATGCGGCTAGAACACAATTAAAATTCAAATACTTACCTCAAAAAAATGTGAATCAGATAATGAGAGATCTGGACACAGGGATGTCAGTGCTGATGCATTGCTTACACTCCTTAGCATCACTGATGAGTCATTCGTCCTGGAAGAAGACGAGTTTCTGTTTTAAAACTGGCATAGTAAGAATATATTGTTTTCACAGTGTTGGTCCGAGGTCCTTTTAAAAAGAAGGCCTTTTTATGTTAGTTGGATAGGCAAACTGGCAGACGTGCCACCAGAGTGCTAAGTGTGAGTTTTTCTTTTTGCATTCGATCGTGAGCGCGTTTCGACTTTACTAGGAATTTGTGATTTGTACAGCGCCACCTAGTGGTAAACGTGAGAAACCAGTTTACCACTAGGTGGCGCTGTACAAATCACAAATTCCTAGTAAAGTCGAAACGCGCTCACGATCGAATGCGAAAAGAAAAACTCACACTTAGCACTCTGATGGTAAGTGGTCGACGTCGCCAATGAACATAAACTAGTTTACCTAAAACTAGCCCAGCCTATCCTGAGACATAAGACGTTAAGTCTCGGTGCCTGTAATTACACTGCCTGTCTTGCCTTTCTCTCCGAAACACAGCAAGCTGTTTCATGGGAGAAACAAGCAAGATGGTGGTACTCATCCAGTCAGGAGCGCGGCATAGGGCATCTCTCCCACAGGTAAATTTGGCCATTTGCCGTTCTATCGGGCATTTAATAAAAAGCCAAACATGTCACTACCTACGTGGTAACTAGGAATTTCGTAACATTTCGGTCCGGCTTGATATAACCGCTTTATCTTTTCTTATCACAACAGCGTCAGTGCTTGTCACTGTCGTGTTCTGGTTTGGCGGGTAAGGTAGCCGGTAAACTAATACATGTGGCATTAGACCTCGCCACAAGATAGCAACGCACCATTTACACCTTTGGTATCTATAGACGATGGTTGACTCTTTCCATCAGGAGACCCATCTGCTTGTTTGCTATCTTATGATATAAAAAAAATACTCATTGCATATAACAGGCTGGTGGTACCAGACCTGGACGAGACAATGTAAAGCTAGTAGCCAGGGTGGTAGAGACTGGCATAGGTAATAGCCAATCGTTTGGCTTTTACGACCTGACTGGCAAAACGGCAGTTGGCAGATTCTTGCAAAGAGCCCGGACCAAGTCAGATGAAAAAGTATGGTCTATTCTTCAAATGGGATCAATCAAGTATTATTATAAATGCAAAAGTCTGTCTGTCTGTTACGCTGTCACGGCTAAACCGCTGGACCGATTTTCATAAAATTTGGCATGGAAGTAGTTGAAGAGCCGGGGTCAAACATAGGCTAATTTTTTTTTCAAAAATCAACCCTTTAAGAGTTGAAATAGGGGATGAAATTTGTATGAAAAGCTATCTTGACGACATGTTAATCTACTCGCGGGCGAAGCTGCGCGGGTCAGCTAGTTTTAAATAAATATAATATTATCCTCCTTAAATTACGTATTGTATATAACAATTTTCCTTAATTTATTTTAATCGATCTGTTATTGTCACAGACACATGAAGTTATTGTCTGTTTGTTCATTAAGCATATTATGGCTTATCAATTACACATCAATCACAATTTAAATACGCTCAGCAATTTTAAATTCTATTACTGTAACATAAGGTTCATATTCAATAAACCAAAAATTTATTTATTAACAATATGTATTCTATAGTTTGCTGTTACCCGCGACCTCGTCCAGTTGGTAATAGAAATATAATTAGCCACCTAGCAATTTTTAAAGCATAATTAAAATTGATTTTAATATTTTTGCAAAACCTCTCTTCCCCATTTTTATCACCAACACCATGACCACTCTTCAAACAAACGTAACTTTTATGAATAAATAAAACAAAGTTTATTATTATTAAGGTAATTAAATTAAAGTGTGAAAAATACCTATGTGAATAAATTATTTCTATATTAATTAGGTGTCCGAATTTTTAACAGATAAATCAAGTCTCTCTGACTCATGCGTTGCGTCGGCCTCTCTGTGTCTTGAATCATTATTTATCATTTATCTTAAAAACTTTTGAAAAATTGATTTCAGAAAAATTAATTAAAAACAAATTGTAGAAAATTTAATTATTAATAACATTGCTCTCTTTAACAATCTTGATAAAGTTGATAGTTTTTAAGATAAATGATAAATAATGATTCAAAACAGAGAGGCCGACGCAACGCATGAGTCAGAGAGAGACAGCGATACTTAAAGGTAAGCGACGCATACTTGTAAGCGCGCGAAATTAACAATTAAAAAAAAATATATAAACAATGAAATTTTTTTAAATCTCTATTAACAACATTATTAACTACTAGCTGTTGCCTGCGACTTCGTCCGCGCGGACTTCGTTTACTCCGCACTGCTCCTCCCTTGTAGGAGATAGCGTGATAATATGTAGCCGTTATGTTGACCCGACCTGTTAGTAATATTCATGCAAAATTTGAAGTAAATCCATGCAGTACTTTTTGAGTTTACCCCGGACATACATACAGACAAACAGACAAAAATTCTAAAAACTATATTTTTGGCTTCGGTATCGATTGTAGATCACGCCCCAAGTATTCTTTTAAAAAAATATTCAATGTATAGTTTTGACCTTCCTACGATTTTATTTATGTATAGATTGTATAGAGAATTTAAAAAAATATTACTATAACATTATGTTTTTTTAATACATTTTTCAAGGGTCGAAAGTACCCAAATTTGAGATTTTTCGAACCTTTAAAAATTCATATCTTTAAAAATATTAATTTTATCGTGAAAAGTCATAGGACCTTTTTTTATTAGTATTTCAATAAAGAATATAAAAAAATTGTTCGGTTGTAAAATAACAATTCCTTGCAATTGTTTAAGCAATTTCGGTTTAAACAACCGGGCACCGGGTTGCCCCATGGCAACATGCATTTATATCATCAGAAGGGCAATTTGAAGAGGATCGCATAAAAAAATTGAGGTGGAATAGTTTTCGGTACTCATGCGCCGATTCCTCCTGGACTATAAGCTAAGATACTATAATATTTGATCTTAAGATGCCTTAATATAATATATCTTAAAGCAAATTTCAGAAATCGCTTACCATACAAATCGTATGAACCATCCCACACGACTAAGATAATATATATTTTACCTTTAGTATCTTAAGATACCGAACGACATAGAAATATATATTTATACACGACTAATAATAATATATATACACGACTAAGATAATATATATTTTACCTTTAGTATCTTAAGATAACGAACGACGTAGAAATATATATTTATACACGACTAATAATAATATATATACACGACTAAGATAATATATATTTTACCTTTAGTATCTTAAGATACCGAACGACGTAGAAATATATATTTATACACGACTAATAATAATATATATACACGACTAAGATAATATATATTTTACCTTTACTATCTTAAGATACCGAACGACGTAGAAATATATATTTCATGCGAAGAAATGTATATTTCATATCTTAAGATATGATCTAAAGATACGAAATACATATTTCTTCGTATCTTAATATAAATACAGGATGTTTTTATTTTAGAATATGCGCGGTCGCAGTGCCTCATAATCTATATTATCTATCTATATTAATATTATAAATGCAAAAGTTGGGATGTTTGGATGGATGGATGTTTGGATGAATGGATGTTGGTTACTCAATCACGCAAAAACTACTGAACGGATTTGAATGTAATTTGGTACATATGTAGACGATGACCTGGAACAGCACATGGGCAATGTTTAATCCCGAAAAATTAGGTGATCCCGCGGGATTCACCAAAAATTTTATAATGCAGCGGGCCGCACGGTGCATCTAGTACGTAGGAAAGTGATTTAAAGTTCAAATATAAAATTTAAAAATAAATCATAATAAATCACCTAATTGTAATATGGTTTATATTGTAGTTGTTATAATGTTAGTATCTTCACGCCCGTATCCCCGAAAGGGTAGGCAGAGGTACAACAAGTGCACCCACGATTTGCCGAAGATACTTGGTCCCACAATGTGATAGGTGGCTAGCCTATCGCCAACCGGGCACTTTCCAATCCCGGGCAATGTTGTTTTTATCGTAAAACTGAAAAAACACATTTTATAATTGCCCGACCCAGGAATCGAACCCGGGACCTCATGCGGTCAACTCCGACACCGGACCACTAGACCACAGAAGCGACTATAATGTTAATAATAAATAAAACAACCTAGATGTAATATATTTAATTACAATTAAATTAGGTATTTTTTTAATGATTTTTTTATTTTATATTTGAACTTTAAATCACTCTCCTGTAAAGTTCATTTAATGTCGCTTAATGAGGATTACGTTTCAACCGTCGATATATCAAGCAATTTTTGGGATTGCGAGTCGAAATCCTGTTGCCACTTACACTCCCATTAATCGTCAAGATACTGCCCTAAGCCGGTCGGTAAGTTCGGTCTCACAGGAGAAACCCTTAGGGCGGGCTCTTAACTCACTCAATTTAAACTCTGACTGATTACTCTGTTCGCCCAAAACGCCCGGTTTCGCAGTAAGGGTTATTTGGACCAATGCTTAAGTTCATTTCGAAAAAATAAAAGATATTGCGGTGCGATTGTATAAGTGACCCTTCGCTTTCATCTTGTGTATTAACACGTGAAGGAAGAACTGGAGTTTGGACCGTTTTTAAAGACAATTGCAGTGAAATGCGAAATTTGGTAAACTACATATACACTGCGGATGACTATAAAAACCTAATATTTTTAAATAAAATATAATATTAGAAATACATTAAATTATAAAAAAATACATACACTACATTCAGGTGACATACGTAATAATCACGGAGGAAAAAAATATACACACATGTTTACTATTTTACTTACGGCTAAAGTTAGTTGTCAAACTTAATGTGCCACCATCATTCTTTGGTTTGTATGACCGATGGTCCCAAAAGGTTCAATTTTTTTTATCCTTACCAAATAAAATGAAACCAGGTGGAAACGGCCAATTAAGTCACGCAATCCTAGCACAAAAAGTAACATCCATACACACTTACAGAGATACACAATCATACATACAAACGCGGAAACATACATATATACACGCACATATATGAACACTCACATAAAAACATTCACACATATACTCATACACACCCTTAAATACATAGACACATGATCATACACACGCCTATACACAAACATGCCTCACACACGCATTTTCACATTTATTAATGCAATTGCAGAACTCGTATCACCTAGGTGTATTACCAGAAATCACGATAGTTTATACTTTATGTGATAAGTCACGATAGTAGACACGTTTGTGATATAATTTGATTGAAATTGTTTATGGTTATGGCGTTTACGTGACCAAACAAGAGTAAAGGTATATTTGTCATTTATCTATACCAGAGAATAGGAAATAATAATATGATCTCTGTCTATACTAAGTTTTTGAGTTTATTTGTAAGAAGTATTTCCTGAAACTACTGAACAGATTTTGAAAATTCTCTCACTATATAAAGCACATTATAGACTACATTTTGTTATGCACTTACAAAAAGGTTAAGCAGAGTAAAAAGCTTTAATATTACTGAATGACAAAGACTATATTTTATTCTGTATGAATATTAAAAAGACATAACACAAAGTTGAAAGCTACATTATTACTGAGTGACAGACTACATTCAATTCTTTACTAACATAAAAAGGAGATTACACAAAGTTGAAAGCTACATTATTACTGAGTGACAAAGACTACACTTTAATCTGTACTTATATCAAAAGGAGATTACACAAAATTGAAAGCTACATTATTACTGAGTGACAGACTACATTCAATTCTTTACTAACATAAAAAGGAGATTACACAAAGTTGAAAGCTACATTATTACTGAGTGACAAAGACTACACTTTATTCTGTACTTATGTCAAAAGGAGATTACACAAAGTTGAAAGCTACATTATTACTGAGTGACAGACTACATTCAATTCTTTACTAACATAAAAAGGAGATTACACAAAGTTGAAAGCTACATTATTACTGAGAGACAAAGACTACACTTTATTCTGTATTTATGTCAAAAGGAGATTACACAAAGTTGAAAGCTACATTATTACTGAGTGACAGACTACATTTTATTCTTTACTAACATAAAAAGGAGATTACACAAAGTTGAAAGCTACATTATTACTGAGAGACAAAGACTACACTTTATTCTCTATTTATGTCAAAAGGAGATTACACAAAGTTGAAAGCTACATTATTACTGAGTGACATACTACATTTTATTCTTTACTAACATAAAAAGGAGATTACATAAAGTTGAAAGATAATTATTACTGAGTGACAAAGACTACATTTTATTCTGTACTAATATTAAAAGAAGATTACACAAAGTTAAAAGTTACATTATTACTGCGTAACAAAGACGAGTTTTTTGTAAGAAATAATCTCTTCAACTACTCAATTGGTTTATGGAATTATTTTATTAATAGAAAGCTACATAATTCGTGAGTGACATAGGTTACTTTTCATTCTAGTTTTCTCGGGGGATCGTATCTACGCTATCGTATCTGTGTTAGGTATCTACACTAAAGTATCTACGCGGCCTATACCGCGAGTAATGGCTAGTCAGAAATAAATTGAATTTAAATAAGCGTACAAAAACTACGACCATGGGTAATCGATGTTGAATGGTAAACAAAACTGATTTAATACGTGAAATAAATTTCACGGCAATTTCTTTCTGGGGAAAGCAGAAAATGAATACTTAGTTTCATCATGGTTTATCATATCACCTAATAGTCAAAATGACATCATTACCGCTTTGACTATTAGGTGGTAAAGTTCCGCAACCACTCGCCTTGATTTTGGCAATTTAGTTTTTACCTAATTCTGCCGCAATAGCGTTGTATTACGGGTTGGAGTATAAGGGCGTTTGTACACTACAAGGAATTTAACTGTCCGGTAGTCCGACTTTTTACGGTCCGATGCGACATGGAAAATACGGATGAATGGCTTGTGCACTTGTCCGTCTTTACTTGAATCGGTGCCGTGCAGTTTAGAGTAACTCTCTTTAAAACTACACACCACGGATGCGTAATTACGCTAGGAACAATAAGTTTCTTAAAATCGTCGGCAGTTGATTGCTTTATTACGTGCGAAGTTGTTGAAGACAAAAAAAATGTGTTTATCCCTTTATGAATAATGTTACCTGACAGAGTCATTATACATAAACCGCAATAAACAGGCAAGATGAAAGATTTTTTTACGGAAGGAAACGTGTCGAACGGTAAAGTTACGTACAGTGTACAAGCTAGTATATATATTCATGGCGTGCCATATCGGACCGTAAAAATCGGACTGCCGGTCAGTAAAATTCCTTGTAGTGCGAAAGTGCCCTAAACGTTAATATGTCATTCCATATCGACTACATGAATAGCAACGTACTATTAACAACTTTATTTAAAGACTACGGTTGTTTCTTTTAATAAATATATATATAATTTATTAAAAGAAACAACCGTAGTCTTTAAATAAAGTTGTTAATAGTACGTTGCTATTCATGTAGCCGATATGGAATGACATATTAACGTTTAGGGCACTTTCGCACTACAAGCAATATCGCGTAGATCGTAAAGTATATTTCAAATCACTAGGTGATTAAGGTGCTTAATCCAGATTTTTGTGGTCTCTTTTTTTGCATTTTATTAAAAATACCTATTACCCTAAATTTTTACCCTAGCCCTACCAAAATATTTACTACAAATCCATACTAATATCATAAATGCGAAAGTAACTCTGTCTGTCTGTCGAGAAAGTATATAGGATAGTTTTTATCCCGGAAATCCCACGGAAACGGGAACTATACGGGTTTTTGTTTCAGATTTCCACGCGGACGAAGTCGCGGCACAGCTAATATTTTATATAGCAAGAAACATTTGCTGGATCAACTAGTAACATAAAAAAAACTTACAAGTTTGAGTTGCAGTTTCCCGGTAGAGATATGGTTGGGTTACTCCAGGGCAATGGCTCAGATCCATTCTGCTGCTGAAAACCGATATTCCTGGTCACATTCAGGGAGCTCGTGGAGCCCTTGGGACTGTTGCCAGCGGGGGAAGGCTCCCGCATTTGACTGAAGAGGTCTGTTACCTGTAAACAAAAAGTTTTTATTAAATACTAGCTGCTGCCCAAGACTTCGTCCGCGCGAACTTCGTTTACTCCTCACAGCACCTCCCCCGTAGGTGATAGCGTGATAATATGTAGCCTATATGTTGACCCGACCTGTTAGTAATATTCATGCAAAATTTAAAGTAAATCCATGCAGTACTTTTTGAGTTTACCCTGGACATACATACAGACAAACAGACAAAAATTCTAAAAACTATATTTTTGGCTTTGATATCGATTGTAGATCACGCCCCAAGTATTCTTTTAAAAAAATATTCAATGTACAGTTTTGACTTTCCTACGATTTTATTATACCGAGATGTATAGATAGATTAGATATAGATGTATTAATTTTTTTTCATCTGTTGCATTAAAATAATATTCAATACTACATCATTATCGTCTCTGAGGTCTAGTGGTCCGGTATCGGTGTTTACCACATAAGGTCCCAGGTTCGATTACCGGGTCGGACAATAGAAAAATGTGTTTTTTTCAGTTTTCTGATAAAAACAACATTCCCTGGGATCGAATAAGTATCCGGTTGACGATAATCATAATCATAATCATAAATATATATGTAGAATGTAGTGATATCCTGATTTACCTATATTCAAGCAATAAATAAATTGTGATTATGATGATTATGATAGGCTTCCACCTATCACATTGTAGAACTAATGGCCGGTTTCCGAAACACAAATTAATTTTAACAAGCAATTAATCTGTGTTTAACAGATCATTTTTTTGTGAAAATTATGTTAAGCACAGATTAAATGCTTGTTAAAATTAATTTACATTTCGGAAACCGGCCGTAACTATCTTAGGCTAATCGTGGGTGTACTGATTGTCTGCCTACCTTTTCGTGGATACGGGCGTAAAGATACTACAATACATACAAAATTAAACAAATCCTAAATCGCGTATAACTATTATTTATCAGTTGACCTGCATATCGTCTCCCGCGAGTAAAATTAATAATTAGTCGTCAATATAGTATTTCAAAAAAAATTCTGACAATTTCAGCCTTTTAGGAATTAATTTTTTAAAAAATATTAAGCCTATATTTGACCCCAGTTCATCTATCTCTATATATAAAATTTTATTAAAATCTGTTCAGCAGTTTAGCCGTGAAAGCGCAACAAACAAGACAGACTTTCACATTAATAATATTAGTTTTGATATACGAATTTATTTAAATGCGCTTAGTTAATGACTCGGGTTCGATCCCCGACGGGGACGAGCATTTGTGTGATGAGCATAAATGTTTGTATTTCCAGGCTTAAGTGTTTATTAAATACTAGTTGTTGCCCGCGACTTCGTCCGCGCGGACTTAATTTACTCCGCACAGCTCCTCCCCCGTAGGTGACAGCGTGATAATATATAGCCTATATATTGACCCGACCTGTTAGTAATATACAGGCAAAATTTGAAGTAAATCCATGCAGTACTTTTTGAGTTTAATCCGGACAGACATACAGACAAACAGACAAAATTCTAAAAACTATATTTTTGGCTTCGATATCGATTGTAGATCACGCTCCAAGTATTCTTTTAAAAAATATTCAATGTACAGTTTTGACTTTCCTAAGATTTTATTATACGTATAGATAGATATTCCAGTATTTATATATGTATTTCTATGTATTAGTATCGTTGACTAGCACCCATAACACAAGCAAATAATTTGCTTACTTTGGTGTTAGATCAGTAAGTGTAATTTGTCCAGTGAATATTTATATATTTAGTATATTTATACATATTTATATACAAGTTTCATGGCTTCTCAGACGGACTTCGGTCTCTAGGTGTAACTTGCCTGGTTTTAACACCAACTGTCCCAAGCATATGGGACGGAATCCCCATCACCAAAATGTCCAATTATTATATTACATTTTTTTATCATAAGATTACAAACAAGCAAATTGGTCTCCTGGTGGAAAGAGACAACCACTGCATATAGACACGATAGAAAAGATAGAAAGATGTTAATGGTGCGTTGCTATCTTGTGGCGAGGTCTAATGCCGCATGCATTAGACTTAAATAATTCATTACCTAATTCCCCGTATTGGTCCGGGCTCCTTTGAAGAATAGGCCAACTGCCGTTCTGCCAGGTTGGTCGTAAAAGGCGACCGATTGGCTATACGAGTCACTAACATGTGGCTACTGGGTGGTAGAGTTCTGCATTGTCTCGCCCTAGTCTGGTACCATCGCCTTACCTATACCTGCCGCATTAGCATCAGTGCTTATCGCTGTCGTGTTTCGCTTTGGAGGGAAGGCAGCCGGCAAACTCATGCATGTTTTTTTTTAGTATAAAACAGCAAACAAGCAGATGGGTCTCCTGATGGAAAGAGTCAACCATCGCCTATAGACACCAAAGGTGTTAATGGTGCGTTGTTATCTTGTGGCGAGGTCTAATGCCACATGTATAAGTTTACCGGCTACCTTACCTCCAAACCAGAACATGACTGTGACAAGCACTGACGCTATTGCGGCAGGAATAGGCAAGGCGGTGATACCAGACCCGGGTGAGACAATAAAGAAATTTACCACCTAGTAGCCACGATGGTAGTGACTCGCATAGCCAATCGGTCGCCTTTTACGACCTGCCTGGCAGAACGGCAGTTGGTCTATTCTTCAAAGGAGCCCGGAACCAACACGGGGAAAATACTAAGCACCTACATTAAACACTCGCAATCGCTCTAAGCAAAGTGTAATCGGGGCCTAAAGGTAAGTATTGAATAGAAAAAATGTTGGTACCAAAACGGCCGATCGTTTACCCTATCATTCGCCTTTTATGATCTGTCCGGCAGATTGACAACTGGTATACTCTTTACCTCTTTTCTATCGTATGGAACAACATGTTTTTGTTTTGATAATCTGAATTTTTATTATTGATCAAGGCGACATATATTCGTGATACATTCATATTAATAACCAAGTATTACAAAATTTGTGACAGCGCCATCTTTGACCCTGACGTCTTTGACTGACGTCAAGTGTCAGGCCAAGGCTTTTTATTTAATGAAAACAGATTGGAGACGTCATTATGTAAGACTGGTTGCTTGCATATCAATTATATTGAGATTCATAGAATATACTTTATAGTAGAAAGCGCACATTGCAATTAGTAGATAATAGTCCTGTTAATAAACCTACTTGAATCTGCTTGTTATTTTATCGCATCTATTAAGGACTAGCTGTAGCGTGCAGCCCGCGGGATCACCTAACTTTTCCGGAATAAAAATAGCCTATGTGTTATTCTGGGGCTTCAGCTATCTACATACCAAATTTCATCGTAATCGGTTAAGTAGTATTTGCGTGAAAGAGTAACAAACATAATACATACATACTCACAAACTTCCGCATTTATAATATTAATATGATTGTATTACGATTCAATGATTTACTTAGTTTGTCCCATCAACATAAGGTAATGTTACGTTTGAACGAAACAGACGAAATCAGCGCTATATATTCTATACTTTCCGTCGCTGACATTTAGTGAAATTCCATTACTGTCAGACACAGATAAGGCGAGGTATTTTGACGCGCGTCAATTCTATAGGAAATAGGTGACGCGGTATGTTCTGAAACCGCTGGGAAATGTGTTAATTTTTGAATAAATAAATATAGGACTTCAGCTGAAAACCAAAATTTAGAACATTCTTTTTTGTATTTAAAACTAAATATCACTATATAAAAATCATGTGGAAGATTAGAAATATTATTAACAGATTATTTGTTTTAGAGGTTTTTTTAGCCTATTTTCGGAATTTTATACGATTGAGTAAAGTACATTCTATCATGTAATAATTCAGCACATTCCTTAGATAATATCTTTAGGTATATCGTGTAGTTTTTGGAAAATTGTTATTTCATAATCAATACAAAAAAAAACGTGATTTAGCCAACCAGTTTTTTCCCGTTTGTCCTGATACCTTGCCTTAATAATGCACTTGTACTTCATCTTACTTTACAACATGTATTTTTAGAATATCACTCAACCATTTCACTTTTTAAAATATCTTCACGATGTAATATAATCTTTCTTATATGTATATAAAATTCTCGTGTCACAATGTTAGTTACCGTACTCCTCCGAAACGGCTTGATACCGATTTTTATAAAAAATTTATATGCATATTTAGTAGATCTGAGAATCGGCTACTATCTATTTTTCATACCCCTAAGTGATAAGGGTTATCCACCCTGACATTTTTTTTTTGTTTTTTTTTTTAAATGTGGCATTAAAAATACATACAAACCTTATTTTTCAGCGTTCTATCACCAACCCCTATTTTTTAATAGCGATATTAGTATTTTAATAATTTATATGGCAAAACAAAGTTTGCCGGGTCAGCTAGTTATCTATATAATATTATATTACATCTTGATATATTACATATTTAAAAAGTGAAACAGGTTGATCGATATACTAAAGTATCTTCACGCCCGTATCCCCGAAGGGGTAGACAGAGGTACAACAATGGCACCCACGATTAGCCGAAGATACTTGGTCCCACAAATGTGATAGGTGGCAAGCCTATCGCCAACCGGGCACTTTCCAATCCCAATTACTAAAAATATATATGTTGTGAAGTAAAATTACAATACAAGTGCATTTATTTTTCTGCCTAACAAATTAGCGCTATTGTTAGACACTTTTACTATTGCACTTGTTCATAAATTTCACTTTTACACATTTTTGTTACAACTTTATTTTTTTACAAATATATGTACAAGTGCAATGGTAAAAGTGTCTAACAACAATGGAATTTCACCAAGTGCCGACGATGGAAAGTATAGAATAAATTGGCGCTAGTTTACGCCCACGATTAATAGTACATGCCGCACGCAATATCCCGCGTTAATCTTGACATTTAAACGTTGTCACAATAGGGTTGAATTAACATTATTTTAGCTTACGAAAAAGTCTACGTTCCTTTTGATTCTTTCCACGTGTAAGTCCGGGCTCCGAGTAATTTAAGAATAAAACATCTGCTGTTCTGCCAGACAATTCGTAAGAGGTAAACGATTGGCTATACGAGTCACTACAATCATGGCTACTAGTGGCAGAACGCTGCTGCTCATCGGGGTCTGGTACCACCGTCTTTACTATGCCTGCCGTAACAAGCGTTAGTGCTTGTCACTAGCGTGTTCCGACTTGGAGGGTAAAATAGTCGGTAAACTCATGCACAAGATCAAGACCTCACCTCGAGGATAAAAACGCACTATTAACATCTTTAGTGTTTATGGGCGATGGTTGTCTGTTTCCATCAACACGTCTGCTTGTTCGCTATCTTATAACATAAAAAAGACACTGTCTATCCTTCCATAGAATTAAAAAAGTAATAAATAAAAAAGAAAATGTAACACTAAACTTTTGAATACAACAGAAATAAATTATTACTTTTAAAAAAACTCACTCGACAGTTAAAAAAATAAACGCCGATTTATAACGAATGCACGCGCTCTATAGTTTTATGTTATCTGCGCTCCGCATAGTTTAACGAAGGTTTTACGTCATGTCACAAGACCGGTGCACTACAATTATACCATTAGATAATGTCACTTAATAATATTGTACCAGAACCAACGATGCGTAACGCTCTTTTCACGACATTTATTATATTGCGGTTATATATATCGGGCTACGGCGAAGTATTGCGCTAGCACGATTTATCGGGTTATCGTGGAACGGCGAAGAGATTTGATGCGTTACTGCAGTGGGCGCCAAACCGTCGTCCGCAGGTGATATTTGTGCGGTTCACGACATAGAAACAATAATATAATTATGATAAACAAAAATAATTATAGCAAACTATATATCTATGTTTAGGTAGAAAAGCATACGTCGATACACTACATCAATATCAAAATGTGGCTTCATGTAGAAGCCACCTTTCATGTTTATGAATGAGTATCATTAGCAGTATTCCCCGTGTTGGTTCCGGGCTCCTTTGAAGAATAGACCAACTGCCGTTCTGCCAGACAGGTCGTAAAAGGCGACCGATTAGCTATACGAGTCACTATCATCGTGGCTACTAGGTGGTAGAGTTATGCATTGTCTCACCCGGGTCTGGTACCACCGCCTTGCCTATTCCTTCAGTCAGTGCTTGTCATTGTCGTGTTCCGGTTTGGAGGGTAAGGTAGCCGGTAAACTTATGCATGTGGCATTAGACCTCGCCACAAGATAGCAACGCACTATTAACACCTTTGGTGTCTATAGGCGGTGGTTGACTCTTTCCATCAGGAGTCCCATCTGCTTCTTTGCTATCTTATGATATAAAAAAATCATAGATTCGTAATCTTTACGCGAATGAAATACAGTAAACAGTAGCATAAAATGAAATAATTTAAGAAACATTCAATGAATAAGGAGTTGGAGAAAATAATAAATATAAATATGAGAAAATAATTTAAGGAATTTTACAAAATTCTTGTTTGCTTTTTCGTGGGCCGCATAAATATCATCAATACGCCGCACAAATATAACCTGTGGGCCATGGTTTATACCAGTGATATCACGACGTTGTTATGACGTAAGCAGTTGTCACCATGTAGTTCGTGACAATATCGTGCTAATGCAATACTTCGCCATAGGCCGATATATTTAATCACGCCATTACACTGTAAGCTAATACCCACCTATTTCGTTGGTCGTATTTTCATGGACGATAACAAATTATATGGCCAATCATTTACACGTGTTCGCACTCTATATCAACTTACATCATGATGTATCAAAGGTACTTCCCTTACCATGTTTGTATATTTTAGAGGTATGCGTATTTGTAAAAAAGCACCAAAAGTTATTTAAAACAAATGCTGAAGTCACTGGTAACTCATATTTTAGGAATAGTAAGAAATTATATGTGCCTAACCAAAAATTAAATATTTTTACAAAAAATGTGTATTGTATGTCTATTATTATATACAATCATATTCCTGATAGTCTTAAATCATTGCCTATAAATAAATTTCGCAAAAAGTTGTTTGATTTGCTGTTAGATAAAACTTATTATGATATTAAAGAATTTTTAGACGATAAAATTAAATGTTAATGTATAGAAATATAAGTTTGTTGAATTGTCCTTAAAAAAAATTTTCAATGTAGTAAAAATTTTGTAAATGGTGAACATTATGTAAATTATAAAAAAAAAATTATTACTCAAAATATGAAACTTGTAATTATAAAAATAACTTTGTAATATGGAATCATCCTTGTATATTTATAACAAGAACATAAATTACAAAAAAAAAGACCAGCCCGCTGAGTTTCTTCCGCCGGATCTTCTCAGTGTGTGGCCGCGTTCCGATCCGGTAGTAATTCTGAAAAATCGATACAATTTATAGTTTTAAATGTAATATTATATAATGATATTTTTTTTAAATATTTGCACACCACATATTGGTAGAATATGTCGGTAACTTAATTTATTTTTAACAACTTGTAACACCCATATTCTTGCAAATAAATATTTTCTTTCTTTCTTTATTTCTTTCAAACTGTTCTTAAATTTTTACAGAGCAGACTGATTGTAATCAGTCATACAAATTATACTTTGTGCAAACACGCGTTCTTATTAGGAACCAATTTTTATCAAGACTGCTAAAGCTGTTCTGAACTATAACGGCAAAATCACCTTTTTATGAACTTGGTCGAAAATTTTGACCATCCCGTTGGTCAAGTGGCTAATGAATTTGGCTACGCAATCGACGGGGCTCGGGTTCGGGGTTTGTATTTCCAGGTTTGGATGTTTATTAAATATATTCCAGTATTTAGGTATATATGTATTTCTATGTATTATTATCGTTGACTAACACCCATAACACAAGCAAATAATGTGCTTACTTTGGGGTTTAATCGGTAAGTGTTATTTGTCCCCTGAATATATTTTATTTATTTATTTAAAAAAATGCCAAAGAGCCTAAAAATTCTAGATCTATTCGTTACCAAACTTTACGAGATCATCTGTCACTAACCTTGAAGAAGATTATAAAATTTTATCAAAATCACTCCAACCGTTTCGGATTCTAATCTATTTATATAATACATTTGATTTAGTTAAAATTGTGTACATACACACTTATTACTACTTAGTAGTTCCGCAACGTCTCGCTCGGTTATTTGGTACCACCGCCTTACCTATAGGTACCTGCCGCAATTGTGCCAATGCTTGTCATTGTCATGATCTAATTTGGAAGGTAAGGTAGCCGGTAGAATTATGCATGTGGCATTGCCATCCCGCCACACGCATAACAACGCACCATTAAAATCTGGTTTATATAGGCGATGATTTCTCTTTCCATCAAGGGAGCTATTTGCTCGTTTATAATCTAATGATATAATTTAAAGAAACGAAGTTAGTGTAGTAATATTCAAAAAGTATGGTTACCGCGCGTCCGACACTGGCCTACCGGTTATGAGTTCTTGTAAACAACGAACTTCGAGATTCATTGAACTCTTGACTAGAGTAATTACTAATTATACATCGTGATAATTTAAGTACCTATTTTTAACATATTCGGTATCAAAGTCGAATACTGAACACCTTTCTTCAATATACAATCTTTCATATGGCGACCTGCATACTTTTTTTATGTCTTAAAACAAAAAACAAGCAGACGGCTCTCGAGATAGAAAGAAACAACTGTCGCGCATCCATATCGACACCAAAGATATTATTGGTGCGTTGCAATCTTTAAGGCAGGATAGGAATGCCAAATGCATAAAATTACTAGCTACCTTACCCTCCAAACCGTAATAACAAGCACTGACGCTATTGCGACAGAAATATGTAAGGTAATGGTACCAAACCTGGGTGAGACTCTTCCACCTAGTAGCTACGATGACGCGATGGCTATGGCTAATCATACGTCTGTTACACACTGCCTGTAAGAATAGCAGACAGTGTATTCTTCAAAAGAGGCCCAAACTAACAGGGTTCTCTCTGACTTGTCTATAAGAGATTCGGCGTGAAGATATGTAAACGATACAAATAATGGCATCCTTGGACCTAATTTGTATTCTTGCAATATTATACTAGTATTTTAAAATCTGTATACAAGGGAGTATCTTTGGTCCTCTTCTATACATTATTTTTACTAAACATTAACGGTTTTATTAAAAAAAATTGATCTCGTACGCGGGTAGTTTCAGCTTGGTTTGGCTTACAGTGAAAACCAGCCTTGAGCTAATAATATGTCAACATTACCTAAGTGCTGACCATATTGAGACATCACACCACTCAATGCAGTGAACCTTGAACACCAAACGCTATAACATTTAGAATCCCTCTATTTTTTAACTTGTTATATTTGTTTATTTATTGTATGCCTTATTTGTTGCTTTTTTGTATAAGTTTATTTCACACAGAAGTATGTTAATTGGTACTGGCACTTTTTATTTTGTCCTTTTAACTTGGTCTTTTAAGTTTATTTATTTCAAGTTTTGTTATTTTTCGATATTTTTCTGTATTGCTCTATAATTCTTTGTTTTGTCTCTGTTTTATGCTCTTACTCTTTGTACATTTCTTTTAATTTTAATAATCTGTGTTTTAGTGTTGTGTATGTTTTAAATAAACAATTTTTATACTATTCA
This sequence comes from Apodemia mormo, assembly GCA_036924255.1. Taxonomy (NCBI): domain Eukaryota; kingdom Metazoa; phylum Arthropoda; class Insecta; order Lepidoptera; family Riodinidae; genus Apodemia; species Apodemia mormo. Next base: position 7,621,131 of record JAUPFN010000030.1, read on the forward strand.
AATCAGCGCTCATTGTATCAAGTAGAACATCACGTATTGTTACAACTTAGTCCATGCGACAGAATCAGTGTTAATCAACGCATACTCAAATAGGTTTATTAATAGCACCATATACTATTTGAAGCAATTGGTTAACAGTTTCAATAATTATACGAAATATTTTTTATTTACAAACTAGCCGCCTCGCTCAGTTTCTTTGAGATAAGAGTTACATGCCATCAATTTAATCTTTCATGCAAACTTTTCTTTCCTTTATTGAGCACTTAGGAGTTGATTTAAAAAAAAAAACATAAGTTTCACCCTAGTTCCTTAACTAGTTCCTTCACATATTATAAACACACACACACACACACACACAAAAATATGTTCAGTAATTTAGTCATGAAGGTGCAACAGACAGATAGAATTTTGTATTTTTAATATTAAGTCTGGATTTTAAGCTTTTGAAGTGGAGACGTCATGCAGTAGTGATAGATAGTCTAGTTATCGAGTTCTCAATTTAAAAAAAATATTTATTAAAGAAGCTTCTAAAATATGTACAGTATCGTGTTTTATTTTTGTAAAATTTTTGATAGTGGTATCTACTTAGGTGAAAAAAAGAAAAATTAATTGTCAGAAAACTTATCCTCCAAACCGGAACCAGAAAATCACAAGCATTGACGCTATTACAGCAGGAATAAGTAAGGCGGTGGTACCAAATATCCGGGCGAAACGTTACGGAATTTAGTTACTTTACCTCCTAGTAGTCACGTTGGTAGTGACACGTATAGCTAATCGTTCTTTTACAAAGTGCCTGTCAAAATGACAGATGGTCGATTTTTCAAAGGGCCCAACAGTGATCAATTGTAACTTTTTTAAGCTTGAAAACCATTGTAATATATTTTTCCAGACTTAAATCCAAAACACTGGCATTTTTGACTTTATCAAGAATTATCACCTTTTTGAATTTGTTAACTAGAATATCAACTCACCATGTTCTACTGAAAATTATCTGCGGCATTACTTCAAAAGTTTACAAATATTTAACCAAATACTACGTATTAAGTAAAACTATTTATTTAGTTTGTTTATAATAGCTTGATATTTAAAGTAAAAATATTAATTCAACACCAAAAATATGAATTTATTTTACATACCGAATTTGACATTATTGCAAGGATGTTGATTTGCAATCATGTCAAATTCGTCATATTAAGTCTGACAAAATTAAAGAAAAACAAAACAACACTGAATTAAGTCGACATGTTATAATTTCTGATAAATACAATATATTTTCCCTTGTATTATAAAATGAAAAGACAATATTTTGCATTAGAACAAACCTGAAAACTCGAGCAATTAGGGTGTTATAATTAAAAAACATTTAGGAAAGAAACATTAGTTCAAACGTGTTATTCCACTAATAAATTAGGTTAATTGAATTTATATCTAGTAATGACCCTCACCAAATATTTCAAATTAATTGCTGATGTGTCAGAGTGCGACCCAAATAAGGGCCTACTTTGGAGCATTTTTTCTGAAAGAAAAATTTCACATTAGTGTGGAGGCATAACATACTCAATGTGTCAAATAATATTACAAGCAATAGAAGATTTTTTTCCTGTACAAAATTGCACGAGTTACTTTTTATAAACAGGATAGTATGAAGTATTTATGTAAATGCATTAAATACTTTACAAATTAGGGAGACGGACTAGGTGTCATTTTGCGAAAAACCTTTTTGAAAAAGATTTATTCGGAAAACGACAAAAAAGTCAAATAATAGTAGTGTTTAAGTAGTAAACGGAAACTGATATAAAAATATTATAATAAAGATAGGAATTTAATTATCTAAACTAATGTTATAAAGAGGAGAGTTGATTTTTTGTTTGTTATGATTTAACTCAAAAACTACTCGACCGATTTAAATTTTTTTCATCTTTAGAAAGCTACATTATCCAAAAATGACATAAGATACTTTTTACCTGACTGAGCAAAAGAAAGTAATAGTTTTGGGTCTGGCGAACAAAGTCGCGAGTAACAGTCTACAATAGAGGTGTTTAAAATATACGTTACTTTTATACGACGTTATAAGACCACAAATATTAGAAATACTAGCTGTTGCCCACGACTTCGTCCGCGCGCACTTCGTTTACTCCACACAGCTCCTCCCCTGTAAGTGATAGCGAGATAATATGTAGCCTATATGTTGACCCGACCTGTTAGTAATATTCATGCAAAATTTGAAGTAAATCCATGCAGTACTTTTTGAGTTTACCCTGACATACATACAGACAAACAGACAAACAGATAAACAGACAAACAGACAAAAATTCTAAAAACTATATTTTTTGCTTCGATATCGATTGTAGATCACGCCCCAAGTATTCTTTTAAAAAAATATTCAATGTACAGTTTTGACTTTCCTACGATTTTATTATATGTATAGATAATAATTCAAAAACCTTGTTAAACAAAGAACATTTTCGACATTCAAGCAATTTTCTTCAAGCTGAGTGAGCTACTATAATTTAAAAAAGAAACATTGTTTTGCTAAATTTTTTTTGAGGTTTTTCAAAATTTCTCAAAATCTCCTGGGCCAAATTGGTTCAGGTTATATTAGAAAGTCTTAGTTTGGTAAAACCCAATTAAATGACATCAACCACGTTTCGATCGTCAAGCCGTTCAAAATTTAGGAAATGTTTGCACACACACATATACACACACACGCACATGCACACGCACACGCACACGTACACACACACGCACACGCACACGCACACGCACACGCACACGCACAGAAACACGCGCGCGCGCCCGCACACACACGCACACACGCACATGCACACAAACACGCACACGCACACACACACGCACAATATTATTGAAGTCCCAGTTCCATGTTGCTATATAGACCTCAAAACGTGGAGATCTGAAGAAAACTCGATTTTCGAAAATCGGGACAAAATCAGTAAAGTCTAGTTCACACTACTTAAGTATTTAGTCGAATGTTAAATGGCGAGTGTTTTAGTTACAAAAGTACTTTTGTAACTAAAACACTCGATAACTACTGCCAACAACTTGTCCGTACTTTGGTCGAGTAAGGTATAGTTCACAAGTAAGTTGTTTCGCAAGAAGAACGTAATAAATCTTATAACTCTAAAACGCGAAGTATGCTCTTGTTCATTCGGTGAGCCAGTAAGAGGAGCGCATAGTGCCCTTCCCGCCCGAGCGCATAGTCCCCTACCCTACCCTACTCGCCCGATACCAGCCCGAGAACGTAGAACTAAATGGATCGGCACGACTAAATTATGGACTTATCTTCTAGACTAAATTATTAGTGGGCATACGGTTAGCTGCTAAATGACTAAGAAAATAGAACTAAATTGATCGGCACGACTAAATTATGCACTAATCTTTTCCACTAAATTTTTTGTATACAGAAAGTTTAGCTACTAAATATCTGAGAAAATAGAACTAAATGGATCGGCACGATTAAATTATGCACTAATCTTCTCGACAAAATTTTTAGTATGCAGAAAGTTTAGCTACTAAATGATCGAGAAAATGGAACTAAATTGATCGGCATAACTAAATTATGTACTAATCTCCTCGACTAAATTTTTGGTGTTCAGAGTGCTAAGTGTGAGTTTCTCAAATGCGTTCGAATAACCTTACCATCGCGTTAATCGAATAAACTCTTTACTTAACGAGTATCGAGAAGCTGCGAGTGTGAATCGCGATTTAGCCAAACCACTCGGTCGGGGTCCACTCATCGTGAATGGCGAACATTTGTTTCGTAATGTTGGTTGTACGTTAGCATCGAATGAATAACCAAACATTTTCAGAAGTACATAATTCTTGAGTGTCTATAACTAAAAGAGTGGTGTTTTAAACTTATACGGATTACTACCAAACAAAATATTATTGTATTTTTTATTCGATTGTGACTGTCTTGAGAATAAATAAATTACATACTCTTTGTTGAAAATCTTGAGATTATTCATAGTGAAAATTAAAAATGAAGACGGGAGCATCAACATTTGGATTAATGGCGTTTATGAAGGAGTAAACATATTTTAGTTGTTTAGTCTTTTAGGTTATATTGTTCTGTGTTGTTCAGCTTAGCTTAACAAGGATTGTAATTCTCTGCATAACCATTTATACATCTAACGTCAACAAAGAAACGTGTGAAAAGGATATTTGTGATGGGCAAAGACAAGTGAAAAAGTTATGATGGAAAAAATACATATAAAACGAGAGAAATCTTTAAACGGGTTTAAGATCTTCGTGTCAAAACACAAGTTGAATCAAGCAATTAGCAAGGATTATAGTTCTCTGCATAACCATTTATACATCTAACGTCAACAAAGAAAAGTGTGAAAAAGATATTTGTGATGGGCAAAGACAAGTGAAAAAGTTATGATGGAAAAAATACATATAAAACGAGAGAAATCTTGAAACGCGTTTAAGATCTTCGTGTCAAAACACAAGTTGAATATCTACACGAACGAGTTATGACCAGATGGTATAAAGTTCAGGCGTTTTGTACATTTCAGAATGCGTTCAAAAGCAATGGAGCCTCCAGCTGGGACACGCAGTGTAAACAAATACCACCTGATAATGGATCAAACCAAACCTAGTATATTTATTAGCTTTAATTGCAAAAATGTGAAATGCAGTGTTCAGTGTGTCAAAACACTATGAAATCTGGTGTATGCAGTGGCACTGTAGGAGACCTGGCTTCTGCCCCACGACCTGCCTCTCCTTGGTGCCTTGGTGGCATCGATGCAGCGGTCAGCTACACAGGGAAATCGGCTGTTGATCTAACAACAGGTGTACTTCACGGTAGATCTCATGGCGGTGTGGCACTATTGTGGCAGAGAAATGTGTTTAGGGAAGTTTCAGTGTTAAATTGTGAAAGTGAGCATATAACAACTATAAAAGCAATTACTAGGGCCATGCGGAAGATCTTGATTGCATCTGTGTATATGCCTATCGATCAGCCTGATAATTTGTCAATATTTGTTCAGTGCCTGCGCCAATTAAATGCAATCATTGAAGACAGTGACATTGAAACAGTGTACATATTAGGGCAGTGTTTCTTAACCTGTGGTCCATGGACCCCTGAGGGTCTACGAGTATATTTGAATGAATATATAAATGCCAATGTTTTTTTATCAACAGGGTCCTTGATACTGTGCTTGGTTTTCTAGGGGTCAGCGGACTAAAAAAGGTTATGAAACGTTGTATTAGGGGATTACAACTCACACCAAGGTGCATCGTTTTGCAATGAGTTATTTAATTTTTGTAATAAGGGCAGTGGCCTATGCTAGTGAGGCTTAGGGGTGTAAAAAGTGGTTGGATCACTGTGTGGTTAATACCAATCTGCTTGCCACATTATCTTAAATAAACATGTCCTATACAACATATTGATCTGACCACTATCTGATTTAGATAGAATGTAACTTAGATTTAATAAGAAATACAATAGAATTAAGTGACTATCACTACAAAAATAATGTTATATGGGGTATAAAAAATAATGATGAAATAAATAAATATAGTTAATTATGTAATAACAAATTAACATTGATAGGTATTCCTTTAGAATTATGTGATTGTGCATATAAAATGTGTAACACGTTAGGTCACATGTATATAATATATAAATTATTATACCAGAATATTATATAATATTTTGGATAATTAATGTATTACTTATATGCCTGTAATAGATAAGGTATAGCAGATATAAATATATAAATATTTAAGGGACAAATTACACTTACTGTACTAACCCCAAAGTAAGCAAATTATTTGCTTGTGTTATGGGTGTTAGTCAATGGTAAGTACCAATACATAGAAATACATACCTATATCAATACTGGAATATATTTAAAAACACCCAAACCCAATACAAATATTTATGTTCATCACACAAATGCTTGTCCACGCGGAGGATCGAATCCGAGCCCCGTCAATTGCGTAGTCAGGGTCGCTATCCACTCGACCAACTGAGTGGTTAAGATACTATACAATAATGTATTTAGAGTTCTGTTGCGGCTGCCATGGTGTTGCAGTGCCCCTGGCATGTTTGCAGATGCCCATGTTGAGGATTTCTATTCTATAATGTGGAAGAAAACTACGACTAGGTACCATCTCACATTTGCGACAGAGTAACAACAGGATTCTAAATATGATAAACAGTAGAATCCTTTATGGACAGGTTTATTTATATATCTGCATGGGTGCTTATTACTGACACACACACCACAGTACATTATTTTGAAACACATTTTATATTTAAAGTTTTAATACATGTGATTTTTTTAAATACTATTTACTAACATAGTTTATAAGAAAATATGTTACTAACATTAAAGGCTTCAAGTGCTTGAAATAAATGATTTTTAATTAATTTTTAGACTTTTTTTTAAATCTTAAGTTAGCAAACAAGTAAATGGGTGCCGTGATGGAGAGTCAACCATCGCCTATAAACACCAAAGATGTTAATAGTGCCTTGCTATCTTGTGGCGAGGTCTAATGCCAAATGCATAAGTTTACTGGCTACATTACCCTCCAAACCGGAACATGACAGCGACAAGCACTGAACCTATTGCGACAGGAATAGGCAAGGCGGTGGTATCAGACCCAGGCGAGACAATGCAGAACTCTACCACCTAGTAAATTAATTAAACCTCTCTTATTCTTCTCAAAACATACAAAAATCTATCAACAATTTTATTACAAAGGGAATACATGTGCGCTTTCCAATTGCAATGTTTGTGAATTAATTTTCCTAGAAATCAGAATTCAATGAAAGCGCTATTGTGTCAGGAATAGATAAGGCGGTGGTATCTGACCCGGGCGAGATAATGCAGAACTCTACCACATAATAGCCCATGATGGTAGCGCATCAAATGATGGTTGAAAGCTTGCATTGCTCCAACCAGTATAACCTCTGTCCATGCCACTGCAAACATTGTCTAAGCGAAAAAGAGGCACCAACTATTTTTGTCAAATTTATAAATTAAATTTTTTACACATTGTAAAATTTTCTTCTTTTTTTACGTTCTCATTACGATAAACCCAATTGATAACTTTACTTCGGCGTAAGCGTACCATTCACCAATGTTAGTGACTCGAAACGTCAAAATTGCATCCCACACTAACCTTCCACTTGAACCCACCAATCACACGCGTTAACGCTCTCGCTATCGAATACAAAATGGCCGACAATGGCCGTATTCGACAGGGAACAAGTAAACATAAATCTCGCACTTGCATGTTTTGTTTCTCACGTTTACCACTAGGTGGCGCTGTATAAATCACATACAAATTCATAGTAAACTCGAAACGCGCTCACGATCGAAAGCGAAAGGAAAAACTCACACTTAGCACTCAGACACGTATAGTTACTAAATGACTCGTTACTCCACTAAAATACTAGCATCAGAGTACTAAGTGTGAGTTTTTCTTTTCGCATTCGATCGTGAAGATCGTGAACATCGAAGAAAAACTCACACTTAGCACTCAGAACGAGGTTTAATTTCCTTTTACTACTAACGTAGCGGGAAGTTAACGATTATTTTAATAGGTGCACCGTGCAGCCCGCTGCATTATAAAAGTTTTTGGTTACTTCCGCGGGAACAACTATTTTTTCCGGGATAAAAAGTAGCCTATATGCTATTCCAGGTCATCATCTACCTGTATGCTAAATTTCATTCAAATCCGTTCAGTAGTTTCGGCGTGATTGTGTAATATCCATCCATCCAAACTTCCGCATTTATAATATTATAGATTACGAAGTATTTATATATCATGGGCTAGTGAACGCCATGCATTATGAATTCTACGGCGTCATAAACAAATTATGGGCGTAAAAACACGCACAGACACAAGTCACAAACATTCACATTTATTATATTTGAATTAATGTATTCCTGGATCAATGTCAAATTACGCACATATAGTTGTTTTCCGTGTAAAATATATGCGTCCTAAATAAACAAAGCAATAAACATTTTTAACTTCCCGCTACGTATGTATGTAAGAAGTTACTGATTTTACCCCGATTTTCGAAAATCGAATTTTCACCAGATCTCCACGTTTTGACGTCCTAGGGACTGTAGCGGCTCAAAACAATCACAAACGCTACAAGAAAAAATAATAAAAAAAATGGACAAAAATCAATAACAAATGGAAAAAATGAAATTCAAAAATAAAATCCTGAATCGCGATATTACAATTATTAATCTTGTAATACTATATACAAGTTTCAACGTTTCTCAAATGGACTTCGGTCCCCAGGCAGTACACCTTGCCTGGCTGGGAAGATCTTCCTTTTCCCTTCCTTGTCTTTGTGTGACGTCATCAACCTCCACAGTAATGACGTCACCTGACAAGCAGCTGGCCCGCTGGTTCCATCACTTCGACCCTTCAGCGGTACGGACCAGCGGCGCCACAGGACCTTTTCCGACTATTTTCACGACGACGTCGGTAAGTATGTATGTATGTATGTGTATGTCTGTGTGTATATAACATCACATAACTTTTGAACAGCTGGACCGATCGAATCCCGGCTTTAGGGAAATGGTCGCAGGTTCAAATCCCGCGTGTCGATATTTTTCTTTGTTTTTTTAAGGTTTTTCCAGATTCCCAAGCACGGGGTGAGTGCTATAACACAAAAATAATTAGATTTCACTTAACTTAGATTTCCTTAAAAATTTTCCCCGTGTTAGTTCCAGGCTCCTTTGAAGAATAGACCAACTGCCGTTCTGCCAGGCAGGTCGTAAAATGCGGCTGAGTGGCTATGCGCGTCACTACCATCGTGGCTACTAGGTGGTAGAGTTCTGCATCGGCTCGACCGGGTCTGGTACCACCGCCTTACCTGTGTCCCTGCCGCAAAAGCGTCAGTGCAGGTCACTGTCATGTTCCTGTTTGCAGGGTAAGGTAGCAGGTGGCATTAGAATACCACATGCGTAATGTGGCATTCTAATGCCACACACGAGGTCTACCTCGCCACAAGATAGCAACGCACCATTAACACCTTTGGTGTCTACAGGCGATGGTTGATTCTTTCCATCAGGAGACTCATCTGCTTTTTTGCTATCTTATGATATAAAAAAATTGGCCCAGAAGATTTTGAGAAATTTTGAAAAAACCCCCAAAAGAGTTTTGGTGAAACAGTATTTTTTTAATATAACTTCCAGATTTACGTCCCGATTGAATACAAAAACTAATCAGCTATATTCATGAAAAACTACGTCTAATGCATAAATTTCATCAAAATCGGTTTATCCGTTTGGGAGTAATCGTTGACGAAAAATTTTGAAATGAATGTTTTTCGACATAACTTCGAAATTTTTCAACCAATTATTTTTTGGTATTCTGCGATATTTTAATCCAAAAAAACTACGCAGAATACCGTTTCAAAAATTAGAATCGAATCTAATCTTCAAAGTTACAGCTTTTCAAATAGGTAATAAAATTAGCAAACTTAATAATAATAATAATATTCTTTATTGTACAAGATGAGGATTAAAGTAATGTTACAATCTAAAGTGAATAATCTCATACAAAAGGCGGTCTTATCGCTGACAAGCGATTTCTTCCAGAAAACCACATTACAAATAATTAAAAAAAACACGACTAGGACAAGGTACAACTTCTAAATATATAAATTATACGACAAAGACATCACAAAGCTAAATTAATACTTAAAATAATTAGGGGGAAAAAATGAACAATATTTTATACACTACAGTGAATATTTATCTTATTAGGAACTACATGATTTGAAATAAAAATCATGGACCATCTTTTTAAAGGTAATTTTGCTCTTTGCTTGCCTTGTATCTACCGGTAAAGAGTTCCACAGTTTAACCGATTGGACAGAGAAAGAAGACATAAAATCTAGAGTTATATCGCGGAAATTTTAATAATAACCGTTTGGACGAACGTTCAGGAATACTTTGGTCTTTTAATAAAGTGAATCTCTCCTTTAGACAAAATTGAATTTTAGGGTCAAAAAGTATACTATAGAGTAGATTAAGTATATGGGCATTTCTGCGAAGACTAATGGGCAGCCAATTGAGCTTAGCACGAAAGGAGGGGACGTGATCATATTTGCGAAGCCTAAAAACAAATCGAATAGCAAAATTTTGAAGACGTTCTAATTTATCGAGTTGATCCTCGCTCAAATTGACGTAGCTCGTATTAGCGTAATCTAGGATCGGCAGTAATAAAGACTGTGCAAGAGAAATATTAGTACAGATAGGTAAAAAGTAACGCAGTCGATTTAAGGATTTAAAAGTAAGATATATTTTCCTACTAAGCTCCTTGATATGAGATGACCACGATAACTTATTGTCAATAAAGATTCCCAAATTCTTTACCTGGGTTAACAAAGGAATGCCTATTCCATTTAGCTCAATTTTGGGTAATGTAATCGAGTCTATCCGAGAGATCATGTGAGGACTGCCAATAATTTGACTTGCGATTTTATTAGGTTAAGACTCAAACCAAATTGATTTGACCAGTGACCTATTCTCTTAAGATCCGCATTTATCCTTGAGATAGCCAATGGTATATCCTCAAGCGGTGCTTGTGTGTAAATCTGGAAATCGTCAGCATACATATGGTGTTCCGATGAAACTTCGCGAGTGATAGAATTGATGTACATTGAAAAATGTTTACTTACTTAATGTTTTTGAAGTAACTTTAAGGTTTATACACCGATTGACTTAAAAATCTTATTAGATTTTCTCCTTTAAAAACTGCTTCAAATACCGTTTATTAGATTAAAATCGGGCAATTCGTTTGGGATTTTCAATGACGAAATTAAAAAAAAAAATGTTTTTTGACATTACTTAGAAATTTTTAAACCTATCCATTATTTAGCTAAAGCAATATTTTAGATCTCAAAAATTGAGTTTAATGCCATTCGAAAGATCAAAATCGATCTTCGTTTCAAAATATACAGCTTTTCAAAAATCAATATACTGTCATTTTAAGTACCTAACTAGATGTTTTCCCTGAAAGAATCTATGCTTACAATTTTCAATCCTTTGAGCTTAAAATACCTTAATTTAGCGGGAAGTTTCAGGGATGGCCTGCAGGGTCAACCGTTTACACATTTTTGTTTCATAATTTATGATAGCAAACAAGCAGAAGCCAGTTTACATTACAGACAGTAAGGTCTCTGGTACAAACTAAAATTAGCTTAGAGGTTATTAAGATAATATGATATGTACGCAAAGATTTTCCTTGGAGAAATATTTTCTTGTCTTTTTATTTTACTTTGATGAGAAAGAGATAACAATAAATTAAAATAAATACAGACAATCCAAGCTATTTGTAAGAGCTGAAATAAATCTTTTGATATTTTCTGTTAATTGATCTAGATCCAACGTCATTATTAAATATAAATTCACGTTTTCATTGCCAAGCTAAAACACTTATGGAAGTTATACATTTTTGGGGAGTTTTAGAAAAATGATGTGGGTAAAATTAAAAAAAAAACTAGACGGTTAGGCCAGCAGGCCACCCCTGAAAGTTCCCGAAAGTTTTTTTACGCATTATCTATTTAAATGACGATTATTTAATCACATGATAAAAAACAGACAAAATAAGGAATGTATTATGCGCCACATGCGGCGCCAAATAAACGGTTCGTTAATTCTATGAGCGTAACGAGTTGAAGCAACGTTTTTTTATATCATAAGATAGCAAACAAGCAGATGGGTCTCCTGATGGAAAGAGTCAACCATCACCTATAGACACCAAAGGTGTTAATAGTGCGTTGCTATCTTGTGGCGAGGTCTTATGCCACATGCATAAGTTTACCGGCTACCTTACCCTCCAAACCGGAACACGACAGCGACAAGCACTGACGCTATTGCGGCAGGAATATGCAAGGCGGTGGTACCAGATCCTAGCTACATAATCGTTAGGTTAATGTTAAAAAACATTTATGTTTATTTTCGTAATTGATAAATCTTGAACGAATTAACCAATTTTGATCCAATTAAGGGTATTTGACGCAGATTTTTAAGGAGAAAAGCTAATAATATTTTTAAATTAATCGGTGTATTAGCCTGAAAATTATTTCAAAAACATTAAGCTTGCTTAAAAACAACGTAATTTTAATATTTAAAAAGCTGTAACTTTTGAAAATTAGATTCAATTGTGATTTCTAAAAAGTATTCAACGTAGTTTTTTTTGTGCTAAAATACTGTAGAACACAAAAAAATTATTGGTTCAAAAATTACGAAGTTATGTCGAAAAAATAACTTTTTCTAAATTTTTCGTCAACGATTACACCCGGACGGATGAAACGATTTAGATGCAATTTGCGCATTAGACGCAGTTTTTTGAGGAACAGAGCTGATTAGATTTTGTACTCAATCGGTACATTATCTGGGAGTTATATTAAAAATATACTGTTACACCTAATTATTTTTTGAGGTTTTTTCAAAATTTCTGAATATTTCCTGAGCCGACTTGTTTCCAATTTTCAGGAAATCTAAGTTGAGTGGAATAAAATGCCATCAACTGCGTTTTGATACAGATATACGGACGTAACCGTGAGAATATTTGGAAAAGTTTCTTAGGACCTCTAAACCTGGTGAAAACTCGATTTTCGAAAATCGGTGCAGTCAGTAACTTTCTTATCTACATACCTAGCGATAAGTTACAAAAAAACAAGCCAAGTACGAGTCGGACTCGCCCACGAAGGGTTCCGTACCATCCCTATTCAAGTTTCTACCTCTTTATTAAGATCAAGTAAAAAATTGCTTAAAAATTGCGTTTATATTATAGTGACCCCCCTTAATTTTTTTTTTATTTTTAGTGTTTTTTGTTATAGCGACAATAGGCGGTAATACATAATTTGTGAAAATTTCAGCTTTCTAGCTATCATGATTTATGAGATCGCCATAGACAGCCTGGTGACAGACATACAGGCGGACAGACCGTTCCGTTTTTACATTTTATGTACGGAACCTTAAAAAGAGAAGACAGCGGACAGCCAAAAATGGCGTTATGAAGTTGGCTGATAATAAAATCATTTTTAAGTTTGATAGTGCAGACATTAGCTATATATGTCTATAGCTATTGTACACTATATATTATACATGCTTGTATATTATCATGTATCTTATACATATAATAAAATCGTAGGAAAATCAAAACTGTACATTGAATATTTTTTAAAAGAATACTTGTGGCGTGATCTACAATCGATACCGAAGCCAAAAATATAGTTTTTAGAATTTTTGTCTGTTTGTCTGTTTATCTGTTTGTATGTATGTCCGGGGTAAACTCATAAAGTACTCCATGGATTTACTTTAAATTTTGCATGAATATTACTTATAGGTCGGGTCAACATATAGACTACATATTATCACGCTATCACCTACGGGGGAGGGGCTGTGCGGAGTAAACGAAGTCCGCGTGAACGAAGTCGCGGGCAACAGCTAGTATCAAATAAATGTAATGTGTATGAATGAATGTATTTCTAATGCATATTATTTAAAACTGTCCGAATTATTGTCGTAAAAAGGGGTAGGTTTTTTCGTTTTTTGACTCCTAAGACAGCGATCATTGATGCTTTTTTAGTAAATAAAGATATATAATACAAGCTTAATATGTTTTTAATGTACTTTTTAATCTATACATATAATAAAATCGTAAGAAAGTCAAAACTGTACATTGAATATTTTTTAAAAAGAATACTTGTGGCGTGATCTACAATCGATATCGAAGCCAAAAATATAGTTTTTAGAATTTTTGTCTGTTTGTCTGTATATATGTCCGGGGTAAACTCAAAAAATACTGCATGGATTTACTTAAAATTTTGCATGATATTCATGTCGGGTCATACTTACAGGTCGGGTCAACATTTAGGCTACATATTATCACGCTATCACCTACCGGGGAGGTGCTGTGCGGAGTAAACGAAGTCCGCGCGGACGAAGTCGCTGGCAACAGCTAGTACATTAATAATACATGCATATTAATTATAAGATCTCCTCTACCTAAAGGTTGTCTGGCGAGATCGCTCTTTAGCAATAAGACCGCCTTTGTGTACCCCCTATTAATGTAAATTTATGTAAATTAAGTTCTGTTAATTTTTTTGCGCAGTAAAGAGTTTTCATTCATTCATTCTTGCAGACAATTTTCACATTATAAGTATAGACTTATGTGTAGACATGTTTTCAAATCAATGGCTCAGAACCACTCAGAACCGTCTGTGGCCGAAAATAAGGTCTCTCATATCGTAACATGGAACACAGAAAACAAGCGGAAGTGGGAAGTACGAACATTAATATCAGGACCGCGATCGCCAAACTCACACATAAAATAAGCAGTATTGCATATAAACTACTAATGCAAACATTGTTTCATTGGTCGTTTTCATTTTAAACAACAATAATCTGAAACACACGAACAGAACATTTAAAAATCTACCAAACTGCGTTACAATAAATTTTATTTTGCTACAAAAAAAGAGTATTTACGTCCTTTTGTAGTGTTTTCAAAATAGACTCATCTATTGTACAATAGTGAAACTATAATCTTAATAGTTTATTTTTCCGCATTTTTCTGTTTGTTATATTTGAGTAGAGAACTTTCCAGAACGATATACGTATTGACTATCGTTACGTATATCGTACTAGAAAAATTAGGTCAACCTAAAATGAACTTTATATGAAAGATGTACGGCTGATTTTAGCTCGACTTTCTATTATATCATTAGATATTATATTAAATCAGGAATTTTATTAAAATAAAATGAAAATTGTACTTTCGGATGATATGAAATATCTCCATTTTTAATCATCTGTATTCTACCATCATTTCTGCATTCAAGAATGACACAATACGGCATAATTCAGTGTGTAATAGATTTTCGCACGACGACTATCTCCTAAAGATATGTTAAATATCACTAAGGCAATTTAGAGTAACAGCGCACAATAGCGGTGCACGCGGCACGCCCACTTTTGACTTCCACTTGTTTTCTTTGTTTCATGTATTGTAAGCTCCACAACGCGCCATGTTCCCGCGTTCTTTTCCCGCCATTTTGCTTTCACAATTTTAGCCAATAGGAAGGTGACGCCTTAGTGTTGCCATTTTTTTAAACTTAATCTAATTTTACACACACGAAATAGATCAAACATAAGAATCATTACACTTTAGACAGTAGAAAATATGACAGCTGCTGACTACATCTTGACATATATAAATTACGTGGCACGTTTTTTGTCCGTAATGGATTCCGAAACTACTGACCCGATTTTAATGAAATTTTGTAGAAATCTACTGTATGGTTCAATTTAAAAAAAACTCTTATAGTTGACTACCCCCTTCAAGTACCCCACCAAAATATTCAATACAAGTAATTTCTATGACAAAACAACGTTTGCCGGGACAGCCAGTAAAATATATGTAGGAGGCACTCTGCCAAGTTCAGATGCTTATGCAACGATCACGTCTTCGCTTCATGGATAGGTACGTCATTAGGCATTGAAAAGGAAAGTCATGAACAAGGTCTATGGTATATTTTGTTATTACTGGCACATCATTATCGAATGACGATATTAATTCTTACGATGTGACAAGTCAAAAACCTAACGAAGAATTGGACAACCTATTTTCCAGGTAACTTTTTTTCTACCATAAAATAGCAAACAAGCAGATGGGTTCCTGATGGAAAGAGTCAACCGTCGCCTATAGACAACAAAGATGTTAATTGTGCGTTGCTGTCTTGTGCGAGATCTAATGACACAGGCATAAGTTTAACGGCTGCCTTACCCTTCAAACCGGAACACGACAATGACAAGCACTGACGCGGCACTGATGGCGGTGGTACCGGACCCGAGCGAGAGAAGTGAAGAAGTGAGAGTACAGAACTCTAACACCAGCCATGATGCTGGTGACTCGCATCCATCAGTTTACGACCTGCCTGGCAGAACGGCAGTTGGTCTATTCTTCAATGGTACATACATGATAATAAACACGCATGTACACTATTATGTTTATGGCTAGTCTTTTGTCAGATTTTATTGTTTTACCTATAATAATTAGATTAAATAAAGATTTAAAAATTACACAGTAAATCACTTAATTTCAATAAATCTTGAATTTCGTTTACAATTGATTTTGACCAAACTATATAAATGTGTTTATACCAAAGCATATTATCAAACCAAACTATATAATACAAATTATATATATATATATGTGTTTATAAGATTATTTTAATTAAAATAAAGAAATAAACACAGAATTCCTCCGCAAATTAAAATGCAGTGTAATTTTTTATTTGTAGGGAGCTGTCCTTCATTGGATTAGATATATTTAGGACAAGTAGGACAAAGCGACAACGAAAAGTGGACAACAAAGTAATTGAATGCCTTTGCGTGTTGCCGACGACGCACGCAAATGGATTAAATTATATTGAAAACAACCCACCGCTGTTACCTACTTTTATGAGGTATAGATATAGTTACTAATGTACATAATTATTAGCTAAACCTATTCTGTTTGTGTTAATTTCGTGAGCTATAAAGACTGTAAAGAGTATTTCATTCATTCGTTCAATATTAGAACACTTTTGCATGTCCACTCTTTTTTTTTTTAATGGAAGAGGGGGAAAACGAGCAGGAGGTGCACCTTATGTTGGGTGATCACCGCCGCCCATGGACATTTGCAATACCAGAGGCCTTGCTTACTCATTTTTAAAAGGGCGGCAACGCAATGCCGCCCTTTTAAAAATGAGTAAGCTTTTTTCTTGAAGTTCCACATGTCGTGTCTGTTCGGAAAAACCCCTGCCGGTAATGAATTCCACAAAAGAATAGTGCGAGGCAAAAAGTGCTAGGAGAACCACACGATTGTGAATTTCCAGACATCAAGATGGTGTGAAACTTCAAATTTTGATGCGATGTCCGATGATGGAAGTTAGCAGCAGGAATTAATCCAAACAACTCGTAGGAACACCTCCATGATAGATACGATAAAAGACGAGAGTGAGCTTATATCTCTGCGTAATGCCAAGGAGTCCAGCCGTTTCGAAAAAGCCTGATCGTCAACGATTCGAGCCGCTTCTTATATGTATCTTCGATCGCAGCTATCATTCACACTCCCCGTTCGAGAAATTGTTTGGATTAATTCCGGCCGTTGTATTTAATTATCCAACATGGCATTAGAATTCAAAGGTCTACCCTTATCCTCCCCGTGTTGGTTCCGGACTCCTTTGAAGAATAGGCCAACTGCTGTTCTGCCAGGCAGGTCGTAAAAGGCGACCGAGTGGCTATGCGCGTCACTAACAACGTGACTACTAGGTGGTAGAGTTCTGCATCGGCTCGGCCGGGTCTGGTGCCACCGCCTTACCTATTCCTGCCGCAATAGCGTCAGTGCTAGTCACGGTCGTGTTCCTGTTTGGAGGGTAAGGTAGCCGGTAAACTTATGCATGTGGCATTAGACCTTGCCACAAGATAGCAACGCACCATTAACATCTTTGGTGTCTATAGGCGATGGTTGTCTCTTTCCACCAGGAGACCCATCTGCTTGTTTGCTATATTATGATATAAACACAAAAAAAAATCATCTAGATACCTGAAAATCCGTTACCCTGCACTACACGTCTTCTGTAGACTAAATTACCAGTGGAAGTATTTCTGACGTGGTATGATTTCCGCTAGGAAGATACAAGAGCTAAGTAATTCATAAAAGCCTGGTAACGCAACTACAAGATGTCTAGTATTGATAGTCTAAAAGGCAAGCAAGTAGAGAGTTAACCAGTTAGTAAGTGATCACCATCATTTACCATCAGATGAGCCCTGTACTTGTTTGCTACCTCTATTATAAAAGTACAGCCACAATTAAAAGAGCAAAAATGAAATTTTCCTGCAAATTTTATTGAACTATTTTTTTATATATTGGAACGAAGTTTTTGGAACGAAGTTCCTTACGGCAGGCTTGGAGGGGATAGGGATTTTGCTGCGCGACCGAACTGAAAAAAATGTGACAGTAAAACCGTACAAAAAATGCGTGGAATAAAAGCGTTAAATGAGACGTGCGCAGGCGCGACAGTCGCGTACACAAGCGAGTAGTGCCGTTTAGCCGAAGGAAGTTCGTTCCTACCTGGTGTCCCGCGACACCACATCATTTTTTTATTTTATAACAATAATTTACTTGCAGAGTTTCTTATAAATTATATGTGCCAAACTGTAAGCCAGTTTGTCGGCATCATCCAATACAGTTCTCGTGAAATCTTCTCATCACACACATTCCTATAATATACTTCTAAATAATATTGTTATTTCTAACGTCAATATTATAGGGGGAGGGGATTTCGGTATTTACTCGAGGGCGTCAGATTAACATAGCAGGGCGTACCACGCATACTGTTAAGGTTCTCAACCAAATATAAGCCCTTTCTATAGAGGGGGGTAACTGTAGCAGAAAAAAAAAAACAAAATAAAGATAATTTCGGCTTGTGGAAATTGTCAGATTATATTTTTTCATAATTCTCACATAATTTCCTCCATAATAAAAGAAAATTCAGTCGCGCTCGAGACTGTCAAAACAATATTTTCTTTGCAATTTTATGACCCTCCCACTCCCTTACGCCACACTTCAATCGTCAGATTTTCTAAATTTCAGCTGGCAATTAACACACCATACTCTATATTAACGCGCTTCAGTGTTTCCATGTCACAATTTTTTTTTTAACATTTTTTTTATCTGTAGATTTTTCCCCCACCATTGAAAAGAAAAACATTATATAACCTTTTATTTTTTACATAATTTAATCTAAAAATCCAATAAGTCCCTAAGACCCTCGAGTAACTATTATCATCTTGGCCTCCCCTACTATAGGTGTCCATTCTTCAACCATATGTTTTGTTTACAACTTTCTTTAACAATTTCCGTCAAAACCGTTAAAACCGTTATTTAATTATATCGGAGGCGACAGAAAACAATATAGTTTACTTAGATCAAGTAGTAATGAAGCTGATTGATGGCAGGTTCTCCTGATGGAATAAGACAATTTTCATCTACCAATATCTTCAGAAATGCGTCATACCACATACATAACAACCTATTTTCCAGGTAACTTTTTTATATCATAAAATAGCAAACAAGCAGATGGGTCTCCTGATGGAAAGAGTCAACCATCGCCTATAGACACCAAAGATTTTAATGGTGTGTTGCTTTATTGTGGCGAGGTCTAATGCCACAAGTTTTTGCTTTAACTTTTCAGCTCAGACCATGAGGATCTGGATTCAATTCTCGGTTCGAGTAAATAAGTTATTGAGTATTCTTTCGAGGTTTCTAAAATCAAATTCCAAACTCGGATGACCTGTTAATCCTGGCTATCCTTAAAAACAAGCGGTAATCGTTATCAGGTTGGTAAAACCGGTTGTGATGGGTGGTGACCATTGATTCTCTCACCACTCATCACAACAACCGTTAACCGTGAATAGTGGTGAACGGGAATATTTATAGACTTTCAGTTCGCTCTGCCTCCCTCTGATGGAACTAGCTTGATGATACTTTTTATCATACAAATTGTAATACGAACTTGCATACGTGATAAAACGAGAAACATGTGTCCCTATTAAGGACAAGACGACAGCCATTATTTTAAACAATGCGAACATATTAATCATCATATTCCGAGAATTGCTTTATGGAATGGATTCTTGTATAGTTCAATCTAAATATTACCCGCAGCACGGTATAGTTATCTACCAGTATTTTGACCGTGCCCTGTCCTTGAAATAAATACCTACAGCCGGCCGCGCCGTGCTGTATGTAAAATGCGATAGGGCTGCCCGCTTTCAATATTTTAACTACCCTTCCTTCGTCACTGCGGCACAACCCTCAGTCTGCAGTTATGTATGCCGAACTCCGAGCGCGTAGGTATAACTCGCGTTCCACCCGTTTGTATGAACATAGAATACTGGTAGATAACATTACTGTGCCCGCAACATTGCTCCCGTGAACCAAGTCTTTAAACCGGCTGCAAAATACCGGTTACTACAGGTTTTTAATGGTTTTCAACCAACGAAAAAACTGTGGAGGTTATCAATTCTATGCGTAGGTACATTAATTTTATTTTAGACTAAACATAGCTTTTTACAGAGTAGTCCGATTTTGATTTTTCTTTTTTGTAGCGAAGTTCCTTATATGGCTTTGTGGAGGGGTACCCTAGCCGGCAAAAAGTGTCCGTAACGTTAAATAAAAGTGGAAGATTTTTATGTATAGTCTATGTATGATAGCTATACAGTTTACATACCCATTTACATACACATTATACCATACACATTTTTAATTAAATATTTAGTGTTTGTTAATTGTTGTAATTCCCGAACGATGATAAAACCTCAATCCTGACATTATAAATTTTATTGATTTTCAATCACCTTATAAATGTTAATGATTGATCGATTTAAATTTTATTTATTTGATCGTCTCGTCGTCGGCCAAGTGGTTAGCAAACCTAATTACGAATCAATGCGGCTCAGGTTCGATTCTCGACAAGACAAACATTTGTGTGATGAGCATAGATGTTTGTGTTTCTGCGTTTAGGTATTTAATATCTGGTTGACCGAGCTTAGCTCGGTTTTTCACATACCCATATCTTGGGAACCGAGCTTTTTTGGACCTGGAACCTTGATAAATCGATAATATATAAATATATATAATCGATATATATATATAGATATATATATATATATATATATATATATATATATATATATATATATATATATATATATATATATATATATATATATATATATATATATATAAAGTTAAAAAGAGAAATAAAAATCATTACACTGAGAATTTTTTTTTATTTTCAACATGCTACTATACGGATTGTTGCAAAAGCGGTATAGTATAGTAAGCCGAAATGGGGTGGTGACTCAGGAAGTCATTCTGAACAACTTTTGTTCAACGACTTTTGAAAAATCGCGAAAAAAATTTTGTTTCTTAATTGTGAAAAGTCACGTGACCAACAAAGTTTCTATGGAAATCAATTGCTGTTCGTTAGTCTCGCTAAAACTCGAGAGCGGCTGAACCGATTTGGCTAATTTTGGTTTTGAATTAATTGTTGAAGTCCAGGGAAGGTTTAAAAAATGAGACAAAGAGTCGTTAAAAAGGCAGAGCAACGTCTGCCGGGTCAGTTAGTAAATAATATTAAAAAAAACATGTTTTTTCAGCTTGCAGGCGAAGCTGCGAGGTTTAGCTAGTATAATACGATGTGAAGGAACGGACTTATATGACGCCAGCATTCATAATACTTTTGGCAAGTCTTTGTTCACCATTTACTTATATTAAGAATACTCGTAGCATTTATATGTAAATTAACAAAACAGGTAGTTGACCTCACTAGTTTTAAAATCTAAAAACAAGAATTTAATTTTATTGAGTGTTAAACTTCCATTCAACCGACTTGATATAAAGGAAGAGGTTTTCAAATCAGATATTTATGTTTTTTGACTTCCCGCCACGTTAGTAATATCACGAATTTTCTGATTCTACACCGATTTCCGAAAATCGAGTTTCCACAAGATCTTCACGTTTTAAGGTCCTATCAGAAATCAGAAATTAGAAGTACTTTATTCAATAAAACTTTTAACAAGTTATTTTGACGCGTCAACATTTTTTTTAACTACTACCGGATCGGAAACGCGGCCACACACTGAGAAGATCCGGCGGAAGAAACTCAGCGGGCTTGTCTTTTTTTCATAACATTTTTTAAATAAAATATTACATAATATTTAATTAGTATCTAATTGTTACATTAATAATAAGGATTGCCGATATGAGGAGCAGTTAATCCCATGCTTTCCTGTCATCAAGGTATTCAGATATTTTATAGTAACCTTTTTTACACAGTTTTGTTTTAACACATTTTTTGAATTTGTTAACTAGTAAATCTCTAATGGCATCAGGCAGCTTATTGTAGAAGCGTATACTTTGCCCCATAAAAGAGTTGCTTATTCTGTGGAGACGAGACACATGCACAACGACCTAGTAACCTTTTCCGACTATTTTCACGATTATGTCAGTGTGTCTGTATTATGTATGTGTGTGTATATGTGTTAGAAAACATCTTATTTTAAGATTTCTCATTATTTTTTTTAGTATTCGGTTAGCCACTTCTTTTGTTTGTTTTTCTTTTTCATATTCATTAGGTATGTGTGTTGAATATTTATGTACAATATCTGGTTGACGGAGCTTTGCTCGGTTTTTTACATATTTTTGGAACCGATCTTTTCTGGTACTTGAACCTTGATAAATCTTGATTTCTATAGAATATATTTTTTTTCAGTGCCTGGTTGACTGAGCTTTGCTCGGTTTTTCACATACCCATATCTTGGGAACCGAGCTTTTCTTGGACCTGGAACCTTGATAAATCGATTCCTTGACCCGACAAACCCCTAATTTGTGACTTTCATGAAAATCGTTGGAGCCGATTCCGAGATTATATATATATATATATATATATTATATACGTTGTACTCGGCAGCGATCTATGATAACATAGTTAATATTATATACCTGTGTTAGCTTTCAAGAATGTAATCGTGTTTTTTCAAATGTGTATATACTATATATATATATATATATATATATATATATATATATATATATATATATATATATATATATATATATATATATATATATAGAGGTGGCTAATATATAGAATTACATATATTAATATTCATAACGGGCGCCCGATAGTCATGTTCACTGTTGGGATTATAACCCGGGCCCCATTGAGTGCTTGATCCGAGTCAATACCTACCACTTCACCGGGGCGGTTTACTAACTAAATAATCTCTAATCAGCCTGTATATAGCGCGCAAATCTATTGAGCGATATTGAAAACTGGTATTGAAACCGGTTTCTTATCGGTACGAGCGCGGCGTGCTAGGTCTGTTTAGGCATAAATTGCTTCACTATAATTTTATATTAATAGACGTTAACATTTAAGAAGAGACTTATTGTAAACAAAAACTGTTTTTTAAAATAACTTCGAGATAAATGTATCGAAAAATTGTGTCAAATGACTTAAACTGCATCAAAATCGGTTTATCAGCTCGGGAGTAATTGTTGACGAAAAATTTTGAGAAAAAGTGATTTTTTGATTCAGGCGTTACTTTGGGGAAATTCATCATTAAAAAGGTGAAATTAATTAAATTTGCTATTATCCGCGAACTGTTCTATGTATCCTCCGCGATGGTATCGAAAAGAAAGATGTCGCTTTTATAAATGGATAAGACTCACCGATGGTCCGGACTCCGGACAAAAAGAAGTTGTCCGGACCATCGGTGAATCTTATCCATTTACCGTCGCGGAAGATACATAGAACAGTTCATGGATAATAGCAAATTTAATTAATTTCACCTTTTTTGAATAAGTGTTTTTTGGCTTAACCCCAAAATTGTAGAACCAATTGATTTTTGGCCAAGGAACTTATATGTATACAAGAAAAGGAATTATTACGAAGCAATATTATTACGAAGCGAATAAGAAATAAAAATATACTTTATTTCGTTCACAATAAAGTTGACATTTGTTTCTTACTTAACAAAGGGGAAAAATGTTCTAAGCGAGACAATGACAACGGTGGATGTTGTCCCTTTCTTCTATCGTATGGTAGATTTTTATATATTCGGAAACCGTTATATCCTTTTTTCATACACGTTGATAGATACATTAGCATAATATGTATTGTAATTAAAACATTGAGTTCTAAATTATGCTTATCATAATTATTACGTAATTATTTATGCAGTGCAAAAACTGTTTTCTCAAATTAATAGAATTAGCTGAATTAGTAGTAATTTGCAAACTACGCACGGTCACACTTATACATGGTGCTTTACTTTGTAGAAAGAGACACACTCGACCAATGTCGTTGTACTCTTCGGAACGATTTTGAAGCGCATGTGAACATTCCAGATAATATGTAACTTCCTTGTTTTTGGCTCTTTACACTATTTGAGTATGCATCAAAATTAGAATGTTTTTTAAAAAATATTTCATATCAGGGTTTCAATATTTACAGCTTTTCAAATATTAAAATAATTATTATGTTGTTCACAATTATTAGCACATTTAAATAATATATCTTGTTAGCAATTCATTACTGTAATTTGCAAACCACGCACGGTCACACTTATACATGGCGCTTTACTTTGTAGAAAGAGACACACTCCACCAATGTCGTTGTACTCTTCAGAACGATTTTGAAGCGCATGTAAACATTCCAGATAATATGTAACTTCCTTCTTTTTGGCTTTTTACACTATTTCAGTATGCATCAAAATTTGAATGCTTTTTTTAAAAAAAAAACCAAATCAGGGTTTCAATATTTACAGCTTTTCAAATATTAAAATAATTATTATGTTGTTCACAATTATTAGCACATTTAAATAATATATCTTGTTAGCAATTCATTACTGTAATTTGCAAACCACGCACGGTCACACTTATACATGGCGCTTTACTTTGTAGAAAGAGACACACTCCACCAATGTCGTTGTACTCTTCAGAACGATTTTGAAGCGCATGTAAACATTCCAGATAATATGTAACTTCCTTCTTTTTGGCTTTTTACACTATTTCAGTATGCATCAAAATTTGAATGCTTTTTTTTTAAAAAAACCAAATCAGGGTTTCAAGATTTACAGCTTTTCAAATATTAAAATAATTTTGTTGTTCACAATCATTAGCACATTAAAGAAAAATTCTTAAAATCACGCCTCAGATATGAGCCAAAATATGTACTAAAAGGCAGTCTGATCTGGTCATTGTATCCTTGTATAAAGGTATGGGTTCACGAATAGACTGCAATAGCTATAGGACCTTCAGTTTTTTACACTTGTTCCCATTTTCGATTTGTATAAGTAGCGAAATACATAAAATGAAAAAAATCTTATCTTATATATATAAAAATCAATCCCTATTTTCCTTGGTCACGACATCACGCCTGAATGGTTGGACCAATTTCGGTAATGTTTTTTTGTTGTGTTCTTATAAAAGAAAATATTTAAAAAAATCCGCGGAAAATTAGAAAATTTAAGAATACTTAACCACCATATAAAGTTTAATCCTGTAGACTTATATAAATTAAGTGTCACGTTGTTTGTCCGCTATGGATTCCTAATATGTAAGGCAAAACAACATTTGCCGGGTCAGCTAGTTATAGATATGAAAGTTAGGACAATTTAAAGCAATATATATGATATAAAAAATACGTTTTTGATAAGTCCTTATATGTATACGTAGGGACCACAGAACACATATACACTAATAGAAATACTAATAGATACAGTATTAGGCGCAAAATGCGTAGACGCTCAAATGAGCAAATGTATGTAAATGTCAAACGCTTGCAGATATATTATACTAGCGACCTGACCGCGGTTTCACCCGCGTAGCTTCTGTTCCCATGGGAATACAGGAAAGGTTTATCTACTAAAAACCTTCCCCAAGAACCAATCTATCTATTCAAAAAAAAGGCCGCATCAAAATCAGTTGCGTAGTTTTAAAGATTTAAGCATACATAGGGACATAGACACACAGACAGAGAAAGCGACTTTGTTTTATGCTATGTAGTGATATACTAAAAAATGAAAACATGCCATATTGTGCTATTTTATCGTGTCGAACAAAAAGCTAAGCCTTAAGGAATACCTCTGGAGTGATTTTATTTAATCGGTATTAAAACTGTATTTCTGTGTGTAAATGCAAGCGACACTGACAACCTAAGGAATGGCCTTGAAAGGCGTATTTAGTTACATCCGTGGTAGGGACCGTCGATATACGGTGTGTAAAGAAAACCGTGTCGGATAATTAATGGTATTATTTGGTACCGTGATACGGTTACATATGTGTAATTATTTTATGGATATTAACATAGAATAATAGCGTTATTACTCTATGGATATTAATGAATTAACTTTCCTAATAAAAAAATCTTAAATGGTATTTTCATACATTAAGTATGAAAGCACTCACAAATAAAAAAAATCTATTATCAAAGAATGCCGCGCAAGTCGGATGCTACCAAAGGACACGCGGCGCGTTCGAAGCGTGTTTAAAGTTTCTTTGTAAAAAGCCGAAAAACAAATAGCGCGCCTTCGCGTGGCGTTTTAATATTAAAAACGATATCTTTTTTATTTTCAGAAATAAAATCATTTCAATATTTTTTTCAGCCAGTGGCGTAGTGTGCCTTCGAAGTGGGCCTTCGCCCACAGCCTCGCACCTAAAGGGGCCTCGCACTACATGATTTAAAATCTTTGTTTATTTTTAAATTAAATAAAAGCCTGAAAAATATTGGCCTCACTCTTCTGTATCTGAAATACAAACAAAACAACTCCTAGATCCTAAGTTAACGCGTTATTAAGAAAGGATAGCTTTTCGCTTATTTCAAACTTGGTGCGTGTTTTTGGGTAACTTTTGGGAACGAACGGAAAGAGGCCTCGCCGATGCGACTTTGCCCACGTATACATAAATACACGCTACGCCACTATTTTCAGCAATGCTTTTAACCAACCTATACGCTTCTTTCGGATCGGTCAGGGTTTTCTTTACAAACAGTATATAGGTTTTACATCCTGCTTGCCAAAAAGGCAGTTAGATAATATACATAAGGCTCTGGTTTGAGCCGTTATTTACTCAGGTATAATATTAACATGTTAGTCCAATATTAACATATTAAATTTGACAAGTTAGCACACACGAACAAACACGTCGCTTTGTATTTGCTATCTCAACAGGTTTAATGTTATTCAAATCTACATACTTTGTAAATTATATATATTTATTTCGTAACCTAAAGATTTAAGTATTACTAGCTAACCCGGCAAACGTTGTTCTGCCTTTTTAACAACTCTTATTTTTTTTCTATATTTTCTCACCTTTTAAACCTTCCCTGGATTTTATCAATTTATTCAAAACCAAAACTAGCCGAATCGGTTCAGCCGTTCTCGAGTTTTAGCTAGACTGCTAGCAATTGATTTTTATATATATAGACTAGCTGACCCGGCAAACGGTGTTCTGCTTTTTAACTACTCTTATTTTTTTCTATATTTTCTCACCTTTTAAACCTTCCCTGGACTTCAACAGTCAATTGAAAACCAAAATTAGCCAAATCGGTTCAGCCGTTCTCGAATTTTAGCGAGACTAACGAACAGCAATTGATTTTTATATATATAGACTAGCTGACCCGGCAAACGGTGTTCTGCCTTTTTAACTACTCTTATTTTTTCTATATTTTCTCACCATTTAAACCTTCTCTGGACTTCCAACAATTAATTCAAAACCAAAATTAGCCAAATCGGTCCAGCCGTTCTCGAGTTTTAGCGAGACTAACGAACAGCAATTGATGAAAATCGTTAAGGAATAAATTTAGGGAAATTGGCATACTTACTGAAAGTTGCCGGTTCATTCTCGAAAACTTACTTTACGTAAAGAAAAATATAAGAATGTTTCAAAAAAATGTGATACTCTATAAATACCAGAAACAAGGACAAATTAATTTCACTATTTTCTAGGGTCAGCAAAGTTAATAAATCTTTCATGTCAATGTGCACGCTTTTATAATAAACTGCCAAGTGAAATTACTAATTATCGTACTGTCAATTTAAAAGCATTGTTAAGAAAAAACTGTCACAAAAGTTACTACACAGTACAAGAATTTATTGACGACAAAAACCCTTGGATATAAAATTTATTAAATTTCGGTGTAGATAAATTATGACTGTAATTTATCTACACCGGTTGTTTTATCATTCGACATTTTTATTTTATTTTTTAATTGAATATATAAAACATTGACGACATATTAAGAACATTTTGTCATTATATGTATTATTTTTCTTTCTCAAATAATTTTATGACTTTGTTTTGACCAGACATATCTTTTTTTCTTTATTATTATTATTTTTATTTTGACATAAGTATATACTGTATTATTTTTAATTTTGTTGTTGATTTGTTGAATATCCTAACCTGTAAGAAATGTATTCTCTCTAGCTGCAAAATTTTGTGTTCTTATATGTTTTTTTTAATGTGAATAGGCTTTTATATATTATGTTTTGACGTCGATAAGTGTAACCGAGTGTACTTATGTCGTCGAATAAATGCTATTATTATTATTATTATTTATATATATATATATATATATATATATATATATATATATATATATTGATAGATAAGGTTTAAAGTGAAAATGTCAAATATCACGATTTAATAGCATGAAAACCAAGTACTTTTCAAAACTTTTTTTTTACTGTCGCCTCTGTGGTCCTGTGTTGGAGTTGACCAATTGAGGTCCCGAGTTCGATTCCTGGGTCGGGCAAATAAAAAATGTGTTTTTTCAGTTTTCTGATAAAAACGTTGCCCGGGATTAGAAAGTGCCCGATTGGCGATAGGCTTGCCACCTATCACATTGTGGGAACAAGTATCTTCGTTTAATCGTGGGTGCACTTGTTGTACCTCTGCCTACCAGTTCGAGGATACGGGCGTGAAGATACTTTTTTTACTTCTTTTTATTTAAACCTAAATCAGTGCAAGAATAATGGAAAATTTTTGTGAAGTTTTGGCGCTATTTTTACCTCAAAATTCAGGGTTCCTTATTTAGCAAAATTATAAGGGTTTTGGATTAATAAACCGGTTAATAGTGGTTTTTGAAAAAAAAAATTTTTAGATTCTCCCATTTTTGCCTGCACTGTGGATATCGCACATTCCGGTAAAAATTGACGGTTTTGGCTTAAGCCGGTTTATATGGATTCATTAAGCACTCTAAGGGGCCATCCATAAATTACGTCACACGAATTTCATGATTTTTTGACCCCTACCCCGCCCTTGTCACCGCTGATCACATTTGTGAGACCCCCCTCCTACCCAATATGATGTCACATATCTTAACAATTTTACAATGAAAAAATTATCTCCTTCGATTATTTTTATCTATACAGGTTGCATATTTTGAAAAAATGTAATGTCACAAAATTTGGAACACCTCTCTACTTCCTGTCACACAATGTCACACTTCTTTGACCCCCTCCCTGCCCCTTAACGTGTGACGGAATTTATGGACGGCCCCTAATCTCAGATATGCCCCGATTCCTTTTATAAAAACCGATACAAATTTCTGTTAACCGGTATTTTGTAACCGGTTTTTAAGCCCTGATACAAATTTTTAACCCCTATTTCACTCCTTTCGGTGTTGAATTTGGAAAATTCCTTCCTTAGTGAATGCCTATAACATAAGAGAAATACATGTGCGAAATTTCAAGTTTCTAACCCTAAACCCTACGGTTCACTCTGCCTACCACGCAAGAGAAGCGGCGTGGTGATACCTAAATAATAGTGTTCAAAGAAACTATTTATTACATCTATAAAAGAAGACAAATACATATAATAAAATATATTAAAGCTACTTCATAATTATTGATTATTAATTATATGGGACGAAGCAATTTAATTTAATTGAAACTAAATAACTAATTTAAAATTACCATCATTAATAAATTATTAGACATTATTATTATTATTACTAGCGTAGTTATTACTTTTAATGATTTTCCTTATCATAATATCTATACTACTAATAAAATTGAAGTGTTTGTGATTTCAAAACACTAGGCTTTTTTAAGAACAGAGTGTTATTTTTACAATGCTTACTTGATGGAAAGAAAATGCAATCACCTATACGTCAAAGATATTAATGGTGCATTGCTATCCGTGTAGCAAGCTTGCAATGCCATATGCATAAGTTTATGCCACAGAATGGTAGTGGTAGTGACAAAATGGTAGATTACATGCATGCATGAGGTGACATTCAGCCATACGGTTGACAACGCCTTATGCGTTGACACCTGTAATATCACATGCTTAAAATCATATGCCTAAAATACACGCTTAAATTTTCGCTATACCTTATTTCAAATCGGGGGTGGTACCAAACACGGACAGGAAAAATTGAGAATAAGTGTCAATATAAAAAAAAAGATAGGAAATTTAATTAACAATAAAAGCCCTTAATTTTTGGTCTCAGATGCATGGTGGAAGTCGTCGAATAAGTCGAAACGATTTTTCGCAAAATGGCGACACTTCCGCCCCCCTTAATTTGTAAATATTTTGTGCATTTAGTTAGAAAAGTTACAAAACTACGCTCTAGAAAAATATTTTTCCTGATCGAAAATTTACAGAACTATGCTCTAGTAAAACTATTTCTGAAATAAAGATTCTTTAGATATCTTAGATGTTTTGAATAGGTGGTGTTGGCATTGCCAAAGAGTCAAGCCATTTCGAAATAGCCTGGTCGTCAACGATTGGAAACGCTCTACGCTGAATGCGATCAAGAGTAAGAAGCTAGTGGTGCGGAGCTCCGGCCCAGAGATAAGAACAGTACTTCAAGTGAGGCTGAATTTGTGTCTAATAAAGTTGAAGGCGATGGGCCGACAAGAAGTACTGTCTCGTTCTGCTGACCACACAAACATTTTTGGAGGCTAGTATAGCCTTATCTTCCAAATCACCGCGAAACTGAACGTAATTCGATTAGTGTCGGAATTCTGGCAATTCCGACACTAGCTGAGGCTGTAAGGAGAATAGTTTTTGCGGTGAACACGCAAAGCTGTGTCTTCTTGTAGTTAAAAGTGACCAAGTTCTGACAACCTCATTCCGAGACATCAGTAAGTTGATTCTCGACTTCAGACACAAGCTTGTTTCGACACTCATCGACATGTCCCCGAGAATTACCGCTACAGCCGGAGTATGTAGCATCACCAGTACTGTCATCTGCATAGCAATGTATGTTGCTGATTAGCTTCATGTCATTGATATGCAAAAGGAACAGTGTCGGTGATAGCACACAGCCTTGGGAAACATCAGCATTGGAAGGTTCACGGTCAGAGCATACACCATCAACTGCGACCTTAATGCTTCGGTCAGCCAAAACATGGTGACCCACTTGCATAATTTCTCGGGAAGCCCATAGGAAGGCAGCTTCGCGAGAAACACTTTATGCCATACCCGATCAAAGCCTTCGATATGTCCAAACTAACTACCAATGCCTCCCTCATGGACTCAACAGCTTCCGCCAATCGATGTGTTACCTAACAAGGTATACTAGAAGATCAACAGCTGAGTAGTCATGATGGAAATCGTACTAACGGTCACTTATCAGCTGGTGTTCTTCTAAATACTTGAGGAGCTGAGAGTTGTTGATTGTCTCCATAATTTTGGAGAATAAGGAGGTTATAGCTACAGGCCGATAGTTTGACGGAATAGAGCGATCTCCGTTTTTAGGGATGGGATGCACTCAAGCTGTCTTCCATGAATTCGGTACCACGCCGAGTTAGTAAGAGAGTCGGATCAAACGCATTAATATTGGCGACAACTCTGGAGCATACTGAACTGATTGCTAGATATAAATAAATATATACAAGTAAATGAGTTTATCATTACACATAAAATACACATTTATAATATTGATCAATATGTATTTCATTACTTATACCATGCTTGGGAACTTTTACAAAGGATAACTTCGACACGACAATACTTGAACCAGCGACTTTGCTTCTGGCCGGCATGATATTAGAATTTTGGGATTTTCCCCCTGTGTTAGTCCTCTCTAGTCCTCCTCTAAAGAATAGTCAATCTTCTTTTCTTTTAGGCAATTCGTAAGAGACGAACAATTGGCTATGCAAGTCACTACCATCGTGACTACTAGGTGGTAGAGTCTTAGCTATTCCTGCCGCGATAGTGTCAGTGTTTGTCACTTGACGGCATTGTCTCGCCTGAGTTTGGTCGTCTTAACTATTTCTACCGCAATAGCATTAGTGTTTGTCACTGCCGTGATCCGGTTCAGACAAGAAGTTAGCTTGTAAACTTATTTAAGTGATATTAACACCTCGCCACTCGGATAGCAACGCACCAATAACAACTTTTGTGTCTATACGCAATGGTCGCCTCTTTCCATCAGCTGACCCATCGAGACAGCGAGCTTGCGGACAAACCGGCGGGGTTATCACGTATCTCGCAATGCGCAATTATCGTTATTGTTTAGCAATTGCTAAACACATAAATAGCCTTGTATATTAGAGTCAGTCGTAGCCGCAAATGTTGGTGCTATGATATCTCGCAAAAAGTGCATCCATTGACCAGTAAGCAATTGGCAACGTTTTTGATGCTTTTTCGTTACGTTTTCATTTTGGTTCCGGAGATTCCCCGTGTTAGTCCGGGCTACTTTGAAGAATAGATCAAACTGCCGTTCTTCCAGGCAGGTCGTAAAAGACGGCCGATTGGCTGTACGAGTCACTAACATCGTGGCTACTAGGTAGTAGAGTTCTGCATTGTCTCGCTCTGACCTTACCTATTCCTGTCGCAATAGCGTTAGTGATTGTCACTGTCATGTTCCGGTTTGGAGGGTAAGGTAGTTGGTAAACTTATGTATGTGGCATAAGACCTCATCACAAGATAGCAACGCACCATTAAAACCTTTGCTGTCTACAGGTGATGGTTGACTCTTTCCATCAGAAGACCCATCTACTTGTTTGCTATCTTATGATATACAAAAGGTTCAATGCTGTACCTATTAATAAATGTCATCGCTGCTCGCTGGCGGAT
This sequence comes from Apodemia mormo, assembly GCA_036924255.1. Taxonomy (NCBI): domain Eukaryota; kingdom Metazoa; phylum Arthropoda; class Insecta; order Lepidoptera; family Riodinidae; genus Apodemia; species Apodemia mormo. The sequence continues at coordinate 7,653,795 of JAUPFN010000030.1, forward strand.
TGCAAATGTTAAGTGATACGCCTGCGGGATACGGTTTTTGCAATGTTTTTTGTTAATGTGTTTTAAGGTTTATATTTCAATAAATAAATAAAAAACTCTATATATATATAAGGTAAGGATAAGGTAGTCATATCTTATGATATAGAAAAGGTAAAGTATGTATATAGTAAAACTATTTTGCACATCTCTGGTTTGAATTTAAAAATATATTTATTACTATGTTTAAACTCGAACGCTCTTTGGACAGACTATTTATACAGTGTTAAAACGAATGGGATTCTCCGAAATGATCTTGGCTAATAGCCAATGTTAAACTCAGATCAGCTTGGGACAATACATTGTGTGATCTTGGAACTGTTTCCTGTATTTCAGTCTGGTTTATAAACACACACACACACAACATATAGGTATAATAATAATATCGGTGGACAAATTACACAAATCGATCTAACCCCAAAGTAAGCAAATTATGTGTTACGAGTGTTAGTCGACGATACTAAATATATATAAATACTGAGTGCTAAGTGTGAGTTTTTCTATTCGCATTCGATCGTGAGCGCGTTTCGAGTTTACTAGGAATTTGTATATGATTTGTACAGCGTCACCTAGTGGTAAACTGATTTCTCACGTTTACCACTAGGTGGCGCTGTACAAATCACATACAAATTCCTAGTAAACTCCAAACGCGCTCACGATCGAATGCGAATAGAAAAACTCACACTTAGCACTCTGATGACTGTAATATACATATTAAATACACAAACCCAGAAATAGAAACATCTATGCTCATCACGCAAATGTTTTATTGATTCAGGCGTTACTTTGCGGAAATCCATTATTAAATAGGTGAAATTAATTAAATTTGCTATTATCCACGAACTGTTCTATGTATCCTCCGCGATGGTACCGAAATGAAAGACGTCAGTTTAGTAAATGGATAAGACTGTATTCCCCGTGTTGGTTCCGGGCTCCTTTGAAGAATAGACCAACTGCCGTTCTGCCAGGCAGGTCGTAAAAGGCGACCGATTGGCTATGAGAGTCACTACCATCGTGACTACTAGGTGGTAGATTTCTGCATTGTCTCGCCTGGGTCTGGTACCACCGCCTTACCTATTCCTGCCGCAATAGCGTCAGTGCTTGACACTGTCGTGTTCCGGTTTGGAGAGTAAGGTAGCCGGTGAACTTATGCATGTGGCATTAGACCTCGCCACAAGATAGCAACGCACCATTAACATCTTTGGTGTCTATAGGTGTCTATATGTCTATTTCCATCAGTAGACTCATCTGCTTGTTTGCTATCTTATGATATAAAAAAAACTCACCGATGGTCCGGACAAAAAGAAGACCCCAGCGGCACAATTATCCACCCACATCCAGCACACTTTTACACCCACGTCCCACGACGGCACCAAGCACAAAAGCATACAATTTATGTACGCAGTCAACACACGTTTCTCTTCGAAACGGAAGCATCTTTAGGAGAAACGAACAATACCTCACTCTACGCGAGTGTAAGTAAAACTGATAATAGCAAATTTAACTGATTTCACCTTTTTACACAAATGTTTGCCCTGTTGGGAATCAAACTCCAGCACCATCGATTCATAGCTAGGTCTGCTAACCACTTGACCAATAAATATGAAGTATCATCACGCCTGGTTCCTTTGCGGGATAGGCAAAGTAAACTAGTCTTTAGACTTTTAAACTAGTCTTTAGACTTTCCAGTTATAACGATTTACCGATTTGTCGGTTGGTTTTTTTTTTATATCATAAGATAGCACATAAGCAGATGGGTGGATCTATTGATGGAAAGAGCCAACCATTGCCTTCAGACACCAAGGTGTTAATGGTGCGTTGCTATCTTATGGCGAGGTCTAATGCCAAATGATTAAGTTTATCGGCTGCCTTATACTCCAAACCGGAACACGACAATGATAAGCATTGACGCTATAGCGGCAGAAATAGGTAAGGCAATGGAACCTACCTGACCCAGGCGAGACAATGCAAAACTCTACCACATAGTAGCCACAATGGTAGTGACTCGCATAGCCAATCGGTCGCCTTTTACGACTTGCTTTGCAAAACGACAGTTGGCCTGTTCTTAAAAGGCACCCGGGACCAACACGGTAAGATGAATGATCCCCATCGTCACATTTTGTCGACCTGATAACGATTATCGACTGTTTCTACCGATAACCGCGACCGACGGCTGTACTTGCTCATCCGAGACACTGAGCCACCGACCTGCTTCTGAGATTTTGGGTTCGATAAAAACCCAGAATAATCCTCAATAACTTTTCCCGAACCGAATCGAACTTGGAACTTATAATCTGAGCCAAATAGGTTAACCCCCAGACCACGAGTTAATCATACAGTGAGGGATTCAATCATCCTCTATTTCGTAACATTTTGGGTGTTTTTTTTTTAAGACTTATACCTACGAGGCCTTCCATCCAATATATTCTATCCAATAAAAAAAGAATTATCAAAATCAAATCACTCTATAAAAAGTTATACGTGGTCAAGTAGTCATACATTAAAATCAATGAGGGATTCAATCATCCTCTATTTCGTAACATTTTCTGAGGGATTTGTTTCAAAAATTATACCTACGAGGCCTTCGAGGTATATTCCATCTAATAAAAAAAGAATTATCAAAATCGGATCACTCTATAAAAAGTTATGAGTGGTTACACATTAAAATCAGTGAATGAATTCAATCATCTATATTTCGTAACATTTTGGGTGGATTTTTTTCAAGAATTATACCTACAAGACCTTCGAGGTATATTCTATCCAATAAAAAAGGAATTATCAAAATCGGATCACTCTATAAAAAGTTATACGTGGTCAAGTGGTCATACATTAAAATCAGTGAGTGAACAATAAACCAACTATTGTTTACATACCCTTATGGCTGGATTTTTTTAATCAAATGGAACCACCCTCGGGATGTAATCACTTCAATAAAAAAGAATTATCAAAATCGAAGTAGGTACACTGTAAAAATTTACGCGTGGTCTAAAATAAAAAAAAACCGGACAAGTGCGAGTCGGACTCGCGCACGAAGGGTTCCGTACCATCCCTACTTAAGTTTCTACCTGTTTATTAAAATCGAGTAAAAAATTGCTTAAAAATTACGTTTGTTGTATGGGAACCCCTCTTTGACATTTACTTTATTTTTGAAGTGAAAACTTCTTTAGGCGCGTTGAGCGTTTTGGTAGAGGGTAAAATCCTCGGTTCGCGTCACCGACATGCTAATGATAATAGTATATCTATAGCTATGTTTTGCATATAGTTTTAATTACTCTCAACTTAATAGTTCCGTTTTCACTTCTATCGGCAGTCCCACGACAGCTACTGTTTTTATTTAATTATTTATTTTGAAAGGTAATTTACAACTAAATATCCTGTGAAAATTTTAAGCGTCTATCTGTTACTGTTATTAATACTGAGCAAAAAAAATACGAAAAAGGACGCTTATTGTATGGGGACCCCCCTTCGTTAATTTTTTTATTTTTAGTATTTGTTGTTATATCGGCAACGGAAATACCTACATAATTTGTGAAAATTTCAGCTTTCTAGCTGTCACAGTTTATGAAATAAAGCCTGGTGGCAGATAGTCAGACAGCAGAGTGCTAAGTGTGAGTTTTCTTTTCGCATTCAATCGTGAGCTCGTTTGGAGTTTACTAAGAATTTGTATGTGGTTTGTACAGCGCCACCTAGTGGTAAACATGAGAAACCAGTTTACCACTAGGTGGCGCTGTACAAATCACATACAAATTCCTAGTAAACTCGAAACGCGCTCACTGTCGAATGCGAACAGAAAAACTCACACTTAACACTCAGAGGCTTAGTAATAGGGTCCCGTTTTTACCTTTTATGTATGGAACCCTAAAAAATATACGCGTCGAATTGAGAGCCTCATCCGTTTTTTTGTCGGTAGATAAAAATCAATATAACACACACTACATTTATGTGACATACATGATAGTATACACACATAGGTAAATACTATTTTCTTAACGGCTAAAGACAGTTCTCAAACTTGGGAGAAATTTTATTATTTGATCTGTGGTCGAATTTCGATCTTGGAACGCTTGTATTTAATAAATACTAGCTGTTGCCTGCGACTTCGTCCGCGCGGACTTTGTTTACTCCGCACTGCTCCTCCCCTGTAAGTGATAGCGTGATAATATGTAGCCTATATGTTGATCCGACCTGTTAGTAATATTCATGCAAAATTTGAAGTAAATCCATGCAGTACTTTTTGAGTTTACCCCGGACATACATACAGACAAACAGACAAAAATTCTAAAAACTATATTTTTGGCTTCGGTATCGATTGTAGATCACGCCCCAAGTATTCTTTTAAAAAAATATTCAATGTATAGTTTTGACCTTCCTACGATTTTATTATATGTATAGATTAGCGTCCCACGACTACAAACAACTATAATCATCACAAATGTCCCTAAAGAGAATCGAAGCGAATTCCCATATATTACGTAATCAGGATCGCTAACCACTCGACCAACGATTCACATTTTCACGAATTCAGATCGGAAGTAGGGTTGAAAGCATTATATGTTTCCGTTTAGATTTTTCTAGATGCATATTTTCATGTATTCAGATTGAATGCAGTGGATGTCTTCCTGACAACTGCTAAACTCAGAATTCTAACTAAGACTGACAGAATGCTTAATTAACATTGTGGCAGGACACTCTACAAATACTAAGACATAATATTCCAACTTCGATAATTTTCTTTGTAAGTCAAGGCGCAACTGTATAATTCTGAGGTCTGACAATTTCTGTAAGTTAAGTTTTAAAAAAACAGAAGATGTTTCCAGCCTGAGCCCGGCTAAACTCAGATGCTCAGAATAAAATTTCGTTTATGACAGGTCTGAGTATCTTACTTATATGCATTAGTGAGCAGTTATTCTGAAGACAATCAGTGTACACTGTACAACCGCTGGCATTTAGTAAACTTCAACATGTGGCGTTTCAACTAATATGGATGGCAATGTGTCATTATCAACTTTGGTCACTATAGTCGATGGCTGTCTTTTTCCATTCGATAGGCCATCTCTTTAAAAACTTTTTAAACAAAGAAAACCTTCGAAAAGACTGAATTTATACTAGCTGCCATATTGCCTGGCTTTAAGGTAAAATGATCGCAGGTTCTGTAGATCAGAGTGCTAAGTGTGAGTTTTTTTTTCGCATTCGATCGTGAGCGCGTTTCGAGTTTACTAGGAATTTGTATGTGATTTGTACAGCGCCACCTAGTGGTAAACTGGTTTCTCACGTTTACCACTAGGTGGCGCTGTACAAATCATATACAAATTCCTAGTAAACTCCAAACGCGCTCACGATCGAAATCGATAGAAAAACTCACACTTAGCACTCTGAGTGCTAAGTGTGAGTTTTTCTTTTCGCATTCGATCGTGAGCGCGTTTCGAGTTTACTAGGAATTTGTATGTGATTTGTACAGCGCCACCTAGTGGTAAACTGGTTTCTCACGTTTGCCACTAGGTGGCGCTGTACAAATCACATACAAATTCCTAGTAAACTACAAACGCGCTCACGATCGAATGCGAAAAGAAAAACTCACACTTAGCACTCTGTGCTTAAACACTTATAGAGTTAAGCTATCTGTTTGTTATCCAATGATATAGACAAAAAATTGAAATGGGGATTATGGAAACGGGGCTTACCTATTGCAAAAAACCAGCCAAGTGCGAATCAGGCTCGCAAACAAAGGGTTCCGTACCGTCAAAGCACAAAAATACGAAAAAACACATTTATTGAATGGGGAGATCCCTTAATATTTTTATTTATTATTTTTAAGTATTTGTTGTTATAGCAGCAATAGAAATACATAATTTGTAAAAATTTCAGTTTTCTAGCTATCACCGTTTATCAGATACAGCCTGGTGACAGAGAGACAGACAGCGGAGACTAAGTAAAACGGTTACCTTTTAGGTACGGAACCCTAAAAATGCATTAAGCGTGTCTTGTCGCGAAAAGAAAATATTGCAACTACACCAGATACAGATCTTGAATTTTTTATAAATGGCTTTTAATCTTGAATGTTAAATATTAATATTTTAGGTGACATTGACATTTAATATTAATTTATTCCTAGACATTTAAATTAATAATAAAATTACATACTAAAAAAGATAAAGTATTTATACTTACAGGTTTTTATAGTCAACGCAATATCACTGAACCAATCAAACTATATTATTAACACATTTTGCCGGCAATTTTCCAAGAACACAATTCTCGAATAAATTTAATTTTATGGCACAAATCACTCAATTGTTTTATGACAATTGTTTACATTTCACAATTATTTTTCCAAAACATTTGTTTCTGCGTTCTTATTTCAAAATTTCTTCGTCGCAGACGCAATCAAAATAAAACACATTTGACTATGGAACAATCATATGTTTTCTGTTTACATTCAAAGCAAACTCATTTCCATGCGCGATTGGTGTTCGCTCGTTCTACTTTTAAACTGTCTTAATGTTTTTCACTCCACGTTTAAAAAGCGAAGGATATGGAAATAAATTAGGTCCAATTCACACGCGGTCAAAATTAAAATCGCGCCGACCCAAAATTCTGCGTTTGATAATTGTGACACTGTTCGAAAGACCGCCGACGATTGCGACAGTGGATGCCAAACTGAAGTCAACATGTTTGTAGTTCGATTATAGCTATCAGGGTTGTCAACTGTTTCAAAAATATAATGAAAAATAATTAGTACATATAATACAAATTGCCGAATTTTTGATCATAAGGAGTTTTGATGTAACTAATCAATAAACGCCATGTTGAACTAAATAGTTTTCTTTTAATTATTTTTATAAATATATCTATTTATATACCACCATATTATTTAAAATCTTGTCCTTTATTACATAATAAACGTTAAATAACCTCGGTGCTATTATAAAAACTTACACATTAGCTGATCAAATCCGTTTGTCCTAATTTTATGCAAACTTTACCTGTTATAAGACTACAAATAACATTTTTCACGGTCTATGTAGTCTGCATTTAATTAACTAATTAATTTTGTTAGTGCTTTTGATTACTGTAATTATTAATATCATTTAGTCAACAGTATTTATATATACAATATTTTCTAAAGATAATGTAGAGGTAAAGTTTGTATATATTTATATAGGAAGTAATCTCTGGAATCACTTAGCCGATTTCAAAAATGTTTACCAATAGTGGCTACAGTATTGTTTTTTTATTGAGAGGGAAGCGCTTGACTACTATCTCGCCTGACGATCTAAGATGCGGCCTAAGATGGAACGCACTTCCCTAGAAGGTACCCTATCCTACCCTAGAAAGTAAGGTAAGGTAGGTATAAGGTAAGATTGTACTCGTCGGGGAACACAGACTCAGAAAGCATGTTCCAGTCCTTTGCGGTTCGAACTTCGAATGAAGAATGTTGAGTCGAACCGCTTTGTCCGGGTTCGTGGAACGTCCACCATATGGTGGATGCCTAGAATCTGTGCGCCTTGACGAATATTTACTATATTTTATCCCAATCTTCTCGTGGGATCGGGACCTGTCCAAACTATACCGCGGAAAACGATTAGTGGCTAATAAAATTACATACAGTAAACAAGATAAAGAGAAGCAAAAACTATTATTTAAAAAAAATAACGGTTTACACACGTTCATGTCCTTAAATTATAGACCTTTCTGTCAGACAGTTCGTAAAAGGTAAACCATCGGCCAAAAAGTCTTTGCCTTACTGAAAAGTTATTAGATTTTACTAGAAGTACGGTGTACTGTGTAGAGTCAAGCTTCTACCTTGTAAATAAATGTAAATGGGATATTATTCAAACGAAACATTTGGTTGTTTGTAAATTATCTATATTATTATTATAAATGCAAAAGTTTGAATGTTTGGATGGATGGGTGTTTGTTACTCAATCAAATCACGCAAAAAATTTTGGCACACAGGTAGATGATGACCTGAAATAGTGCATAGGCTAATTTTTATACCAGAAAATTTTTACCGGGATTTACCAAATACTTTTATAATATAATGGGCTGCACGCTGCGGCTAGTACATTAAAATTATAATTGTAATTAATAAACTATAAAACTACTGGCCCGATCATGAAAAACATTTTACCGTTAAAAATCTACCCGGTGGGAGGGATGCGCTGTGCCGCGCTCCCGGCTGCTTGGGTACCACCATCTTGCTTGTTTCTCCCGTGAAACAGGTTTGCTGTGTTTCGGAGAGAAGGGCAAGACAGGCAGTGTAATTACTGGCACCGAGACTTAACATCTTATGTCTCAGGACAGGCAACGCATAAATGAGTCACCTGGACTAGTTCCAGGTAAACTAGTTTATGTTCATGGGCGACGTCGACCACTTGCTATCAGGTGGCACGTCTGCCAGTTTGCCTATCCAACTAACATAATCCAGGAGTAGGATAGGTTACTTTTTATCCAACTGAACAAAAGGAAATAACTATTCTGGGCCACATGAACGAAGTCACGGATAAAACGATTTTTTTGATTGGACTTGCTGAACCGCACAGGTTCGCCCGTGATTTCAGCATGTCTTCTACATATTTTTTTCATTAAAACTTTCATCTCCTATTTCAGCAACTTACGACTGTAATTTTTCGTAAAAAAGTTACCTTACTTTTGACCCTGAATCTTTCTATCTCTTTGTCAAATTTCATTGAAATCCATTAAGCGGCTTAGCAGTGAAGGCATAATAGACTGGCAGACTTTCACATTTATCGTTGAATATGTAGAGAGAGTGGTGATAGATTCTGTGGATTTTTCAGTTTGTATCATTTAAAAATTTAAAATTTTACTAAATATATACTGAATTTCCAGCTTAATTTTAGTCAACGTAATTAGGTTTTTTCTAACCTTGAAATATCTAGAAACTTATCAAGGTAGGAGTTGTATTTTTATGTATGTTATTATGATTACATTTGAATAAATTATTAAACAGATAATGTATAACCTTAAAACAAGTATAGCGTAGCCCGTTTGGCGTGATTTACATTTAAACATGAAAAAAAAAAAATTCGAACTCATCAAGCACGTTGGCTTGTGTAACGATTAAAATAAATTCAGTTAGCCAGGCGCATAGACTATATAAATACTAACAAACACGGTGTTGGGCGGGGATAGTGTAGCTACGCATAGCAGCAGTAACACGTTTGTAGATTTATTACACTGTGCAAAAATATAAATATGCATGCCATGTTGTGCTGTTGTGCAAGATCTAACAACAGAATTACATAAGGTGTGAAAATTTCACCATTAATGAGATACAGACTGGAGACAGACAGGACAGACGGTCAGCGGAGGCTTAGTATTAGGGTTCTGATTTACCTTTTAGGTACGAAACCCTAAAAACTAACTGTGAAGTGATTTTATTTCATCGTTAGGTACTATAACTCTATATTTCTAAATTTAAATGAAAGCTACATTCAGAACTTAAGATATTGCTTTGAAAGGCGGATCCAGTTTATTTATTTTTTTAATTAATAAAATTTTATTCAACACAATATTTTAATACACACATCATCCAGCTTTTATAATTGTTGACTAAAAACAAAAAAAAAACTTTGTTTTTGATCAACAATTGTACATGCCTGATGATGACTAACAATTGTACATGATGACTAACCGTCTAAAAAATATAAGTTATAAATTAATTGTGAAAAAATACAAGTAAAAAGAAAAGATTTGTTTTTAGTCTTTTATAGAATAGAATAGAACTTTATCATTTTTTTATTTTCATTAATTTATGAAAAAAAAATTGTTATCACAAAAAATAAAAATCATCATAACCGTTCGCCTCTATGTACAATTCGTCACAGAATAATTAAACAAAATATTCATTCTTTTAATCAGTCTGACATTAGTTGGGTTTTTGAATTTTATAACAATTTCTTCTTACCCGATTGCGCTAACCCTCCTTAACCACTCGACTCTCGTGGAGGCAAATATTAGACATTATGTATGACAATTGCGTGTACTGACACTCTGAAGGCAAAATTTTACGCCGCTCGATTTTTTGAATTTTTGAATTTAAACTTTAAATTTCTAATTATAAAGTCTAATGTTGTATGAAAACGTCTTTGACGTTTATTCTATGATAAAATATCTGTCATGTCAAATTCGTAAACTGACATCTGCTATTGTCGTTTAATATACTTCAGCCACTTTTGTTCGTTCGACCGGAGCGCGTGTGTGTTATCGATTTTTTAGTGGTATAAAACTGAATTTTTTGTTGTTTTACGGTGCATTTCTCTCATGTAAGTATTGTTTTTATTAGAAAGGCCGTTTAATTATTCTATTTGGACAATTCTTTGTAAGAAATATATCGTGATAGCCAAAAATAAAGTCATTTAGAAATTCATTATTTTTCACGTGATTTTTGTAATATTTGTTTGTAAATATAAAAACTACTTTGTCGATTACTTTATTTTGATCCTTAATAGACAGAAAATATATCAATTGATACACAGTCTTTTACAGAATGAGAAAATATGGCTTAATTGTAGAAATAAAAAGATTTTTTTTCCAACGAGTCGACCGAGTCACCATTCCCGCCAAAAGGCGAGTGATGAGACCTGGCGCTTTAATTCGCTCTTGCGTGTCAAAGTTTCGATAGGTTAAGTTATGTTTATTATGTGTATGTTTGTATAGACGTACTTACCTATACATGTAAGTACGTCTATACAAATACATATACAAAAGCTAAAACTGTCAAATGTCAAATTATCGAATCTCCTCGCTTCGTAATTTTTAAAATAGTTACTAAAAGATACTGCTACGTATGACGGATCGTTGGTTATAGGACATTAATTGTGACAGATACAAAGATTATACATGATTCCGGAAAACAAATAGATTAATATCATAATTTTTATACACGCTTTTTATTTTGTTTTGGAATGAAGTTCTATATCGCGCGTTGTGAAAGGAGGCTAGACGGAAAAAATTCTTACGAAAAGTTGTCACGACACTTTTTGCTATAGCTTTATTGTAAGCTGTGCGGCGTGCGCATGTTTCTCTCTCTCTCTCTCTGTCTCTTATAGAAAGCAAGCCAGATATTTTCATTTCTATTTCGCATTGAACAGTGTGGTGTCGCGACGATTAATTTTGTTGAGCGTATACAGGTTTTTTGTATCGAAAGGAACTTCGTTCCATCCGGGTGTCCCTTGACACCTCTCAAGTTTTTTTTTTAAACAATCAATGTTCAATACCAATATAAGTACTAGCCAGTTATCAATAAGCTTGTAATTCTCTCGCTTACAACTTAGTACTACACCTACCGAAACAATGGTATCGTAAAAGATAAGGAAATATTCGTAATATTTTAATAATAAACAAATTTTTATTTATTTATTTATTTTAATACAATTTAATACATTATCAATAATATTACAGATACCACATAAACTCTTGCGAGTTTTACCGGGCATCAGAGTCGTCGACACAATAAGTTAATTACAATCATGAAAAAAAAAACAATAGAAATAAAAAGTAATCTTAACATTATAAACAACATTATATAAACAAAAACTATATATGTATGACTTATAAATCTAGGCATGTAACAACAAGAGGTAGGTAAAATAATTATTAAAATGAAATCGTCGCGACACAGTCCGGCCGAGCGAGTAAACAGGTTTTAAAATCAGAGATAAGAATGTACTTATACAGCATGTTGTTTGTTACACTTTTACGATCGAGGCTGGACAGGTCTTCTTTTTTTTTATTGTATGTAATTCAGTCATTATAATATTTTTTAACATAATATATATTATAATATACAACACATATATACACATACATACATACATATATACATATATTATACATATACATACACTCATAATATATATTATAATATACAACACATATATACATACATACATACATATATATATATATATATATATATATATATATATATATATATATATATATATATATATATATATATACATACATACACTCATATACATATATATATACATATTTGTTGTTGTTCGTTTGTGTGCTCTGCATGCGCGCGTGTGTGAATTATATACTGTCATCATTTTTTTTTTAATGTTGTAACAGCTGTATGAAGTATGATTTTAATTTGTTTTTTATGTTTTTTGGTGTTAATTTGTCCCTTAATGTAGTTGGTAGTTCATTAATGAGATGTGGTATAACATAATTTAATTTTCTTTTACCGTACAGGTTTGTAAATCTTGGAAGTACGAGCTTTCCGCTTATGATACTTCGAGTTATTGTGCTATTGTCGTCTTTTATTCGTGATCGTTTTAGATCTTGATTAAAAAATTCTTCACATAACAACGTTTGTTTTATTTTCATATGTATAGGCAAGATTTCACAAAATTGAAATAGCTTGTGATAGTCATTTTTAAATTTATTTTTAATTTTTAAGGGAACAATTTTTTTTAATATACGAAGTTGGAGCATATAAATTTTATCAAGGAGAGTTTTATATGTTCTTCCATAGCTTGATAGTCCATACTTTATAATAGCCTTACAGGTACAAATAATTCCTTGTGACATATTGTTGTGCTTATGTAGACACTCGTGATCGTGTGCTGTTAGTTTAGGGTTAAACAAACTTCTATTTTGGCTAGTGCTGATGTACATTAGTTTAGTTAAATATTACAGTTTGTTTCAAGTTTTGTATAACAACAAATTGGTTGGTTTGAAAATACATATTTTTTTAAATTTTAAGTAATAACATTTATTTTATTATTACAGGACTAGTAAAATACGAGTATAAAAGAAAACTGATAGTGTTATCGGCTCTTTGTATAATTTTTATTGCGCTAGAAGGAAGGTTATATAATAATCAAACCATTAAAAACTTTAAAAACAACAAAGAAAAATATCGACACGCAAGATTTGAACCTGCGACCGTTACTCTAAAGCCGGGACGCTCTACCACTGAGCTAGTGTCAACAGGCTCGACGTGGCAAAATTCTTCTTTGTTGTATGATCGATTCCGTGGATTGTCATTTATCAAACCAGTCAAGATTTTTTCAATAATTACTTGTATCTATAAATCACAAAGGATTTTAATGAGAAAACAAAGGTGATAGCCCTAATGGTATTTGCGTGACGTCATATGTTCTTGGCATTTGTATGCTCACTAATTATTATTATATACCAGTGTTGTGCTTAATATGCCACTGGAATTCACACAAACACATTGTTGTTTGCATTCTTCACTAATATTTTAACCTATAAGCAATTTAAATTTTAGGAACATTTTAGGAACAGGTAATTTAGAATTTGGAGTGATAAAATAAAGGATCGTGTATTTTAGTATATTCCACACTTTATTCTTTTAATCTTTATTGTTTAGTCTTATATGCATCGAAATCGTCTGTTACATATAACGCAAGCGTGATTTAATTTCAGGCGAACCAAGCTACTAGTTTAGCTTTATTTATAATATTTAGTATTATATTTTATGGTCAAGCTTAAAGTAATTATTCTATGTGGTCAAGTATTTTTCTCTACCGAGATAGCTGTAAGAAATCTCTTTTTTAAAGATAAGCTCGCCTTTTGTACCTTTTTAAAAATATCGCTTGCTGTAATTTTTTGTTGTTCTGTTGTGCACAATAATGTATTAAATAAATAAATAACGTAGTGTGAACTAAGCTTAACTTCAAACTATAAAATTATTTGTACAAAAAATTACTTTATCGTCTTTGACCTCGCCTAATAATTGATTCGATATGTTATGTTTTAAACATGAATGAAAAAAATACTGAAAAAACTGTTTGTTAGGAAAATTAACGGTGTTCTTTTTTTCGCAAAAAAAAAACACATGCTTTTTAGAATAACATTGATTGTGAGATCTACTTCCGTATTTTCGTATTTTTGAACGAAAAAAACACATGCTTTTTTTAGAGTACTTGACAGCGTTATTACTCTAAGATTACAGGTATCAACTATTTATCGATGTCGACTAATATCTCCTCTCTCCCACGTGATAAACAGTATGTAAAGAAAACCCTGCCGATCGTCAAAGGCATTATTTCATACTAGCTGTTGCCAGCGACTTCGTCCGCGCGGAGTTCGTTTACTCCGCACAACCCCTCCCCCGTAGGTGATAGCGTGATAATTTGTTGCCGATATGTTGACCCGACCTGTCAGTAATATTCATGCAAAATTTGAAGTAAATCCATGCAGTACTTTCTGAGTTTACCCCGGGCATACATACAGACAAACAGACAAAAATTCTAAAAACTATATTTTTGGCTTTGATATCGATTATAAATCACGCCCCAAGTATTTTTTAAAAAAAATATTCAATGTACAGTTTTGACTTTCCTACGATTTTATTATAATATGTATAGATTTGGTAGCTTAATACAAATATATTTGTGTCATTATTTTGTGGATATTGACACATAAATTTTTAAAATATTTGCTTGATTTAAAGGGAAGTTGCTTAATTTTATTATTTTGCGATATTTTTATTATTTTAATAAAAAAAATATTTTATAATTTTTTGATAATGTCATTGACCTACCTATATGTATACGTCGTTCTAATCGGACCAGATATGGAAATTATAGCTAATTTTATTTCACTATTACGACGAAGTTATTTGTTTTTTGTCACTATTATATCGTATATACACGTGATAAATCACGGCCGTTATATTTTATTAGTGACGATTATCGTCACAGTGAGTGCATTTTATTCCAACTGTTACATGTCGCAGTAATAACGACTTGATATAGTTGTGTTTACGATTACAATTTATAAGTGATTAGTAAACTGAAATAGCGGTGTCGCTCAAATTTTTTGCTTTGTCTCTTTAGCATGATGGAATTCTTCGAATTATAAGCTAAACTAGTAGCTTGGTTTGCCTGAAATTAAATCACGCTTGCGTTATATGTAACAGACGATTTCGATGCATATAACTGATGCGACATGTGAATTATTTTATAACGAGTGATATAACCAGCGACGCGTGAAATACTCCATGCCTAAATCGGACAGGGTTTTCTTTATATCCTGTATAACGACTTCGTCGTATGAAGGGCCATCAATTTTTTTTAATTTTTTTAGGTCATATTTTTTTTAAATTTTTAATTAGATAGCAAACAAGCAGATGGCTCCCTGAGATTTTAATAGTGCGTTGCTATCTGCGTGGTGTGTTGGCAATGCCACATGCATACCGGCTACCTTACCCTCTAATCCGGAATATAACAATGACAAGCACTGACGCTATTTCGGAAGGAATAAATAAGGCGGTGGTACCAAACCCGTACGAAATAATACCGAACTCTACCACCTAGTAGCATCAAAGGTAGTAACTCGGATAGCCAATCGTTCGCCTCTTACGACCTGCCTGACAGAACGGCAGATGGTTTATTCTTCAAAGAAGCTCGGACCAACACGGGATAAAGCGTTTCCGGAACGTTGGGTTAATCACGTGACGTTTTTTAACCAATTTTTAACATCCTCTCATTCTCGTGATACGTGGTTAGGTTATACCTACCTTTACACCCCAGATCATGTAGTACAAAAAACTTAATTTTTTTTACAATGTTATCTTTAAATAAAGGTAAATATAACCATATTTAAGTCTAGAAAAACTATTCTTTTGTTTATTGCGGCGGGCGGGAAAATCTTTGACGGCGAGTCACTCACGGGACGCTTATCAATTGAAAATGTGTATTCAACGAAAAATAAATACACGTGATATCCCACTATACCACCCCTCTCCCTTGTGAGCTTTCGTGATATTTTTCCGAACCCCATCGGCCTTCGGAAGTTCGAGAGGGGCTTTCTAACTTCCGAAGGCCGAAAGCTCTAAAGGAATAGTTTTTATATTTGAATGACAATCAAAACATTTCAATTTCCTGTATCTCCTGAACTTGAACCGCCACGCAGTCTGCCTGCCTGCAAATAAGCAGATGGCTCTTCTGGTGAAAAGAGAAACCATCGCCTACAGATACCAATGATGTTGTGGCGGGGTTGTGATGACACATGCATAAGTTTGCTGGCCTGCTTACTCTCCAAACTGGAGTACGGACGTTATTGCGTCAAGAAAAGATAAGTCAGTGATACCAGACCCGCGCTGGACAAAGTAGAACTCTACCACCTAGTAGTCACAATTTTAGCGACTCGCATTTTTGGAACGAAGTTCCTTACGGCAGGCTTGGAGGGGATAGGGATTTTGCTGCGCGACCGAACTGAAAAAAATGTGATAGTAAAACCGTAAGAAAAATGCGTGGAATAAAAGCGTTAAATGAGACGTGCGCAGGCGCGACAGTCGCGTACACAAGCGAGTAGTGCCGTTTAGCCGAAGGAAGTTCGTTCCTACCTGGTGTCCCGCGACACCACATCATTTTTTTTATAAGATAGCAAACAAGCAGATGGGTCTCCTGATGGTAAGAGTCAACAATCGCCTATAGACACTAAATGTTAGTGGTGCGTTGCTATCTTGTGGCGAGGTCTAATGCAACATGCATAAGTTTACCCGCTATCTTACCCTCCAAACTGGAACACGACAGTGACAAGCACTGACGCTATTGCGGCAGGAATAGGTAAGGCGGTGGTACCAGACCCGGGCGAGAAAATGCAGAACTCTACCACCTAGTAGCCACGATGGTAGTGGCTCGCATAGCGAATCAGTCGCCTTTTACGACCTGCTGGCAGAACGGCAGTTGGCCTATTCTTCAAAGGAGCCCGGAACCAATACGGGGAAAAGCCAAACATTCGCTTCCTACGAACTGCCTGGTAAAACTGCAGATGGTCTGCTCTTTGATAGGCCCGGACCAACTTGAGGACAGGGGCAGCCCACCACGGAAGGACAAAAAAGATTTTTTAAATATTGTTATACCATGTGATCGAGTAATGAGGTAAGAAACTTAAAAATAATATTCGAGTACAACAGAATTAAGGACCTCCTCGTTTTTGGGAATTCGATTTAAATCGTACATACTTACGTAGCCTCGCGACGTTTACAATTACGTAAATTTACATAAACAATTATTACAATTATGTAAATTTGCTTTAACAATTACAATTATAAATTGAATTTTGTTCACAAGTTTTGCGCGTTATTGCTATTCTAGCCTTCGCATAGATTCCTTTGAATACCAAGGTAGTTTTTTTTTATATTATAAGATAGCAAATAAGCAGATGGGTCTCCTGATGGAAAGAGTCAACCATCGCCTATAGACACCAAAGATGTTAATGGTGCGTTGTTATCTTGTGGCGAGGTCTAATGCCACATGCATAAGTTTATCGGCTATCTTACCTTCCAAACCGGAACATGACAGTGACAAGCACTGACGCTATTGCGGCAGGAATAGGTAAGGCAGGTACCAGACCCGGGTGAGACAATGCAGACCTCTACCACATAATAGCCACGATGG
This sequence comes from Apodemia mormo, assembly GCA_036924255.1. Classification (NCBI taxonomy): domain Eukaryota; kingdom Metazoa; phylum Arthropoda; class Insecta; order Lepidoptera; family Riodinidae; genus Apodemia; species Apodemia mormo. Next base: position 7,671,242 of record JAUPFN010000030.1, read on the forward strand.
TAGTGACTCACATAGCCAATCGGTCGCCTTTTACGCCTTGCCTGGCAGAACGGCAGTTGGCCTATTCTTCAAAGGAGCCCTGGACCAACACGGGAAAAATGCCTGGGAAATTTATTGGTCGACATTTTATGAATTCTCAGTTAATTTTTAATAAATAAATGAATTACATGAAATGCCTTTTCTGATTAGCTTTATTGTTATTTATAAGAGAAAGTTAACGATTCAGCTGTTGTTTTTTAGGTTCCGTAATAAACTAGGAACCTTTGTAGTTTCGCTATGTCCGTTCGTTCGTCCGCACGATATCTCAGAGATCCTTATTACTAGAAAGCTGTAATTTGGCACGAATATACAAATTAGTCACACCAACAAAGTGGTAACATAAAATATTAAAAAATATTGTTTTTCCAGAGTAGCTCCTGTTATCGACCGCGCTTAACGACAACTACTAGCCGGCCAGATGTGCGGCACACCTGTGTTATGACGTCATAATAAAATAGATAACGAATGGTATAAATAAGCGGGGACATCATGTTTTCGATTCATTGTAATTCTATCGCTTGTTGAAGGCATTACTCTGCCCAAAATTATAATGTGCGTGTAAAAGTGATTCAAGTGTTTTATACGGCCAAACTGCTTCACGTTAATACTCCCCTATGTAATGTAAAGTGGTGATGTTCATACGTTTTCTTACGCACCCCATTGTGTGGGGTATCGTTGGATAGGTTTTTAAAATATATTGTATGCAAGTTTAAACAAGTTTTCGATTAAGGGACTCGTTTGTAAAATAGTACTAATTTTTGTTGGAGTCAAGTGTCCTCCAAGGCTAGAAATTAACACCCCCAGTGTTAATATTTTTTTTAAAGGGTTAGTGAAAACAAGATTTCGATTAAGAGACTCATTTGTAAAATATTAAACTTTTACGTGCTAATTTTTATTAGAGTCAAGTGCCCTACTCCCTAATCTATACATATAATAAAATCGTGGGAAAGTCAAAATTGTACATTGAATATTTTTTTAAAAGAATACTTGGGGCGTGATCTACAATCACGTTAACATTTATTTATTATATATACCCCAGTGTTAATATTTATTTATCACTACATAGTATAAAACAAAGTCGCTTTCTCTGGCTGTCCCTATGTATGCTTAAATCTTTAAAACTACGCAACGGATTTTGATGCGTTTTTTTTTAATAGATTCTTGAGGAAGGTTTTAGTATATAAACCTTTCCAATATTCCTACGGGAATAAAAGCTGCGCGGGTGAAACCGCGGGCAGGTCGCTAGTTATATATATGTCTTGATTCTTGTTTTTTTTTGTTGTCTTGATTCCACTTGCTATTCTCTTCCCGGGTACGTCCTGATTAGGAATGACCGCATTGGTAAGGGTGGTGGTGGAGTCGCGGTGTATCTGCGTAGTGATTTTAAATTTAGAATAATTTCATCCTCATCAAGCACTTACTCGGGCTCAGCAGAGTATCTTTTTATCGAGATTATAATAAATAGTATCAAAATCGCACTTGGTGTAGTTTACTGTCCTCCTGGCACAGATTACTTTACAAGTCTCGAAAATGCATTAGATATGATTTCTATAGATTATACCCACACCATCATAATGGGCGATTTTAACACTGATTTAATAAAAAATTGTTCAAGGTCTCAACGGCTCCGTGATCTAGTTATGTCAGCTCACCTGTCAATCCTGCCCTTAGAGGCAACACATAGGAATATTCATACTGCGGATACTTGGCTAGACTTGATCTTGGTATCCTCTCTCAACCATGTCATCAAACATGGTAGCATTATTGCTCCTGGTTTTTCGTTACATGATCTGATTTTCGTTTCATATAAAATTAAGCCTCCCAAACGTGTCCCTGTAACTGTGATGATGCGCAACTTTAAGAAAATTAACTGGGAATCTTTACAGAACGATGCTGCGTGCATTGACTTTAAAAGTCTTTATGAGGCAAGTGACATCGACACTAAAATCACTATTCTAAATTCTGCTATAATGAAGTTATTCGATAAGCATGCACCTCTTAAGCTGACTAAATTAAAGCGACCACCCGCTTCTTGGATTACAACCGCAGTTCGTTCGGCGATGACTAAACGTGACAGGGCTTTCAGAAAATTTAAGAGAAATAAGACCGATATAAATTGGGAAGCTTATAGAGTTGCTCGTAATAGATGTAATCAGATGGTCCGGACTGCAAAGCGTAAATTTATTCACGATAGCATAAATGATTCTTCCACACCAGAAATTTGGAAATTTTTAAACTCCATTGGCCTAAACAGCAAAGTTTCTTCATTTGACGTAGATCAATTTCCTCTAGATGTGCTTAACAAACAATTCGCTGATATAGAGCCTCTAGACCTTAAAATAAAATGTAATACTATATCTGAAATAAACTCAATGAACCAAATTCTGCCTTCTGGTGATAACTTTTCATTTAGCTTAGTTAGTGAGGATGATGTAGTTAAATCAGTCAGGGCTATTAAATCTAATGCTGTTGGTTGTGACGGGTTGGGGTGAAATCTGATTGTTCCTATTATAGATCACCTTGCTGCATGTATAACCCACATTATTAACTACTCTCTCCAAACTGGCGTTTTTCCTGCAGCATGGGGTCGAGCTTTCATTATTCCTCTTCCTAAAATAAGTCATCCATCCCTACCATCTCATTTCAGGCCTATCTCCATTTTACCTTATCTTTCCAAAATCCTGGAAGCAGTTGCTTACAAACAAGTATCTGCTTATATTTATAACAACGATATTCTTAGTCCCTTTCAATCCGGCTTTCGCCCTGGTCATTCCACCTCTACTGCTTTACTGAAGGTAACAGAAGATATCAGGGAGGCTATGGAAAATAAGTTGGTCACAGTTCTTGTTTTGATTGATTTTTCTAACGCCTTTAATACTGTTGACCATGACATCTTATTATCCATACTCCGCCATCTGAAATTTTCATCAACAGCATTGAATTGGTTCTCTACTTACCTCCGTAAACGTCATCAGGCTACTCGTAGTGGTCAATCTCTCTCTGGATGGCTTGAATTGGTAGCTGGGGTACCACAAGGTGGTATTTTATCGCCACTGCTCTTTTCTATCTTCATTAATTTTCTTACGCGGTTGCTACATTGTCCATTCCACTTTTACGCTGACGACCTGCAGCTCTACGAGCATACCAACGTAAATGATTTGGGGCGTACAATATCTAAAATGAATGGTGTCCTGGAAGAGTTAAGGATCTGGGCCACTAAATTCGGAGTTAAAGTTAATCCATCGAAGTGTCAAGCGATTATAGTCGGTAGTCAGCGACAGTTGGTTAAGGTTGACATGGATGCGATTCCCCCAATAACATTTAATAATAACACAATTAAATTCAATTCTATTGTTAAGGACTTAGGCATTCACATTGATAGTAATCTCAATTGGTCGTTCCATACTGCTGAACTATGCCGAAGGGTTACGTGTACATTAAGGTCCTTAAATCGTCTCAGAAACTTTTTACCTTATAAGACTAAAGTTTTATTAGTTCAAACTCTTATATTACCCCTTATGGACTATGGAGACGTTTGTTTAACGAATATCTCAACCGACCTTCTTTTAAAACTTGAGAGGCTACTTAATCAATCTATTCGCTTTATATTCTGTTTACGTAAGTTCGACCGAATCTCTTTTTACCGTAAGCAGCTTCAGTGGTTAACAATTGCTGAACGCCGCGAACATAGGATCTTGAGCACCTTGTATACCATACTTTTCAATCCTCTCTCACCGCAATACTTAAAATCTAAATTCCAATTTCTCTCCAACACGCATAATTTAAATCTTCGATCTACCGATACGCTGACTTTAGCCATTCCCCTACATCGCTCTAATTTTGTATCAACATCATTTACAGTGCACGCCTCGCGGCTGTGGAACAATTTACCACTGTCGTTGCGACAGGCTGATAACAAGTTTCAGTTTAAAAAGCAACTCAAAGCTCACATGCTGAATCGCAAATAATTTCATGTTACGTAGTTATATGGTTTATACGCATTCTATTTTATTTCTAATTCCAATAACTGAAGTATTATAATCTAGTATATGCAAATTTGACATGATTTTATATATTTGTATATGTATGTATATGCATATGTTTATGTATGTATGTGTATCTTATATATGTATATGTATATATGTGCATGTGCTTAAGTATGTATGTGTATCTATCTATATATGTGTATGAATATTTAAATATGTATGTATGTGTATGATGATAATAATAAAATAGATAAAGTTCAATGGCACCTTCACGCCTTCATTCTGTTGGCCCAAAGGTTGACTGGTGGATAATGCCAATAGGCATTAAGTTCGCCTTTTGTACGAAAATGTATGTTTTTGGTGTACAATAAAGTTAAAATAAATAAATAAATAAATAAATATACACGTCGAATTGAGAACCTCCTCTGTGTTTTCGTCGGTTGAAAAGAAATGAATTGTTTGTAATGGCGGAGCCTTAATTAATAAACTGGTTTAACTTCACATCTTTTCACGATTAATAATATCGCTTTCATTAGTTATGATATTTCACGTTGGTATGACAAAGACAAAAAAAACATAAGATCAGATACCATACCATAATATAATACCATAATACCATAATAGTACCATATAATACCATAATAGTACCATATTATAACTTCATCGCCCATAAAAGTACAATCCAATCGAAAACTATTGGATATAGTTATCACCAAATAAGTAAGTAAGTGAAATAAGAAATAAGTAAGTATTTATATTTGTTCACTAGATAGAGAATCCTTTCACGCGGGCGACGCCTTTAACTTATCAAAAGGTAAAGCTGCTAGTTCAAGGTTAAATTAAAAAATCATAGGCTTTATCTCCCTTCCCTCGCATCTTAGTGAAGCCCACTGCGTGTTGTGGAGAGAACCGTTCGAGTCACATACATGATACAACGTTACATATAGTACCCATTTTTTTAAGATTTGATTTTTATGACTTTTTTCTAAAGATTTGATTTTTATGACTTTTTTCTAAAGATTTGATTTTTAACTTGATTTTTAAGGGACTTGTAGCGCCAGTACTGCCCAAGGATGCTCAGGTAACGGGACCAGCGGACCAACTTTTGTCAGATTGACATCATAACAGTGAAGGTTAATGACGTCACACAAGGACAAGAAAGGGGAAAAGGAAAATCTTCCCAGCCAGGCGAGGTGTACTGCCTGACGACTGAAGTCCATTTGAGAAGCGTTGAAACTTGTATATAGTGTTACAAGATAAATAATTGTGATATCGCGATTCAGGATTTTATTTTAGATTTCAATATTTATTATTTTTTATTAATTATTTTTAATTTAATATATATTTTTATTAATTGTAGAGTTTGTAGATTGCTTTGGAAACTTTGGAATTCACTTCCTTTACATATTAGGAACAGTAAATAATTAGTCACTTTTAAAAAATCTTTAAAAGAATTTTATTTATCGGTCTAATTTTTAGGGCAGAAAGTCATTGTACGTAGTAAGATTAAGTAATATAAAATAAGTTTTTTTGTATACATATTGTATATAGTTTCCAAAATTAATAATCTATACACGCGTATTCTACATTTCTTTTCCGCTTTCTCGCTATTTTGGGTTTACTGGAAGAAATCTCTTACAGAAATAAGCTCGCCTTTTGTGGTTTTCAAGAAATAAAATGTAATTTTGCCTCTATGTGTACAATAAAGTATTAAATAAATAAATAAATTGCTTGAGCCGCTACAGACTTTTATTTCATAGGACCATGGTTAGCCCCATATTTGTTATTTTATTTAATTTCGGAATTTGGGATTTTTGTGGGTCTTTTTTATACCTTACATTAGTGACTTTTTAATAGAGTATAGCATACTATAGTAATACTTATAATGTGAAACATAAATTGGCACACTTTGGCAGTAAAATAAACTTGTGTGCCGTGACGTCAAGCGGCATGACTCTTTTATGCCATCATGCGTTCACTGATAACGTTACACAATTAAAATATTTTTAAATAAAGAATAAATAAAGTAAATTAATATTTTGATTTTGAACGTGCCTTAATCATTATTCAATGGAGCAATATTTTTTATTTGTTTGGCATCCCTGGAATATTTTATTTTTATTTGCCCCAATTTTTTTATAAATAGAAAGCTTATAATAACACTAGCTTACGCTTAATATTAAGCTACCGATATGTACAAATTGACATACAGTTTTGCAAATTTTTATTACGTCAAACTTATCGAAATCTTATATAAACGTACCCATGTAATGTCACTATGGCAAATGATTAACACTGAAATCGGAACTAAACTTCCGCTATTTTTTGCAACTATGTCACACGGTTCGCAAATTTTTTTGTCACTTTACTTTTGCAAAAACTAAAAAATTGCAAATATTTTCGTCACTAATTAAGCACTAAGCGACCGTAAAATATTAAACTTGACATATAACTGAGCATCAATCGTATTATTGGCTGATATTCAATGTAATCCACTTGTGTAATTCAAGGTAGCGCAAGGTTAATGTCAACTGTCAATTCCGTTAGGTAATTGATAGAATAATTAGTTTTTAGGGTTCCGTGGTCTACAACATCGGCCAAAGAAAAATAAATGGACGGGCCCAATCGAGCCAATTTTGAAAACTCTAAAGTAAGTTGTGTTAGTTTTTTATAAGAGACAAACTGTGAAAAATAATCTAAAAAGTACCCTAAGTTAGTAGTTATTACATTAGCTATCTATCAGTGAAAGTCCCGTCAAAATCGTTCGTCGTTCCAGAGATTAGCCGGAACAAACAGACAGGCAGACAGAAAAAAATTCTAAAAAAAGTTATTTTGGTATATGTACCGTGTATACACGGTATCCATGTCGTGTTCCGACAGTGAAAATCACTAATGCCATTGCGACAGGGATAGGTAAGGTGATGGTATCAGACCCGGGCGAGACAATGCAGAACTCTACCACCTAGTAGCCATGATGGTAGTAACTCGCATAGCCAATCGGTCGCCTTTTACGACCTGTCTGGCAGAACGGCAGTTGGTCTATTCTTCAAAGGAGCCTGGATCCAACACTCGCCACTAATTTGTTTACTTTTGTGCCGACTGCCTAAAAATGGATAAAGTATTCAACCGGGACCTTTATTCTGGGTCAATATAACCGGTATGTGGTTTTAAACGATGTCACCATAAACGGTTTTGACTATATATTGTTCTATCAAATCTTGCGTGAAAATTGTAAATTTATTCAACCTTCATAGTTACCTAAAATATAATAATACGCCATCATTCACTTGCGTCACATTTCAGAGCTATTTTTATCACGACACTGATAAATGATAGAATACACAAACCAACACACCTCTCTGATAATAGCGTGTTAATTTACAACAAGATAACCGCTCCGTTGTTCGAGTGGTTAACGTCCATGAATACATTACAGCTATGGGACTGTTCCATTCCCGACTAGGACAACTGTTTGTATGATGATTACAAACATTTTATGTGCATTTTCTTATATCATAAAACAACAATCAGATGGTTCTCTTGAACTTAATGAAAAAGATAAACATGTCCAATAGAGGTTTGTTCAGCATCTTTTACCGCAGTTATCATGGAGTGTTCTGACGAACTGTTCAGATTGATCCTTGCCGTGGAATTTCATCATCGGACATCGCGGCAAAGTAATAAAAAATGTAACAGCTTGAAAACATAATATTTTGAGAAAAAAATGTTATTTATTAAATTTTTTAGGGTTTTGAAGTAAATTGGAAGCCCTTATAGTTTCACTATGTCCGTCCTTCCATCCGTCCGTCCGTCCGAAGTCTAACTCAGAGATCCTTAGTACTAGAAAGCTGTAAAGGCCTTGTCATGGCAACGCAGTGGTAACATGTAATCTTGAATAAAGTTTTATTTAGGGTATCTCATTTACATTTAAAGTGGGGATGTTATTTTTTAAATCGTATACCTCATAGTTTGGGTTATTGTTAGATTTTTAAAGAATATTATAGGTTTGTGAAAACAATGTTTAGATTAAGGGACTCGTTTTTGAAATATCCAGCTTTAAAGTGCATAATTTGTTAAAGTCAAGTAAGCATAATTGCATAATTTATTAAAGTAAGACACTTGTCTTACGCCCTCTGCCAGCTAAGCCGTTGATTTTGGGGGTGGGAAAAAATTCACGGTAGTAGTAAATAAAACAAAGTTAAAAGATAAACAATCACGGCTTAAAAGGATTTATAATTTTTGAACAATTGTCGACCAACTTATAAAATATACACGGCGATTTTTTTTTTGTAAGCGGTGAATATATCAGTCAGCGCGGATATATCAGTCATTAACGTTAAGGCGAGGTATTTCGACGCGCGTTAATTCTGTAGAAAATGGGTGGCGCGGTATGTTCTGAAACCGCTGGGAAACGTGTTAATTTTTGGATAATTAAATATAGGACATCAGCTGAAAACTAAAATTTGGCACATTCTTTTTGGTATTAACAACTAAATATCACCATATAAAAATCATGTGGAAAATTAGAATTATTATTAATAAATTATTTGTTATAGAGATTTTTTTAGCCTGTTTTCGGAATTTTATATGATCGAGTAAAGTACATTCTATCATGTAACGAGTTAGCACATTCTTAGATAATATCTTCAAGTATATCGTGTAATATTTGTGAAAATGTTATTTAAAACTCAATACAAAAAAACGTGTTTAAACAAACCACTTGTTTCCCGTTTGTCGCGATGCCTCGCCTTAAATAGGTAAAATGTTCATAGTATGAAGCAATAGGTTTCTTCGTAGACCGCAACTACGGAACCCTTTGCGCGTGGTCAGACACGCACTTTACCAATTTATTAATACACTTGTTTTGTCCTAGCAGGATTTCCTATTTCAAATGAGTTTCTAAAGCTGTGCCGTTGAATATAATTCATAATTGATAAAAAAACTCATTTTTAACTTCCCGATACGTAGATAAGAAGTAACTGATTTTGCCCCGATTTTCAAAATCGAGTTTTCACTAGATGTCCACGTTTTGAGCTCCTAGGAACCTTTTCAAATTTTCATGATGACGTCAATATGTCTGTATGTATGTATGTGTGTGTGTGTGTGTGTAAACATCTCATAACTTTTGAACGGCTGGACCGATCGAAACGCGGTTAATGGCATTCGATTGGATTCCGCTCAACTTAGACATCCTGAAAATTTAAACTAAGTTGGCCCAGGATATTTTGAGAAATATTGATAACACGCAAAATTTTTTTTTTTTTTTTTGGCGAAACAGTATTTTCTCAATATAGCTTCCAGATTAATGTATCGATTGAGTACAAAACTAATCAGCTCTATTCCTCAATAAATTACGTCTGGTGCAAACATTATAATTTAGACAGATGTAGAGCCTAGAATATCTGAATAGATATTAGTTCACCAAATGCGAGCATGCAGAATTTTCATATTGTGTGTTTTTGTGATATACAATACATTAGTATGAGTTGCGCATTTTCGGATTTCCCAAACGGTTTTTGCACTTTATAATTGTCTAAATTACGGTCGAAAAAGGATGTTACAAAGTCTGGCCATAAATATTGTTACAATTAAAAACAAAATATTACATTTGAATTTGGAATGTCATTTTTATATGATTGTTCATAGTGTTTTCTCATTTTTGAGCTAATTGTGATATTGAAATGGTGTGTAGTGAATTGGAAATAAAGATAACCGAATCGCTATGATTGCATTACACAAAATAGGTGTGAAGCCAAATAATTGCGTGATGGTAATGTTACGTACTTCGGGTTCGTAATTGTAAGAAAACACCACTTATATTAAATCCGTGTATTTATAATACAGATACACAAAACAGCACAACGTAATATTAAAATACTCTGATTAACACTAGCCACTCACTGTACTAGTATCGCTCTCGATCGCTTGATAAAAACTGCCCTGTATTTGTCAACACATCTCTGTTTATATCCAGGGTAAAGTTCTACCTGGATCCAGAAAAGTCTAAATGTATCGGGAAACAATGAATCACTTCTTATAACTTTTTATTGTAAACGTTTAGTTATGACTCATAAATCCTAGTACACGCTACTTTCAACCTTATGCCATATACCACAAAGTCCATTATGGCATAGCTTAGGTCAATTATTTGTTTGCCAATAGGAGTAGCTATCTCTTTCTTTTATTTCTAGATCTCTCCAGCGTTCCAATTCTACACGTTTCTAGATTATTCGTAACAGTAAGCTAGGATGCGTCCTAAAATGGAACGCGCTTCCCTAGAAGGTACCTGTTCACTTTTCTCTTGAAGATCCCCAGGCTGTACCCGTCGGAAAACACAGACTCGGGAAGCATATTCCAGTCCCTTGCAGTTCGGATCAAAAATGTCGAGTCAAAACGCTTTGTCCGGGTACGAAATGACCGTATCAAAGCTCTAAGCAAGCTTCCCAATTAGTTAACAGAGTACAATGTGGGCATTATCTGAATTCAGTGATGGTTTGGTGGAGTGTTAGCTATGAAGGATTCACTGACTCATATTTGTGTGAAAATGGTGCCAAAAATCGGCACAAGTATATATATATTTTAAAGATTTTCAACTCAATTATCTCTGTCTAATAGTCTAATACTGGTACATTCTGTTTACTTAAGGTTTCCAATTTGTTGTAATTCTTTCAATAACAATCTAATAATATATCGGCTATTAATATAAATTATATAATTAAATAGAATAATAATTAATATATTTTATCTAATTATATATTATATTATGTAATGAGATTGTAATTCTTTTGCTTACTATCTAGTACTACGCTAACCCAAACAATGTTATTAAAAATTGATATGTATCGTGAGTGACGTAATGGCTCTTAAGATTAGTAAAGACTACATTTTTTGTATGATATAGTAAAGATTTATTTTGCTTGTTTTTTTAGTTTGGGTAATAAAAATTATTTTATTATCATTGTTAAATAATTGTAAAACCATAAAAAACACAGGCAATTTTGGTTTTGTACATCCTTTGCGTGTCTTTCGGAGTGACGAATATTAGGTAATCTAGAATGATTTTCTACGTTTTTTAAATTAATTAAATACAATGTATTGCTACGAAATTGGGTGTTCATATCAAAAATATTGAGACCTTAATTTGATTGATTTCTATCATCATATTTAAGCGTTACCATTGAATTTGCATCAAAACAACAAATAGTTTATATATCATAATTTTCATTATAAGTATCAAATAAAAATTCTCCCTATATTTGTATCAAAGAATAGTTTAATGGTTAAAAGTTGAAAAAGTAATATTTGAAAGAACAAAAAAATATATCTATAAAGTGTCTTCACGAAAATTTAGCTCATAATTCTGTCAATCAATCTTGCATTTCCGAGATTAGCAGCTGTTGTACTGAAAACACCAATGTACTGAAAATACCACAGACTACTAAGAATATAACTTACGTTAACTTTATATAAATTCTAACTTTATTTAGCTACTATTCCACAAATTTAAAAAATATTTATTAAATACGGATAAGTTTAGAAGTTGATACCGCCCCGTTGGTCGAGTTAGTTAGCAAACCTGACTACGCAAGCAACGGGGCTCGGGTTCGATCCCCGACGGGGACAAGCATTTGTGTGATGAGCATAAATGTTTGTATTTCCGTGTATAGGTGTTTATTATGTGTGTAAAAGTATTTATATATGTATTTCTATGTATTATTATCGTTGACTAACACTCATAACACAAGCAAATAATTTGCTTACTTTGGGGTTAGATCAGTCAGTGTAATTTGTCCCGTGAATATTTTTTATTTATTATTATATAGAATCTTACGAAACATATAAATAATAATAATAAATAAATAATAAATATTCACGGGACAAATTACACTTACTGATCTAACCCCAAAGTAAGCAAATTATTTGCTTGTGTTATGGGTATTACTCAGTGATACTAATACATAGAAATACATGCATAAATACTAGAATATATTTAATAAACACCCAATTCCGGAAATACAAACATTTATGCTCATCACACAAATGCTTGTCCCCGTCGGGGATCGAACCCGAGCCCCGTTGATTGCGTAGTCAGGGTCGCTAACCACTCGACCAACGGGGCGGTCGTACTGGTATATTAGTATACTAGCTGTTGCCCACGACTTCGTCCGCGCGGACTTCGTTTACTCCCCACAGCTCCTCCCCCGTAAGTGATAGCATGATACTAAGTAGCCTATATGTTGACCCGACCTGTTAGTAATATTCATGCAAAATTTGAAGTCAATCCATGCAGTACTTTTTGAGTTTACCCCGGACATACATTGACTGTCCTACGATTTTATTATATGTATAGATTAAAGGTAATAACTAAAAAAACGCTATATGAAGTATTTCCCGTGTTCTTTACTAAGTATACTTAGGCTTATTTTTGAATTATAATTTAAAAAAAGCAGCACGATTTAGCTAGTAATTTCTAGTGCACTAACCTCCTTAACTGTGCTCGCCTGGTACAGGTAACACTGGAGTAAACCTTCTTTCTCGTTGAGCAGGATGTAGAATAGCTCCTCTGGTCTTCCTGGAACTTGACTGGCCCTGGATAAAAAAATACTATTATTTAAACTAAGTATTTTTAAGCTAGGAAGGAATAAACACTACACCGTATTGGTCCGGGCGTCTTTGAACAATAAACCATCTGAAATTTTGCCGGGCAGGTCGTAAAAGCGACCAGTTGACTATACGTGTTACAACCATTGTGACTGCTACCATGGTACTGCATCGTCCTCAGGTCTAGTATCTCCGAATCACGCCTGTATCCCCGAAAGTGTAGGCAGAGGTACAACAAGTGCACCCACGGTTAGCCGAAGATACTTGGTCCCACAATGTGATAGGTGGCAAGCCTATCGCCAACCGGACACTTTCCAATCCCGGCCAATGTTGTTTTTATCAGAAAACGGAAAAAACATTTTTAAATTGCCCGACCCAGTAATCGAACCCGGGTTCTCATGTCCGTCATGTCTCAACTCCGACACCGGACCGCTAGACCACAGAGGCAATAGGCGATCCTCAGGTCTAGTACCACCACATTACCCATTCCTAACGCAATTATTTATTTATTTATTTTATATCATAAGATAGCAAACAAGCAGATGGGTCTCCTGATGGAAAGAGTCAAACATCGCCTATAGACACCAAAGATGTTAATGGTGCGTTGCTATCTTCTGGCGAGTTCTAATGACACATGCATAAGTTTACCGGCTACTTACCTTCCAAACCGGAACACGACAGTGACTAGCGCCGACGCTATTGCGGCAGGAATAGGTAGGGCGGTGGTACCTGACCCGGTCGAGCCAATGCAGAACTCAATCCTTGACATTATCGTGTTCCGGTTTGGAAGGTAAGGTAGCCGGTAGACTTCTGCATTTGGCATTACCATCCCGCCAGTCGCCACACAGATAGCAATGCACTATTAACATCTTTAGTATTTATAGGCGATGGTTACTCTTTCCATCTAGAGATATACTATTCTATTTACCAAACCCTGATCCATTAGTAACAAATACTGACGATAATGCAACAGGGAAACTAAGAAGATGGTATTCAACCCATATTTTTTATATTTATTAACCCATTTTTTTGTATTCTATAAAAAACTGACTGATTCAATCTCTTGTTGACTTTGAATTGAGCTTATTTTCTATATTTTTTTCTTTAGCCAATTACACAAATTTATCTTACCCAAGGTAAGAAAATTATAATTATATTACCTTGTTTGAGCATCGTGAGGCGATGGTTTGCTGAATTTGAGAGAGGTCGAGTTTCTTTACATGACGAATTTCGTGAAGGCCGGCCTTCAACTGCCGTCAACGAAAATAATGTGGCTACTGTTAAGCGGTTAATTGAAGAAAACCCCCGGATTACCTATGAGACAATTCGAGGACTATTGGACGTGGATTTATTGTTTTGAACCCGAAAAAAAAACAGCAATCTTGTGAATGGGTATTTGAAAATGAGAACAGGCCAACAAAAGTGAGACAGGCGAGAAACGTTGGTAAAAAAATTATCGCGTTTTTTTCTCAGCTACGGGTCCCATCTGTACAATTCAACTTGAAGATCAAAAAAGTGTTAATGCCGAGTGGTATTCTACCATTTGTTTACCCAAGGTGTTAGAAAAAGGTCGCGAAGGACGACCCAAAAGCCGCATTCTCCTACACCATGATAACGCTTTTTTTTCACACGGCCAACAAAACAGTCATTTTTAGCTTCCGAAAAAGTACATCTCGTCACTCATCCTGCGCATAGCCCCGACCTAGCACACTGTGATATCTGTACTTTTCCCAAAATCAAAGATTTGATGAGAGGTTTTACTTTTACCAACTCCGAAGAGGCAGTGATAGCGTTCAATCAGCACGTAGAAAACATGCCTTAAGATCTGTGGTCCTCCTGTTTTAAAAAATGGTTCGATCGCATGAAAAATATTTAAAATGTACAGGAGATTATTTTGAAAAGCAATAAACATAATATTTTGGCTATAACATGTTGTTTTTTTTAAGTTACGCAAAACTTATAGTATGACCTACGTACTTTACAAACACCGAAACCCAGAAATACGAACATCTATGCTCATTAGATAAATGATTGTCCTTGGTGGGAATCGAAACCAAGCCCCATTGATGCGTAGTCAGGGTTGCTAACCACTCGACCAACTGGGCGGTTAAAAAGTATTTTTTGTTTGAAATAATAATAGGTGATGGCCTTAAGGGTCGTAACAGCGACACTGGACTAGGGGGCGAGCAGAGTGCTCAGCCAGAGTTTAAATTTAAATTTGGGCAATTAACACCTGCGCTAAGGGTTGTCTCCTGGGAGAACGGACCTCGGCTTAATGCGTTGTTTGGTCTAATTATTGGGAGGGGAAGATAATGGCATTACGCTTCACGCTAGGCGTAGAGCGAAATAAAGGTCTTCGCCGCCAATGTTCCCTTTACGTATGTAAATAAGAAAGTTACTGAATTTGCCCCGGTTTTCGAAAATCGAGACCGATCGAAACATGGTTGATGGCATTCGATTGGATTCTACTCAACTTAGACTCTGAAAATTTGAACCAATTCGGTCCACGAGATTTTGAAAAATTTTAAAAAACCTCTAAAAAGATTTTTGGGTGGAACAGTATTTTTTAATATAACATCCAGATTAATGTACCGATTGAGTGCAAACTCTAACCAGCTCTGTTCCTCAGAAATTTGCGTCCTATGCATAGATTGCATTAAAATCGGGTCCACTCGGGAGTACCTAATCGTTGACGAAAAATTTTGAAAACAGTGTTTTTTAGACTTTTTATTTCTTTGAACTTTGGTTCTTCAAACTTTGAACACATAGGTATTCAAAGTCCGTGCCACACATAGCAATCAAACAAGTGTTCAAATGTTTGAAGCTGTCTGGCGCAGGCTTTATAGTGGTATCCTCTACTAGTGGTCTGGACTTTTGCCCATTGATTCGAATTAATTTTAAATATATCAAATGATTGGATTTTAATACTTACAAAAACAAGAAATACAATATTATCGACGAATAGTTTCCAATGTACTCTTCAAAGCATTTTTTTGTGAATAACAATGACATGGGGTTTTGCCCATTAATCAGGATGTTGCGGATTCATAAAAACTTGCTATGATTGTAACAAGAAAAACAAAAAGTAATTATATTCACGACTTAAGAACAAACTAAACTTTGATTAGCAAAAACCGTATCCAACCCAAAAGGGCATCATAGGTAGATCGATATAATCATTTAAAAAATCTGTAAACGGCTGACATCGCAGGCGATTTCCAAAACTTTCCGCTAAATTGAGGTATTTTTAGCTCAAAAGAAGTAAAAATCATATCTAAACAGAGATCTTTGAGCTCGAAGAATTCAGAAAGCTTAACCGATTCGTTGCGGCGAATGCCTTCCAAAAGTTTTAGCAATGGCGGCGTACAAATATTTCGTGACACGGCTGCTGTTTCAAACGCCATATACGTTGATGACATGGCTACCGTGTCACCCGCTATGTATAAAAATATTTATTGTTTTACATGTGTATAGACTTGATTCATTCAATTGCAATCAAACCACGGCCACGGGTGTAAATGGATGATTACGTTGTTTTGAGTGGTTTTTGAGTAGGTTTACTAAGTGTTTTCCTGAAAATGGAAGGTTAGTAACTTTTTGTTCGGATGTTGCAAACCTTTTGTAAAATAAGAGTTATAAAAATAAGTGCATTAAATAGATGTGGGTTTTTTGGTTATGATGTCCGTTCAATACGTAGCGTTTTGTGATTATGTTATTGTGACTAGAATAGGTAAGATGGTGGTACTCGTACCCACCTATCAAACGACCATAGACGAGAATTACTTTTGCATTTATATCTAATATTATTATGGATATGAAAGTTTAAATGTTTGGATGGATTGATAGATTTTTGTTACTCAATCAAGCCAAAACAACTGAACGGAAGTATCTTCATGCCCGTATACCCGAATGGGTAGGCAGAGGTACAACGAGTGCACCCACGATTAGCCGAAGATAATTAGTCCCACAAACGTGATAGGTGGCAAGCCTTTCGCCAACCGGGCACTTTCCAATCCCGAGCAACTTTGTGTTTCTCAGAAAACTGAAAAAACACTTTTTTTTATGTGCCCGACCCGGGAATCGAACCCGGGACCTCATGTGGTCAACGCCAACGCTGGACCACTAGACCACTGAACGGATTTAGATGAAATTTGGTACACAGGTAGATGATGACCAGGAATAGCATATAGGAAAATGAGATGCTCTCGCGGGAATCACCAAAAACTTTCATAATTTAACGGGCTGCATCCTGCAGCTAGTTCTTTATATTAAACAAAATGAGCTATGCAGAGATATAACTGACAACCCTATATTTAATGGCTCATTATGTTGCATAAAATATTCATATCACAAGGAAATTCAATGCGAGAAGGTCAAATAAAGCCGGACCTTGTACTATTATGAGTTTTTTAAATAGCTAATAATATTTAAACAAAACGTTTGCTATTTTTACGGATCCTAAGTAAATCAGGATAAGTCGCACAGTGTGATAGACATTAACTCAAATTATTTGTTTTGTTAGTAATATACACCCTTAATTTACAAATTAGAATTGGACCACGTCGTGAACTTAACGGCGATAGAGTCCATATGCTTGTTTGCTATCTTCTGATTAAAAATCTATATATATAAAAATCAGTCCCTATTTTCCTTGATCACGACATCACGCCTGAATGGCTGGACCAATTTCGGTATTTTTTTTTTGTTGTGTTTGTAATTGTAAGGAGAAGGTTCTTATAAAAGAAAATATTAAGAAAATTGCGCGGAAAATTAGAAAATTTAAGAATACTTAACCACCATAATATAAAATTTAATGCCATTTTGGCTGCGTGGAAGGACAATTCCGTAGTCTTATATAAATTACATGTCACGTTGTTTGTCCGCTATGGATTCCTAATATGTAAGGCAAAACAACGTTTGCCGGGTCAGCTAGTAAGATTATAAAATATGACGGGTAATTTTAATGCGACTTCATTTAAATAAAATCACCCCGTGTGGGTCCGGACTCCATTGAAAAATAGACCAACTGTCGTTCTGCCAGGCAGGTCGTAAAAGTGATTGGTTATACGTGTCACTATCATCGTGACTACTAGGTGGTAGAGTATTACAATTTCTCGCCCTGGTATTTGGTACCACTGCCTTACCTACTCCTGCCGCAATAGCTTCACTGTTAGTCATTTTCGTCTTCCGGTTTGGAGGATAAGGTAGCCGGTAAAGTTATGCTTGTAGCATTGCCATCCCACCACATGAATAGCAACGCATATATAACATCTTTGGTGTATATAGGTAATGTTTTCTCTTTCCATCAGGAGAGCCATCTGCTTGTTTGTTATCTTACGACATAAAAAATACCTATAAAATAGCTTAACCACTCAGCCCCCAAGAAAAATTCTAATCAAAATTAAGAAATTCTGAATCAGTTACGAAAAATCAGTTATCAAAGAGCGTAAATCGCAAAACTTCGTTACACCAAAGTAGTCTGTATTTTTGAAGTGGAAGGTTGAAAACCAAATGGCAATGCGACTCTTAAGCGTCGTGTGGGTGCCAACTGAATTCCACCGAATCGGACATTAAGTGTCGCACTGGGTGTTGACTGTTGATGAGTTAAATAAACTATACCAGTAGAGGAACCCCGTCAGAAAACGGGTTCACGGCTTAATACCATAATTTCCCTCTTCTCTTACTTATCTACCACCTATCCACCTTCCTACTCACCCACCAACTCACAAAACCATCAACCCACCTACCTACCCATTCAATCTCATTTGATCCGACCCAAATTAACCCGATTTCAATCAATCCCATCCAAAGGCACTCGGGTCCACCCTATCTAAACTGATACCATCGGTTTGACCGTCCCGACGGATTTTACCATTCTAACTTACGCTTAGGCAGATAGAAACGGTAATGTGGATCACCACCCACTTAGCCAATTTACAAAGCAGACCAGAAATTCTGGCATTCACTCTACCTACCCTGCAAGTAAATCGTCGTGAATATATCAATTTTTGTTGCTTATTAAAATCAGTAGTTTTCTACGCCTGCAAATCGAACTCCAGATTTCATGGCCTAAATAACTATCTATATCTATCCGGATATTGTCTTAATTAAACACCTTGTACTGTTTATCAAAATCAATATATGTTTTTGTATATCATAAGATAGCAAACAAGCAGATGGGTCCCTGATGGAAAGAGTCAACCATCGCCTATAGACACCAAAGATGTTAATGGTGTGGCGAGATCTAATGCCACATGCATAAGTATACCAGCTACCTTACCCTCCAAACCGGGACACGACAGCGACAAGCACTGACGCTATTGCGGCAGGAATAGGTAAAGCGGTGGTACCAGACCCGGGCGAGACAATGCAAAACTCTACCACCTAGTAGCCCCGATGGTAGTGACTCGATAGCCAATCGGTCGCCTTTTACGACCTGCCTGGCAGAACGGCAGTTGGCCTATTCTTCAAAGGAGGCCGGGACCAACACGGCGGCAATATAATGTAGTTTCTTTCAATGCCGACGGTAACTTATGCCAATGGGATGGTCAAAATAATAAAAAGCCTCAACGAAATTGAATAGGAAACACCCACTAACCTGGCCTCGACCTGTATTTTAGCCTAGATATGTAGCATGTTAACCTAGATACATAGAAATGAACCCGGGCACAAATAATGGGCACATAAAATAGCATGCAATATAAGCAAAAGATGGATCTCTTGGTGGAAACAAATAACATATGTTTAAGGAATGAAAAAAATAAACTTTTAAATTTTTATATGCAAACGAATGTATATGTCGTGATCAGAGTGCTAAGTGTGAGTTTTTCTTTTCGCATTCGATCGTGAGCGCGTTTGGAGTTTACTAGGAATTTGTATGTGATTTGTACAGCGCCACCTAGTGGTAAACGTGAGAAACCAGTTTACCACTAGGTGGCGCTGTACAAATCACATACAAATTCCTAGTAAACTCGAAACCCGCTCACGATCGAATGCGAAAAGAAAAACTCACACTTAGCACTCATATCGCAGAACTGCCTACATAATGAAAGGCTCAAGAATTTCATGAAATGGTGTTATTTCATGAAATTTTTCACTGCCCATTGGTCACAACATGATGTTCTTTGTTCAAATCAATGCACAATGATAAGAAATCGTTTATCTATATGGTTAACTAAACGCGCGACTACTTCATGAAATGGTCAAACTTATTAGTGATAATATTGTAACATAGTTACATTATCTACCGATAGAGGCGCTTGAAGCGTGAAATTTGTGTCAAAAATTTGTTGAAGATCTGAAAACTATGTTGAAAGGACTTTTAATATTTCCTAGCGTTCCAAATGTTTACTCAAAAACAATGTCGTACTCAAAAACAATAAACTTAATAATATGTTCTGAATTTTTATGGAATATTTTATGGACATCCAATGTTCACGATATGGCCAAACGTAACGATGATAAAATCGACAAAAGTGAACAATTTAACGATCTAGTCAATTTTAGTCACATCGTGAAATGTAACTATTTTATAAAATTCTCGAGCATTTCATGATGTAGGCAATTCTACGATCTGGCCATGATATACATATACCTTTTTTTACAATTTTTGTATGTATGTCTATCTATCTGTTTGTTACGACTAATCTCTAACACGGCTGGACGGATTTTGACGGAATTTCCATTGGCTGTATTCGACGTAATAAGAGGTAACTCAGGTTACTTTTATTTTAGAAATTTATCCACGCGGACAAAGCAAGGATTTAAATATCGGTATTTTGTGGTAACGTTGTTGCTCGCGGCATGACATAACGTTATTTTCAGGCATAGCGTTATCTAAAACTGATACAGAATTTATTACTGTTTAATAACGTTATTCATTACGTTGTTACACTACGAATTAACGTTATGGTATATGGTATTACGACGTAGTCTTCTAGTGCTAGTTGTCGAACCAATCACGAAACAGCATGAAACGCGACAAACTAATCATGAAACAGCATGAAACCCGCATACATATCGATATTACAACGGTATTTAGCGTTAACAATTTCGTTCTGTTATTTGAGTAGCGATACATATAGTGTTTGAAAATAATTTTGTTACTGAGGTATCACTACAGTAATAACGTTAAGTATCGTAAAATAAGTTCTGTTATCTGATAACGTTTTAAATCCTTGGGACAAAGTCGCGGGCACTAAATAAATAATAAAAAGATAATAAAAGTACTAAATACAATAAGATAATGCCATCTGGAATTAAGTTCACCTTTTGTATAAAAACGAATTTTTTGTTATACAATAAAGTTAAAAAAAATTACAATCCTGCCATGCAGATAGCAATGTGCCAATGTCATATTAAGAGTCCATGTGTGTTAGTTATTTCTTTCCAACAGAGCAACTGCTATATTAAAAAGTATCTTCATGCGCGTATTCCCGAAGTGGTAGGCAGAGGTATATCAAGTGCACCCACGATTATCCGAAGATACTAAGTCCCATAATGTGATAGGGCAAGCTTATCGCCAACTGGCCACTTTCTCCAATCCTGAGCAACGCTGTTTATGTCAGAAAACTGAAAAAACATATTTTTTAACTGCCCGACCCGGGAATAAAACCCGCAACCTCGTGTGGTCAACTCCGACACCGGACCACTAGACCACAGAGGTTATATTATATAAATAATTTTATAAAAAATCTCACCTCAATATGTCCACTAGTCGATGGGTAATCACTGGTTCAAAGTTGCCATTGTAAGCTTTAAAACATCCATCCTCGATAGCGATGCTAAGCTGAAAATAAATAAATAGTTAAAAAACCGGTCAGGTGCGAGTCGGACTCGCGCACGAAGGGTTCCGTACCATTATCTATGAAAAACGACAACAAATATTTATTATTTATTTATTTAATGCTTTATTGTACACAATTAAAAGAGAAGTAATAAATAGAGACTTATTAAAAACAGACTGTACAATGGGTGAGATTATCCCCAATAAAAGAGATTTCTTCCAGCTGACTCGAATAAGGGTCAGCACACTAATCAAAATGTTAAAATAGTGTACAATAATCATAAAACTAGATACATATGAATATAACAGTCTTGTTACATTAAATTTAGCCACATAATATTTAAAAAAGAACAACAATCGATAGAAATTAAAAAGAAATACTACGTAGACCCAGCAAGAAAAAGTTCTCTTAGACTCTTTTTAAAAATTGGAAGAGATTGACTCATACGAATCTTGGATGGTAGTAAGTTACATAACCTTTTGAAGAGAAGAACAAGAATTTGATAAAAATTTTAAACACGTTTGTCGTGTGGTTGTCCTTCTTAAGTGTTTGTTTTATTCTATTTTTAATATTAGTTGTTATAAGGGCAACAGAAATACATTATTTATTTGACCGCCCCGTTGGTCGAGTGGTTAGCGAGCCTGACTACGTGATCGACGGGGCTCGGGTTCGATCCCCGACGGGGGCAAGCATTTGTGTGATGCGCATAAATGTTTGTATTTCCGGGTTTGGGTGTTTATTAAATATATTCTTGTATTTATATATGTATTTCTATGTATTAGTATTGTTGACTAACACCCATAACACAAGCAAATAAATTGCTTACTTTGGGGTTAGATCAGTAAGTGTAATTTGTCCCGTGAATATTTATTTTATATAGCTATCACGTTTCATGCAGTACAGCCTGTTGATAGACAGACGGACAGACAGTTGAGTGTTAGTAATAGGGTTTCCTTTGTAACCTTTAGCACAGAACCCTAAAAACCAACGAATATAAAATAACTAAATCACTACATATTTTAAACAAAGCCCCCGGCCTCCATCGGTATTCCTATGAGAGATACTACACTTCAGGATAGCTCACTCTACCCATTTTAACTTGTAAAATAATGATCACACTGTAATGGTTATTGAAAAGCATTAAAAAGTTGTTTAGTCAGATACAGCTTCCATTCTTATCAATTTAAATACCTAAGTCGTTAATAGCCTGCGCCGAGCAAGTTTCGAAATAAACGCGTTCGGTAGATCCTTTGCTATATCGATATTATGAAAGACTAGCTGACCCGCGTAGCTTCGCCCTCGAATCATTAAACATGTCATCAAATGGTGTTAACCCGACCTGTTAGTAATATTCATACTTTTGAAATAAATCCATGCAGTACTTTTTGAGTTTACCCCGGATTTACATACAGGCAAACAGGCAAACAGACAAACAGACAAACAGACAAACGGACAAACAGACAAACAGACAAACAGACAAAAATTCTAAAAACTATAATTTTGGCTTCGACATCGATTGTAGATCACGCCCAAAGTATTCTTTTAAAAAAATATTCAATGTATACAGTTTTGACTTTCTTATGATTTTATTATATGTATAGATTTATTTATTTAATGCTTTATTATACGTCCTTTTAAATGTCAAAAAAGGACATACGATATACAAATATATCGTATGTCCTTTTTCGGGTCTTAAACTATCTTTGTACCAAATTTCATTCTAATATATTCATTGGTTTATGCGTAAAGAAAAGAAAGACAGACAGAGTTACTTTCACATTTATAATATTGGTAGGTATTTACCAATCAATTCATAAATAAGAAACTAAAGGATTTGACGCCATAAATTATACAACTTGGAAACATGACGCCTTGTAGTTTCCTCGATAGAAAAAAAACAAAGTTACCTCTAAACGAAAAAGAAACCCGTAAAAGTATGGCGTAAATACTTAACAGAAGCTCATCAGTTTTTAAATAATAGCAAAACCACATATTTTCTACTAGCGACCTGGCCGCGGTTTCACTCGCGTAGCTTTTGTTTCTTGTTTATATACTAAAACCTTCCTCAAGAATCAATCTATCTATTAAAAAGAACCGCAGCAAAATCTGTTGTGTAGTTTTAAATATTTAAGCATACATAGGGACATAGGGACAGACAGAGAAATCGACTTTGTTATAAACTATGTAGTGATAACTTATACACTTTATACCTCAACTGCGGAGTGACACCCCCTGATAATACATGCGAATTTAAAAGGAAACAATTCTGTCAACTAGCTGAGGTGCGAGGGGAGATATGATCCCTCCCATAATCTCCGAATGATCGGTTTTAGTTTACGTTCCAAATCGTTACGGCAAGTTAAATATAAAAAGCATTATGTCATCACAATAATGACAATACTTTTTATCGATATCGATAAAAATATTCCTTGTTTTTTAAACCACTGAGACAAATGTATGACTTCAAATGTTTAGTTTGAAATACAAAATAATGTTTTTAATATCAGTGGCTGTGTATTTCCTTCCTACCTTTTAAAAATTATGTATATAAATGTTTTTTGGAGGTTTTCCTCGATTAAAATATGTCGTATCGTAAATAATAAAATATATTATGCGGCCGTACTCTTTAATTTACAAATTTTATCAAAATCTGTTCCTTAGTGTCGGTTGGGTTCCTTTTGAATAATAGACGTCTATTACGTGAGCGCTATATAACATAGATAGTTGAGAAATTATTTAATTGTTTTCATAACGATAACGCGTTTTCAACCAAAAATAAACTATCTACTTTCGACAACAATAACATATCAAGCAACGTACAGCGTATATGACGATCGCAACGTAACTGTCGCAACGATCAGTTTTTAATAACGAGTGTACTGTTGTAACGAGTAACATGAACTATTTACTATTCCACTTTATTTTAGTTATGTTAGCAGATGAGCGTATAGATAAAACAAAATATAATGAATGTATTTAACACTTTCGAAAATAATTCTTTTTATTGACGCTCAAGATACGCGCATAAATGTTTTGACCTATTAAACGTCGTTCAAAAATTAGATAGTTAAAAAAATAGATAGTTTTCATATCGTTATTTGAAATCACTTAACGTGATCGTTTCGTTATTTCAAAAACGCACAACGATACATGTCTAACGCATAACTCTAACGCCTAGTAATCACGATAGTAGCGGTGGGTAATCTTTATTCCTGGGGGTGAATTTATTCACTTATTCCGGCTCCAGGCACGGATATGATTCAACTTACATATTTCTTTATTCCTTTGGCTCACTTCATCCTTTTTTAATTGCAGCGAATCATATTCTGTGATCGTATCTTTAAATGAACGTAATCCTATTTATTTTTCTCGCTCCCACAAATTCAACAGTACTATGCATTGATATAAAAAACCCAAGATACACAATCAGTGTTTCAAAAACGTCCTCCAAAAATGAGCGCACAATTTAAAATTGTGCACTCATTTCAAATAGAATCGCGTCGGTCGTGACACTGTCAATTTTATTTATTTTTGTACATTGCTTTGTAAAAACAACTATAAATCTTGCGCTTAAGGTTTGATATGCAAAGACATATTATGTTTTTGCCATATCTAGAAATAGCGACACTTTTGAGTGTCAGTTTTGTTCGGGATTGTGTATCTTGGGTTTTTTATATCAATGGTACTATGTAACTAGTTCTTAAGGTTGCTTATCGCTTGTGGCATCTCACCAGAAGAGTGTAGACACATGGGCGTACCGAGGGGAGGGGCAGGGAGGGGCAGCTGCCCCTCTGGAATTTGTTTATCTCTCTACTAGCTATTTACTATTGTTGATATTAAGATAAAAACAGTCTTAAGATTTACGGTTGCCCTCCCTGGCTCAGAACCTGGGTACGCCCATGTGTAGACATCATCCACAATTCGCAATATCACTTACTCCTCATTCTAATCGCAGTATGCTCAGTCGCTTATTATTCCGGATGGAATAAAGATTTGAAAAAATAAATAAGTTTATTGTATCTAGCCCCGGCATCCAGTACTTTTGATTCAGTACCTCCGGAGTTACACACCTCTACACGATAGTACTGTTACGTACTTCGGATTTCTAATTATAAGAAAACACCACTTATATTAAATCCGTGTATTTAGTATACAAATACACAAGACAACACAATGTAATACTAAAATACACTTTACACACTAGTCACTCACTGTACTGACTGACTACACTGACTACACAATAAAATACTTCTCGCTTCACACGGGTCACTTAAAGTATCGCTCTCGATCGCTTGATAAAAACTGCTCTGTATTTGTCAACACATCTCTATTTATACACAGGGTAAAGTTCTACCTGGATCAGAAAAATCTAAACGTATCGGGAAACGATGAATTACTTCTTATTGTAATCAACTTATGATAAACAAATGACTCATCAATGACTCATCAATCCTAGTACACGCTACTTTCAACCTTATGCTCTATACAACAAAGTTCATTATGGTATAGCTTAGGTCAACTATTTGTTTGTCAATAGGAGTAGCTATCTCTTTTTTTATTTCTAGATCTCTCCAGTGTTCCAATTCTACACGTTTCTAGATTATTCGTAACAGTACTAACTCGAATAGCCAATCATTCGCCTCTTACGACTTGCCTGTTAGAACGGCAGATGGTCTATTCTTCAAAGGGGGCAGACAAACACTGGACAAGATGGGATATATAAAGTATACCTTATCCTTTGTCCCTGTAGCCCTTATCTCTCGGAGAAGCCATGGAAGCATGGAATTGGAGAAACGACGATCTATCGCCGTATAACCTAGGTAAGTCACTGATGTCAGTTTGGTCTTCATTTTGGACTGAAACAAAAGAAAAATCACTTAAATAACTTTCTTTTTTGTTTTTTTATGTCATAAGATAGCAAAAAGCAGATGGGTCACCTGATGGAAAGAGTCGACTGTCGCTTATAGACACTAAAGGCGCGTTGCTTTCTTGTGACGAGGTCTAATGTCATAAGTTTACCGACTACCTTATCCTCCAAACAGAAACACGACAGTGACTAGCGTTGTCGCTATTGCGGCAGGAATAGGTAAGGCTACGGTACCAGACCTGAGCGAGACAATGCAGAACTCTACCATCTAGTAGCCACGACGGTAGTGACTCGTATAGCCAACCAATCGGTCGTCTCTTACGATTGGCCTAGCAGAACGGCAATTGGTCTATTCTTCAAAGAAGCTCGGAACCAACACGGGGAACTTATGGAGCGTTCTTTGAGTACTGGGGAAAAATGCAGCGATTCTGATCTAAACATATAATAAAATCGTAGGAAAGTCAAAACTGTACATTGAATATTTTTTTAAAAGAATACTTGGAACGTGAATTACAATCGATATCGAAGCCAAAAATATAGTTTTTAGAATTTTTGTCTGTTTGTCTGTTTATCTGTTAATCTGTTTGTCTGTTTGTCTGTACGTATGTCCGGGATGAACTCAAAAAGTACTGCATGGATTTACTTCAAATTTTGCATGAATATTACTAACAGGTCGGGTCAACATATTATCACGCTATCACCAACGGGGGAGATGCTGTGCGGAGTAAAAGAAGTCCGCGCGGATGAAGTCGCTGGCAACAGCTAGTACCAAATATTTATTAAAATTTTAATGTTGACCTAATTTTCCAATAAAAATGTTAAGTAGGTAGAGACACTAGGGTTTCGGAATTCCCGACTTTTTCACATTCCGGGGACTCGGGAATAAATATCTAATATTCCCGGGAATTTCCGGAATCAGGAAATTTTGTTTATTCTTTTATATAAGGGAGGTTATTAGTAAAATACAACAAATAATTTAAAAGGGATCATTTTAGGGTTCCGTACCTAAAAGGTAAAAACGGAACCCTATTACTAAGCCTCCACTGTCTGCCTGTCCGTCTGTCTGTCGCCAGGCGGTATCTCATAAACCGTAATAGCTAGAAAGTTGAAAATTTCACAAATTATTTTTTTTCCGTTGCCGCAATAACAACAAATACTGAAAATTGCCGTTGATATTGATGTACAATGCCAACATATGCTGAGTGGAATTGCCATTTTGAGATGGTGCACCACCATTATTTATTTATTTTATTTTATTTTTTTTATCTTTGTTCCTCCTTTTTTTAAATAAGTGTTTATAACTTCAAAAGTATCAATATTGTAACAATTTTTTAAAACTATTTTTGCTTGCTTAGAATGGTGTGCGTCTCAAATAAATAAATTCTTATTCTGAATCTTAAAATAAAAAATGAAAATATTAAGGGTAATAGTAGTAAGTAGGTGTTGCTTACTATTCCTGACATTAGGGAAGGGGAAGTCAAGAATTGTTAAAAAATCTGCGTAATACTTGAATGACCCCTTAACATCTTTTGTATGTATAGCCGAAGGTTATCTTTTGTCGTCAGAATTACCTTGTTTGCTATCCTATAATAAAAAGATCTTCGATGCAAGTTGTTATCCAATTAACATATAAAGCAAAACAAATCGCACATAATCCGCGCATTTAATTATTTGAATTTCAAATCATATCACGATTTACGCATAGGGTTGTAACTTATAAGATATACGGATATATTCGAAAACGTTCTATATTTTTATAACACCATTAAATACCAGACAATTAGATGGATCTCCTGATGGACAAAGACATCAAATATAGACGCTAAAAATGTTAATAGTCCTCTTGTACTCCTCTCACATATCTGAAGATGGCTTCAGGGCTGATAGCCACCTTGCCATGGTTTCTTCCGTTGCAGGTCATTGAGTTTGTATTACTTATATCATTTGGATTGGTTAAAATTAGGTTAGGTTAGTCCCTATGTTGGTTCCGGGCTCCTTTGAAGAATAGACCAACTGCTGTTCTGCCAGGCAGGTCGTAAAAGGCGACCGATTGGCTATGCGAGTCACTACCATCGTGACTACTAGGTGGTAGAGTTCTGCATTGTCTCGCCCATGCCTGGTATCACCGCCTTACCTATTCCTGCCGCAATAGCGTCAGTGCCTGTCACTGTTGTGTTCCGGTTTAAAGAGTAAGTCGCCACAAGATAGAAACGCACCATTAACATAATATAATATAATATTCACGGGACAAATTACACTTACTGATCCAACCCCAAAGTAAGCAAATAATTTGCTTGTGTTATGGGTGTTAGTCAACGATACCAATACATAGAAATACATATATAAATACATGGAATATATTTAATAAACACCCAAACCCGGAAATACAAACATTTATGCTCATCACGCAAATGCTTGTCCCCGTCGGGGATCGAACCCGAGCCCCGTCGATTGCGTAGTCAGGGCCGCTAACCACTCGACCAACGGGGCAGTCAACCATTAACATATTTGGAGTCTATATGCAATGGCTGATTCCTTTCATCAGGAGACCAATCTGCTTGTTTGCTATCTTATAATATACAAAAAAAGGTTATGCTCTGATAAATTTGATAAATTCTCTCATTAACTTCATTTTCTTCACGTCATCACGTGCGATCAAGCCCTTACTGAGTGAGACCCCTAGGGAAGGCCCAGCACGAGTGATCAGCTGTCGTAATAACAACTAAAGGTAAAGTAAAGCCGAGAAGCAGTTTGGCCGATTAAAATACATGAATCACTTTTAGACACACAGTATAATTTTTGGGCAGATTAACGCCCCAAAGAAAGCGATAGAATTACAATGACTCCAAACATCTTATTCCTGCCTATTTATACTATCCTCATTTATATTTGTCCATTGTTGTTAATAATAACGTCATTATCTCACAATAACAGCTTCATAAATCACGCAGGTGCGCGACACCTACCCAGCTAGTGCTTGTCGTTAAGCGTAGTTGCCAACAAAAGAGATTGTGGGGATAAGAGCACTCTCCCTGTGGAGAAATAGTAATGCCACATGCATAAATTTACCGGCTATTTCTATCGCTGTCTGACTGTCTGTTTGTATGGAAAAATCTCTGGAATGGCTAAACCGATTTTGATGAAAACTTTACTAAAAGATAATGGAGGTTATAGGGCAGAAGATAGACTACTTTTACCCGAGTTAGCTAATAGTAATGATTCTGAATCAGTCGAACGAAAACGCAAGTAATAGCTATTTTGAAAATAAGAACAATAGCAAAACATAAAAACTAAAATCACTGGACAGTTCTGACAACTAATATATCTTGACGACAGTCACGTTATTTACGTATATCGTGTCCGAACATCCCTAGGCGTCGCGATGCACAGTTTGAGCACAAAATACGGTAATCCTACGGTAAAGTTTACCGTATTCTACGATTTGGGTATCCCTAAGCTAAGAGATAATGTCTTTGACGATCTGACATGCATTTATTACCTACTAGCTGGTACCCGCGGCTTCGCTCGCGCATATTTACTTTAAAACTTATTTAACCTTTCTTTATAAGCTACTTTCCTTATTTTACCCTCTTAGAGATCGAATTTTGAAAAACGCTCAAACACGTAATTCATTACTTTTTTTGTACTCAATTCATACGAAATTTCGTGTAAATATGTCCAGGGAATAAAAAGTTTCATACAAAATTTTATCCCCTACTAGCTGACACGGCAAACGTTGTTCTGCCTTTTTAACTACTCTTATGTTTTTTTTTATATCTTCTCCCCTTTTAAACCTTCCCTGGACTTCAAAAATTAATTCAAAACCAAAATTAGTCAAATCGGTTCAGCCGTTCTTGAGTTTTAGCGAGACTAACGAACAGCAATTGATTTTTATATATATAAGATTTCACCCGTTTGAGGTTGAAATTTGAAAAATCCTTCCTTAGGGGATGCCTACATCATAAGAGAAATACGTGTGTGAAATTTCAAATTTCTAGCCCTAAGGTTTGGCTGCGCGTTATATATATATATATATATATATATATATATATATATATATATATATATATATATATATATATATATATATATATATATATATATATATATATATATATATATATATATATATATATATATATATATATATATATATATATATATAATATAATATGTAATTAGAGCGAGCGCAGCGAGCCCTACACTAGGCCACGATCTGTGCACTTTTGTGGTACATTTTACCAAAAAAACCATCGCATTTTTTAGGTTTGAGCTTCGACGTGGTAGCTTATATTCAGGCCTAGATTTGTTATCTACCATAAAAATACCATTTTATAAACATTAAAAAATGGAAGTTACAATTTGTATTAGAATTTTATTACACTAACGCCATCTCTTATTAAAGTAACGAGTTAAAATTGATAGAAGATAGATTTTGTATTAGAATTTTTGAACTATTAAGAGACTACTTCATTAATTGTTTCTTCATATTTGACTGACGGCGCGCGGTCATCGTGCCCTCGTATAAAGGCGAGGTTCATTAATAAACTGCAATAGCTATAGAGCCATCAGTTTGATCAGCTTGGCATCGAAGGTGTATGATAAAATCATTGAAAGTTGCAATGCAAGGGAAGTTCGAAGGAATGTTGTGGAAGGCACAAGGGGAATTTAGGTCTAGAGCAGGGATGTTTGCAGGGAACAGAGTAAATAGAGCGTTAGAGAGTTTTTTTTATATCATAAGATAGCAAATAAGCTGATGGGTCTCCTGATGGAAAGAGTTAACCATCGCCTATAGACACCAAAGGTGTTATGTTCTGAGTTTCACAATATGCTTATTGTGAAACAGTACAGATGTATTAATTGATTTATATTGTATTGAGATCAATTCCCAATCTTAGCCCAAGTGTAAAAAGCTAAAAAAAGGTATATTCACGCCCGTATCCTAGAAAGTAGGTAGAGGTACAACGTGTGCATCCACGGATAGCCGAAGATACTTAAGTCCCATAATGTGATAGGCAGCCAGCCTATTGCCAGTAGGGCACTTTTCTAAATCCGGGCAAATTTGTTTTTATCAGAAAACTGAAAAAACACATTTTTTCATTTGCCTGACTCTGGAATCGAACTCCGGTGGTTTCTCTGAGAGAAAAATTCGAAAAATGTATTCGCTGAGTGTCTACCGTCAATTCTTAGTGCCTGCGTTAAGTCCAAAAATTTTGAAGGTTTACTTAAATAAAACATTTTTTGATTTTGATTTCGTAAATCGACGTAAAACCAGGAACTTACTGATTTTAGAAAAAAAATTAATTATTTCAGTAAAATGTTAAAAATGTGTTTTTTTTATAAGATCAATCTTCATTTTTAATACCCATTTTTCCTTGAAAATAGAACAAATATTCCTAGTCCGAAGCCTGATGCGAATGTAATGTTTAGATGAAAATGCGCTGGGTTTTTTAGGTTAGATATATATATACAAAAATATTACCTAACTTTAGATGACCCGGAACCTGTTTTAGAGCTAATTTTTATTTTGAATAATTAAACGGAAACTTACGTAGCCACGTTTGAGCGAACTGGTTATCTTTGCCACAACCTTGAAAACTGCCAATATTGTTGTGTTTAGGTGGAAAAGTATTCATCACACCATTTTATCTTTTTTAACTTCCCGCTGCGTATATACATAGGTAAGGAAGTTACTGATTTTGTTCCGATTTTCGAAAATCGAGTTTCACAAGATCTCATGTTTTGAGCTCCTACTAACCTTTTCCGAGTATTTTCATGATGACTTCAGTATGTCAGTATGTATGTATGTATGTGTGTAAGTTTGAATGTGTGTGTGTATATATGTGTGTATGTAAACACCTCATTACTTTTGAATAGTTTGACCGATCGAAACGCAGTTGACGGCATTCGATTTGATTCTGATCAACTTAGGTTTTTCGAAAATTTGAACTAATTTGGTCCAGGGGATATTGAGAAAAGTTAAAAAAAAAGTCAAAAAAATCTTGGCGAAATAATATTTTTTAATGTAACTTCTAGATAAATGCACCGATTGAGTACAAAATCTAATCAGTTTTTCTTCAAAAAAACCGTGTCCAATGCATAAATTGCATCAAAATCGATTTATTGTTTCGGGAGTTATCGTTGACGAAAAGTTTTGATTTTTTTTAGTCATAACTTTGAAATTTTCTGACCAATAATTTTTTGATTTACTACGATATTTTAGTAACAATAAACGTCGAATGTATTCTACAAAATTTAAATCATATCTAATTATCAAATGTTACAGCTTTTCAAATATTAAAATTACTTTGTTTACAGCAAACTTACTTCATATTTTTAAAACAACTTTCACGCATGAAGGGTTCCGTACTATCGTCTTTAAAAAATACGAAAAAACACGTTTATTGTATGGGGACCCTTAATATTTTCATTTTTTTATTTTTAGTATTTGTTGTTATAGCGGAAAGGGAAATACATAATTTGTGAAAATTTAAGCTTTTTAGCTATCACCGTTTGTGAGATACAGCCTGGTGACAGACAGACAGACCGACAGACAGACCGCAGAGGCTTAGTAATAGGGTTCCGTTTTTTACTTTTTAGGTACGGAACCCTAAAATTGTTTTCTTTCAAAAATGTTTATTTAGCTTCAAATTCAACCGATTTTTCATATCAATAAATCGGTACTTACACTAGTCTGAAAGTCTTTTAAAATAATAATTAAGTGATTTTTTAAAAAAAATTAAAAATTTTACTTAATGAGTCGAACGGTTTCATTTTTTTCCAATTTGGTGAAACCCAATTAAATCTAAAACTATGCTTCGATTGATAAAAACTAAAATCGTTAAAAGTTAGGAAAGGTTTGCATACACATTTACATAGACACATAGATACTGACATCGTCGTGAAAAAAGTCTGAAAGCTTTCTAGCAAACCGTGGAAATCTGATGAATATTCGATTTTCGAAAATCCGGGTGGAAGTTTGCATTGATATCTGGCTCGATTTATTAAATTATAATTTAAGAAATCGAGCTAGATATCTTTAAATGAACAAGTAGGTATGTACCTTTTTGAAGAACATACCTACTTCATTGAAAAAAAAAAAATTTTGTCAAACTTTAAACTTCTAATAGTTTGATATTATTATATGAAATATGTACATTTATAAATCTGTTCATTATTAATAGGTAGGTATTTATATTTTTCAAAAACTCATTTTAGGTCAAGCACAAACATAATTATACATTTAAAAAATTAATTAACATAAGAATAGATTATTATATAGTATTTATGGTGTTGTATTTTAAAACCTTGGAATAATATTATAGCAGGGTCGTTAAAACTAGTAGGTATCAGAATTTGTAAAAAAAAAACAATACATAAATACTCACTGGACTACATTATATTAGTGAACTCATTTTAGGTGATAATTAAACATGAATACTTAGTACTTACTTAAAAAAGCTCAGTCTTCAAAACAACTAACAAAATCGATAACCAGCTTACAATAACACTATGAACACAAATGTTTACCACATAGCTAGTTCCACATTTTCCTCTTTCTTCACACACAATTCACATGCAAACACTACGTTTTAACCGAAAATCGATAATTTTAACAATCACAACATGAACAGACCGCCAAACACTAATGTCCAAACTGGATTAAAAATTCTGAATTCTGATTTCTGAAAAGCAAAATTTGTTTTGTATATAACAAATTGTATACACTGCCATCTTTAGAAATCAGTACGAACTATTTAGCAACGACCATATCAAATTCTTACTTATCACGAGTTAGTAAATGTTTTGTTAAACGTTGTCTTTAGTAAACACTAGATGACATAAAAATCAAAC
This sequence comes from Apodemia mormo, assembly GCA_036924255.1. Lineage (NCBI taxonomy): Eukaryota > Metazoa > Arthropoda > Insecta > Lepidoptera > Riodinidae > Apodemia > Apodemia mormo. The sequence goes on from JAUPFN010000030.1 coordinate 7,705,375, forward strand.
TTTTAAAATCTATCATTTTTTTAATACGCCTTTCATTTCCGCTCATTCATACTCCGCCGTTTGCATTATAGATAAATATGTGTATTACTATAGTTTGCATAATAGGTTTTAAAAAGAGTATAAAGTTTTTACTTCATTAATTTAAGTGGGACGTGTTAGTTTAAAATTTAAAAATATAAGAAACTACCTACACTCCGTAATCAAAGTCAAAGTTAAGCAGCACTGCGGTCTACAGAGTGTAATAGAGAAATATTCTTTGTTCATCGATATTATTATTTAGATTTTTAGGGTTCCGAAAGAAGTAAATTAGACACCCTTGCAGTTTCGCTATGTCCGTCCGTCCGTCCGTCCGCATAATAGCTCAGAGATCCTTATTACTAGAAATCTGTAATTTGCTACGAATATAGACCTACATGTTAGTCTCGTCAATAAAGTGGTAATATAAAATCTTGAATAATATTTTTTTTCAGGGTAGCTCCCATGGGCGTACCGAGGGGGGGGGGGGGAGACTGTCGCGGTAAAGCTATTGCATAGCATTTTTTATCAATTTATGCAATTACAATTATATATTTATTTTATTTATGCAGTATTTTTTTCTTTGTTTATTCTTATTTAAAACACTTTGTACACAAATTATACGAGTACAGATATTCACTGTTGTACATAGATGATAAATACCTATACACCTATATACTTTCTCACAGCTGATTACGGTGGTTTTCCAATACAACCAATGCCATCTAAAGGCGGGTTGCTGAACTAAAGAGACAAGCGTGATATTTCAAAAAGTCATTAAAAGTTCTGGTATTTATCGATAGATGGAAAAATTAAAAAGTATCACCGCTGTGCCGGTTGGAGTGGGGGGTGTTAGGTTTTTTCGTTACGGAATTTCTAGATTCGGTTTCCACGCTCAAGGCCCGCGATAGAAGCTATGCAATAACTCAAAATATAATAAGATAAAAATATAGTCTTAAAATGTTACGGTTGCCTCCCCTGGCCCAGAACCTGGGTAAGCCCATGGTAGCTCCCCTAAATGTAAAGTGGGGATGCTAATTTTTTTCTCACATACCCCATTATGTGGGATATCGATGGATAGATTTTTAAAAAATATTGTAGGTTTGTAAAAATAATTTTCGAATACGGGACTCGTTTGTAAAATATTAAACTTTTAAGGGCTAATTTTTGTTAGTCAAGTGTATTATTATTTTCATCAATACAGTATTAGTAAAAAACATCAGTCAAGCTGTTCATTTATATATTATACTAGCTAAGCCCGCGACTTCGTCCGCGTAGAAAAATTTCGAAAAAAAAAAAGTAGCCCAAGTTACTCCCTGTTACATCAGCTATCAACCAGTGAAGGTCCCGTCAAAATCGGTCCAGCCGTTCCAGAGATTAGCCGGAATAAACAGACAAACAGACAAAAATTGTAAAAAAGCTGTTTTGGTATATATATCGTGTATACACCCATATGCATTTAGAAAAAAGCGGTTATTTTAATATTACAAACAGACACTCCAATTTTATTTATTTGTATAGAGTATAGATGTACAGATAAAAAAGTCGTGTTATTTACATCACTTCTAAGTAAAAATTAACGGCGCCAATTTTGTTGCGATTTTTGAGGGTTTGGGTTGTCTTTGTCCAGAATAGGCTGTATTATATGCGGTTTTTTACTGATGAATATAGTAATAAAATAAAATGTTCATCAGTAAAAAAACAGTAAAATATATCATTCTGGCCGATCATCTATATATATGTATATACAAAAGCCGTGTTAGTTATTTTACACAATGTTTTACACCTTATTTTAATATATGGTTACATGATCTGTTGGGAATCTAAATAATAAATATACCATTTAAAATGAAAATATTTTTTAAAGTATTTATTAGAATTTTTTGCACATCATCACTTATGAAGTTTTTGCAAAATGCGGAGCAATATGTCAGCCTGACAGTCCTATTCTCAGTTGGAACGCATAGTATCGACTATTTAGGATTGTCCTGGGCTTAGACAATGTTAAGCCCCGTTTTCACTTTGATTAGTACGAGTGTGAGTGTTTAATGCAGGTGCTTAGTATTAAGATAAAAATACGTGAAGATAGCCGTGGATCAGTGCGAGTGATAAGTAATCAGAGTGCTAAGTGTGAGTTTTTCTTTTCGCATTCGATCGTGAGCGCGTTTCGAGTTTACTAGGAATTTGTATGTGATTTGTACAGCGCCACCTAGTGGTAAACGTGAGAAACCAGTTTACCACTAGGTGGCGCTGTACAAATCATATACGAACAAGGATTTAAAACGTTATGATTTCGATATATTTGCGTCGTTGTGATTGGTTATGGTATATGATATTATGACGTTGTCTTCTAGCGCTAGTTGGGGAACCAATCACGAAATAGCATGAAATGCAGGGAACCAATCACGACACAGCAAAAATATCGAAATTATAACGTTATAAATCCTTGTACGAATTCCTAGTAAAAAACTCGAAACGCCCTCATGATCGAATGCGAAAAGAAAAACTCACACTTAGCACTCAGCGTAGTAAAAGTGAATAGATGCTGATTACTTATCACTCGCACTGATCAATGGCTGTCTTCACGTATTTTTATCTTAATACTAAGCACCTGCATTAAACACACTCGTACTAATCAAAGTGAAAACGGTGCTTTAACTACAGTTGGCCGTGAGTATCGCTGGCTAATCGTATGTCCACTAATTGTACCTCTGTCTACTACTTCGAGGATACGGGCGTGGAGATACTTTAAAAAAAGTATTCTACTTAGATAGGTAGTTAATAGAGATTTCATAATCAACCCCTGCCAATCCTCTGATAGCTACGCGACTGTGCCTCAGACAGACACAAATATACACACATGTTAAACTTATAACACCCCTAGTTTTTGCGCCGGGGGTAGGAAATAACGAGTCTGAACTTTGCGGGCTCTTATGTTATAATACATGAGCCTTTTCCCGAGATTTCGTTCACATAATTTTTGGAACGATTTCGCGAACCTTATCGCGCGTTGTGAAAGGGAGCTAGACGAAAAAAATTCTCACGAAAAGTTGTAACGACACTTTTTGCTATAGTAAGCTATTGTAAGCTGTGCGGCGTGCGCATGTTTCTCTGTCTGACTCTCTCTCTCTCTCTCTCTCTCTCTCTCTCTCTTATAGAAAGCAAGCCAGATATTTTCATTTCCATTTCGCATTGAACAGTGTGGTGTCGCGACGATTATTTTTGTTGAGTGTATACAGGTTTTTTGTACATAATAAATTTTATTACAATTCCTTCACTAATTAATCGAAAGAAACTTCGTTCCATCCGGGTGTCTCTTGACACCTCCCAACAATTTTTTTCACATTTTAATTACGTTAAGGGCTATGTGATTTTTTAGAGTAAGTGGCACCAAACATTCCACTGTTGTGATATTTAGTATAGTTGACAGTTTTATTTATTTCACTAATATTTTTAACTTATATATTTCGCAGATGTTATTTTAATAATTTTATAGTATTTTCATTGGACGATTGGATTGAATTAGGTTCGTCCATTTCTATTGTTAAATTTTTATTTAATTATCAAAAGAGCCTGTCTGAAAACTTGTTACAGGACTCTGTATTTTGATTAAGATGTATTTGTTAAAATAAAATCGTTACATATAACCCACAAACATTAATTAATTTAAACTACAGAGTTATAAGTAATGTAGCAATATTGGTGAAGGAACTTTTTAAATCGGTTCAGTGTTTTTTGATTTTATCTTTACTAGCGATTGCTTGTGGCCGAAATTCGACCATAGACTAAATAATAAAATCTCTTTTAAATTAGGAAAAAAAAACTTGAGAGGTGTCAAGGGACACCCGGATGGAACGAAGTTCCTTTTATTATTATTTACAAAAAACCTGTAAACACTCAACAAAAATAATCCTCGCGACACCACACTGTTCAATGCGAAATAGAATTTCGGCACCCGGTCGAATTTCGACCCGCGGTTGAATTTCGGCACCCGTTCGAATTTCGACCCATGGTCGAATTTCGGCATCCGATCGAATTTCGGAACCCGGTCGAATTTCGACTCACGGTCGAATTTCGGCACCTGGACGAATTTCGACCCGCTGACGAATTTCGGCACCCGGTCGAAATTCGACCGGCGGTCGAAACTCGGCAACCGATCGAATTTCGACACTCGTTCGAAATTCGACTGTCCGTCGAAATTCAACTTTTGGTCGAAATTCGACATTCCGCCGAAATTCTGTATAAATGTCGAACATTTGGCACTAGAAAAAAAGTAAACTCAATCAAATAGTAGATAGGCTCTTTCACTTTCAATGCACGAGCTAAAGGGAAGTGGCTGGATATTTCTGTGCTTATAATACCTTACTATAGCAAAAAGTGTCGTGACAACTTTTCGTAAGAATTTTTTCCGTCTAGCCCCCTTTCACAACGCGCGATAAGGAACTTCGTTCCAAAAACTTGAGAGGTGTCAAGGGACACCCGAATGAAACGTAGTTCCTTTTATTATTATTTACAAAAAACCTGTATACACTTAACAAAAATAATCGTCGCGACACCACACTGTTCAATGCGAAATAGAAATGAAAATATCTGGCTTGCTTTCTATAAGAGAGAGAGAGAGAGAGAGAGAGAGAAACATGCGCACGCCGCACAGCTTACAATAGCTTACTATAGCAAAAAGTGTCGTGACAACTTTTCGTAAGAATTTTTTCCGTCTAGCCCCCTTCACAACGCGCGATAAGGAACTTCGTTCCAAAAATTAGGAAATTGACTTAAGCCTTAAAAAATTTTACCTAAGCATAGGTGTATATAAGGTCATTCCATAATAGGTGAATATAATTTGACCCAGCTGCGTACCGAATGTACGTCTAATCAAAGATATCCAGCTAAAAACAGATGTCGTTTAAGGGTTTAAAACTTTTTGAATTGTACGATTAAAATTTCTTATACGAATAAAATTTCATATAAATCAAAAAGTTTAAACCCTTGAATGACGTTTATTTTTAGCTGGATATCTTTGGTAAGACGTACCGAATGCTGTGTTAAAATATATTCACCTATTATGGAATGACCTTATACACCTATGCTTAACATTTTTAAGGCTTAATAAGTATATATACTATAGTAATAAGTAATAAGTGAATTAATTGCGAGCTAAAATTTAGAAAATTTGACGAATCAAGTGTAGCGTAAGGGAGTGAGAGGGTCACAAAGTTGCAAATAAAACGTGGTCTTGACATTCTTGAACGCGTCTGAATTTTCTTTTATTTCAGAGAAAGTGAGGTAAGAATGACAGTATTCATGTGGTCTATGAGAATAACTAAAAAATATAATCTAACAATTTCCACAAGCCGAAGTTATCAGAATTTTCCTTTTTTTACCACCCTAAATATCTGGTTCTATATTAAGAATTTATATTTGTTGGAGCCTCAACAGCATGCGAGGTATCCCCGCCCATGTTAATCTGACGTGCTCGAGTAAATCCCAAAATCCCATCTCGGGCTCTCTTCTATTACAAACAAAAGGTTCTTATTTCTTAGCATTGATAAATACGCGATTTATTTAGTAAGCCTCACTTTTAAATTTTTAATTAAAAGAAATCCAATCCTGGTTTAACAATATAAACGGATTCTACAATAAATTAAATTATCGTTTTACAACGAAATGAGAGATTATCTTCATGACATCATTGGCGCGAAAATTTAATTTAATTAGTACCTAGTTTACAAAATTCGCCGCGCGACACCAGCGCGCACGCCATTAATCACAATTCATAAAATATGTTGTAGGTAATTCAAAATTATTAAAAATTGTGTGAGTCATTTTGTTTTGTGTTAGTTAAACATGTCATTAGTGGTAAGTAATTAATTACCTATTAATTTAATTATTTATTCTTCTTGTTTTTAAGTGACTTTAATAATGTTTGCAATATTTATTAAGTAGGTACCTATGTATTGATTTTCGTTGTTTGTATCAAAAACAATTACATATAGTAATACACATATTTATCTATGAAAACAATGATATGTGATGTAGAACCTTAATTACTTTTATATTTATATCTCGTAGTCTTGAGGTTAATTTATTCGGCTCAAATGATTTTCGGATTCGATCCCCGAGTCGGACAACTGTTGCTGAGTTTTTCCCCCGGTTTTCCTCGAAAATGCAAGTTTCAGTGCCAGCTAGGAGTCTGGTGATTGTGGGGTAACAATCCTATGCCTTGGAAGAGCACGTTAAGCTATCGGTAATTATGCGATAATCGTTATTAAGTCGGTAAATTGCGGCGATGGGATCACCACTCATCTAGCCAACCGGCAAACTGCTAAATCATGGTGAATCGTAAAATGCATAGATGGACTGTAGTTCATTTTGCCTACTACGTCAAGCGAACTGGCTTGATGATACTTTATGTGTTTTAGGCAATTCAGTTGGAAATGACAGAAATAAAGTTATCTAAATACAATAAAATAATCAAATTGGGTAATAAGGGCCACTTGGTATGTTTTTTTTTTATATATAAATCAGTCTTGTACACAAAAACTGCTAAGGTTACGGGCTTAGACAATTTTTACGATTAACCTTATCAATCAATACCTTCCCTAGAAATGCGGTACGGTATGTACCTACACTTATGTTTTGAACATAAATACGGAGATAATTTTTGACATGACTGTTCCAAATATCGCCAATTTGGTGTGCTATAAAATCGGTGTAATCCTAACTTCATTTTTTGCCTTTTTTATATATCATAAGATAGCAAACAAGCAGATGGGTCTCCTGATGGAAAGAGTCAACCATAGCCTATAGACACCAAAGGTGTTAATGGTGCGTTGCTACCTTGTGGCGAGGTCTAATGCCACATGCATAAGTTTACCGGCTACCTTACCCTCCAAACCGGAACACGATAATGACAAGCACTGACGCTATTGTGGCAGGAATAGGTAAGGCGGTGGTACCAGACCCGGGCGAGACAATGCAGAACTCTACAACATAGTAGCCACGATGTTAGTGACTCGCATAGCCAATCTGTCGCCTTTTACGACCTGCCTGGCAGAACGGCAGTTAGTCAATTCTTCAAAGGAGCCCGGAACCAACACGGGGAAATAACCTGTATTTGGAGATGTATCAATTTATACAGGCTTTGCGATATTGTGCAAACTGAAGAAATGTGCGGCGTTTTCAAACGACAAAGAAACGTCTTCTCAATTCGACGTATACTTAGCTATATATTTTCGTTAGGCCAGCTATCGGCAGAATTTTTTCCGAACGGATACGACTTAGGGACCTTCAAGAAAGAGCTTATTCATTCTCAAAGGGCCGGCAACGCAACTACAAGACCCCTGGTAGTGTAGTTGTCTATGGGCGGCGGTAATCACTTACCATCAGGGGAGCTTCCTGTCCGTTTGCCCCCTCTTCTATAAAAAAACACGCACAAATTTTCTTCGGTTTAATTTTGGGTAAAGAATATATTATTTTTAACCAAATTGACCGCTCTTTTGGTCGAGTGGTTAGCGACCCTGACTACGCAATCGACGGGGCTCGCGTTCGATCCTCGACGGGGACAAGCATTTGTGTGATGAGCATATATGTTTATATTTCCGGGTTTGGGTGTTTATTAAATATATTCCAGTATTTATATATGTATTTCTATGTATTAGTATCGTTGACTAACACCCATAACACAGCAAATAATTTGTATACTTTGGGGTTAGATTAGTAAGTGTGATTTGTCCCGTGAATATTTATTTATTATTTATTTTATATTGTAAGAAATGTGTTAATCCTACTAATATTATAAACTAGCGGCCCGCTACGGCTTCGCACGGGTATAAAATGTGAAAAAAAAAATGATTAAAATCGATCCAGTAGATTTTTGTTAGATTTATTCATTACTGTCCGTGGCCCGCACGTGTTAAATTTAGAGTAAAACAATTATCCTTTCTCTATACCATGAATATTTCCTGTAGTCACGATAGTAGTGAAAAGTAATGCCAATCTGTCGCCTCTTACGACCTGCCTGGTAGAACAGAAGATGGTCTTTATTACAAAGGAGCCCGGACCAACACAATTCAAAATTAATATAGTTATCTTATTGCATGTAAAGAAGCGTAATAAATACAACAAAAGTGTAAATTGTAAACTAAGATCAATTTATGCATTTATGTTAGATTTTTTTAACCCTTTAAAATTAAATTTCAAGTGGCTCGTTAACGTTTGAATTATTTGTTGATTATTTTAAACCTTTAAATCACAATCGATTTTAAGGATATATGCAACTCCGGTCAATCTTATTACTCTAAGGTACTTACTCGACAATCGACGTTGCCTTAATTAGTCATTACGTAACGTACTAGAAATTTCATGCATCACGTCAATTGTGTTCCACTAAATTGCAGTCCATGGTCTGCACTTACGTCAGAGGTCGTTGAATGAAACGCGTAAGCGCCATGAAATTCACGGCAGTTACGACCTTTTGGTCACGAATATATACTCTACTAGCGATCTGCCCGCGGTTTCACCCGCGTAGCTTTCGTTCCCGTGGGAATATTGGAAAGGATTATATATTAAAACCTTCCTCAAGAATTAATCTATCTATTAAAAAAACCGCATCAAAATTCGTTGCGTAGTTTTAAAGATTTAAGCATACATAGGGACATGGGGACATAGGGACAGACAGAGAAAGCGACTTTGTTTTATACTATGTAATGATTAAACGCTGCAGTGTTTGCAAAATGGATCACGACTTCTATTTACCATAGCTTTTATATTACGTAATTAATCAACTCTGTATGTCATTAATTTAATCTTTCATACTTTAATCTACTTCAACTTTTATTTTTAAAAAAAATCACCACTTATCTCGCCAACCGACAAACCGGTGAATCACGGTGAACCGGAAAGACTAAAGACGATCAGTTTACTCTGCTTACTTCGCAAGGGAACCGGGCGTGATGATACTTTATTAATAGTATATTTTTTACAACTTACAGCATGAGAATGGAGAAAAAGTTAGAATTAGAAAGCCCAGCGATATTGCCGACGCTAGATGTGAGTTTTGATGAGAAGTGGCCGAGACGGATGCCATTCTTCAAGAGAAATGGTATCTTTACCATCAGTGGATCAAGCTGTGATGCTGATATATCTGCTATTGATTATGAACGGTGAGATTTTTTAGACTAGTTAACCTACGCAGCTTTCTTTGATATCATGAGATAGCAGACAAACTAAGGTCACTGATCGAGGGGCGAGCATGGTCTAAGAGCCCTACACACAAAACTTATGGCGGATAGATCAGGACCTTTAAGGTCCTGATCAACGAGCGATCCTATACCGCGGTCTTAGGGCTGGTCGGCAAAGCTCGCCCGTGTATTATCACAATACCGCGGTTATATGTAGTGCATTTGGCCATAAGTTTTGTGTCGAGGGCTGTTAGACCATTAAGACCGCGGTATCAGCTCGCCCGACGATCAGCACCTTAATGGCGCTCTTGATGAAAAGAGAAATCGCCTATAGACATCGAAGATGTTGATGGTGCGTTGCTACCCTTGTGTTAATGCTGCATGCCTATGTTTACCGGCTACCTTACCTTCCAAACCGAAACACGACAGTGTCAATACTAACGCAGGATGCTATTGCGGTGGGAATAAATAAGACGGTAGACCCGGGCGAGAGAATGCAGGACTCTACCACCTAGTGCCAACGATGTAAGTGACTCGCATAGCCAATTATTCGCCTCTTACGAAACGCCTGGCTGAACGGCAGATTTGTAGGAGGCCGGTAGATATATGTGGCATTGCCATCCCGCCACACGGATATCAACGCACCATTAACATCATTGGTGTCTATAGTAGATGTTTTTCCGTTCTATCAGGAGAGCTATCTGCTTGTTTTCAATCTAATTAAAAAAAAACAGCCAAGTGCGAGTCGGAGTCGCCCACGGAGGGTTCCGTACCAACCCTATTCAAGTTTCTACCTGTTTATTATAATCTCCGCCGTGTTGGTCCCGGCCTCCTTTGTAGAATAAGCCAACTGCCGTTCTGCCAGGCAGGTCGTAAAAGGCGACCGATTGGCTATCGAGTCACTACCATCGTGGCTACTAGGTGGTAGAGTTCTGCATTGTCTCGCCCGGGTCTGGTACCACCGCCTTACCTATTCCTGCCGCAATAGCGTCAGTGCTTGTCGCTGTCGTGTTCCGGTTTGGAGGGTAAGGTAGCCGGTAAACTTATGCATGTGGCATTAGATCTCGCCACAAGATAGCAACGCACCATTAACATCTTTGGTGTCTATAGGCGATGGTTGACTCTTTCCATCAGGAGACCCATCTGCTTGTTTGCTATCTTATGATATAAAAAAAAAAAAAATCGAGTAAAGAATTGCTTAAAAATTACGTTTATTGTAATGGAGCCGAAACGTAAATATACAACTAAATATTCTGTGAAAATTTTAAGTGTCTACCTGTTACCGTTATTAATATTTAGCAAAAAATACGAAAAAAAACATTTATAGTATGGGGACCCCGTTAATATTTTTATTTTTTATTTTTAATATTTGTTGTTATAGTGTCAACGGAAATACATAATTTGTGAAAATTTCAGCTTTCTAGCTATCGATTTATGAGATACAGCCTGGACAAACTGACAGACAGCAGAGGCTTGGTAATAGGGTCCCATTTTTACCTTTTAGGTACGGAACCCTAAAAATAACGGTCAATAAAACCCCACTTAATGCTTCGCCGTAGCTGCGTATTTTTGATACAAAAACTTGAGAGGTGTCAAGGGACGCCCGGATGGAACGAAGTTCCTTTCCATTAATTAGTGAAGGAATTGTAATAAAATTGTAAATTGTAACGAAATGTAAATCTGGCTTGCTTTCTATAAGAGAGAGAGAGTGAGAGAGAGAGAGAGAGAGAGAGAGAGAGAGAGAGAGAGAGAGAGACGCACAGCTTACAATAGTTTACTATAGCAAAAAGTGTCGTGACAACTTTTCGTAAGGATTTTTTTCCGTCTAGCCCCCTTTCACAACGCGCGTAAAGGAACTTCGATCCAAAATTTAAAGTTCCATCCTCACCATCTCGATGTCTGGAAATCCACAACCGTGCGCTTTTGTCGGCACTTCTTGGCTCGCACTACTCTGTTGTAGAACTAGAAAAGCAGAGCTTTGTAAGGGCTCGCATAGTATAACTACCTAGACTTTGAACACTGAATATCGTCGGCACTTGGTAAAACTCCATGTTAGCTTATATTTATATCGTATTAAAAGCACTTGTACTCTTTTACTTGACTTTTTATTTATTAAAACCATCCGGTTTCGCGTTTTAACGCATCATCAGGGCAAAAGTTACAATAATAACTTTACCAGTAATAAATAACCGGTAATAAATAAAAAGTCAAGTAAAACAGTACAAGTGCTTTTAATACGATATAAATATAAGTTATACTACCTAGTAATATTTTTAGGAAATTATTTTTATGAAAATTACATCTTTTAATGTATGTATTCATTTTGTTTATAACTAGCAGCGCCCGTGACTTCGTCCGCGTGGAAAAAACTCGAAAAAAAAGTAGCCTAAGTTACTCCGTGTTACATTTGCTATCTACCAGTGAAAGTCCCGTCAAAATCGGTCCAGCCGTTCCAGAGATTAACCGGAACAAACAGACAGGCAGACAGATAGACGGACAGACAGACAGACAGACAAAAATCGTTTAAAGTGTTATTTTAGTATGTGTACCGAGTATACATCCATATGCATTTAGTTAAAACCGGTTATTTTAATATTACAAACAGACACTCCATTTTTTTTATTTGTATAGATGTATAGATTATCTAACCTAAAAAAATCCAGCGTATTTACACCCAAACATTATATTCGCATCAAAGGCGTCGTCAGGTTTTGGTCTAAACTAGAAGGGCGCAGGAAAATAAAACCAAAATAAAAAAAAACATGTTTCTAAGACTAAATTTATTTTAGTACTTACAAGAAAAAATCTTTAAATTTTTTTTAATTTATTAAAAACACGATTTATATTATTATCAATGTTACCTACACAGAACAAATATAAAGGTTATCTACTAAAATTTTACACCATATTTTCTGGTCTACCTATAATATGGTACGGTCTACCTATAATATGTAGCAACTCAAGATACATCCCGCGCCTCGACTTCGCTCTTGGGGCGACTTGCACCAAAATGCTTTAGTCCCTTAAACATGTTTAGCAAATGTCAAAACGGCTTAAACGCCACTTTAAACGTATTTAGCGACTTAAATTGTTTAAGCATTTTGGTGCAAGCCGCCCTTAAAGTCTAATATTGATAGAAATCAATTCTTAACTTCCCGCTACGTAGTACGTAGATAGGAATTTACTGAATTTGCCCCGATTTTCGAAAATCGAGTTTTCACCGGATCGCCACGTTTTGAGGTCATAGGAATCTATTCCGACTATTTTCGCGATGACGTCAGTATGTATGTATGTATGTATGTGTGTGTGTGTGTGTGTGTGTGTGTGTGTGAGTGTGTGAGTGTGTGTGTGTGTGTGTGTGGTGTGTGTGTATGTGTGTATGAAAACATCTCATCACTTTTGAACGGCAGGACCTATCGAAACGCGGTTGATGGCATTCGATTGGATTCCACTCAACTTAGACTTCCTGAAAATTTTAACCAAATCGGTCCAGCAGATTTTGAGAAATTTTGAAAAAGCCTCAAAAAATTTTTGGTGAAACAGTATTTTTTTAACATAACTTCCAGATTAATGTACCGATTGAGTACATAAACTAATCAGCTCTATTTCTCAAAAAACTACATCTAATGCATTAATTGCATCAAAATCGTTTATCCGTTTGGGAGAAATCGTTGACGAAAAATTTAAAAAAACTTTTCAACCAATCATTTTTCGGTATTCTACAATATTTTAGTACTGTAAGAATTACGTCAGATGGTATTTCAAGAATCAAAATCGAATCAAATTTTCAAAAGTTACAGCTTTTCAAATATTAAAATTACGTCATTTTTAGCAAACTTACTTTATATATTTAAAATAATTTTCAGGAAAATACACCGATGGACTTAAAAATTTTATCAGCTTTTCTCCTTTAAAAACTGCGTCAAATATCGTGAATTGGATCAAAATCGGTCAATCTGTTTAGGATTTATTAATTATGAAAATATTTGAAACAAATTTTTTTTGACATTGCTACGAAATTTTTCAACCCATCCATTATTTAGCTAAAGCAATATTTTAGATTTAAAAAATTGAGTTGAATGTCATTCGAAAGATCAAATTCAATCAGCGTTCCCAAAATATACTTTTCAAAAATATACTAATTTATAAGATCAACTTTCATTTTTAATACCCATTTTTCCTTGAAAACTCTTTAATAAAAATGTGTAAGCGGTTGACCCTGGCAGGACAGGCCATCCCTGAAACTTCCCGCTAGATTAAGGTATTTTAAGCTTAAAAGATTAAAAACTATAAGCATAGATTTTTCTGTTCTGAGAAATATTGAAATGTCTCAATGCTGAGTAACAAAAAAACAGCAAGAAAACACGAATGAACCAACGAAACAATCATACATACAATCTATTTTGATAAAAATGGCAGTATATTGATTATTAAAAAACTTTATTTTGGAAACGATGATCAAACTGATCTTTCAAGTGATCAAATTCAAATGGCATTCAACTCAATTTATTTTTTGAGGAATAAAGCTGATTAATTTTTGTATTCAATTGGTACATAAGTGCGATATTTTTTCAGTAAAATGTACCACAAAAGGGCATAGATCGTCGGCTCCTTTAGCTTTGTAGCATTTTAACTCGTTAGTTTTATAATAGATGGCATTAGTAGTAATACAATTCTAATACAACATGTATAAAAAAATAGATTTTTTTAATGTTTATATAGTATTTTAATGGTAGATTATATCTAGACATGAATTGAAACTACCACGTCAAGCTCAAACCTAAAACTGCGATACTTTTTCCATAAAAGGTACCACAAAATAGCATAGAGAGTCGCCTAGTGTAGGGCCCGCTTCGCTCGCCCTAATCGATTACCGGCAGGGGTTTTCCGAACAGAGTCGACATGGGGACCTTTAAAAGGCCGGCAACGCTACTAGACATCAGGTGCACCTACTGCTCGTTTGCCCCCTCTTCTATTAAAAAAAAGGTGAATTATAAAATTAAGATCTCGTTTCGCGCGGAAGAAACCACAGGCATGAATGAATTTACTGAAATAACCAAGTATCTAATTGTATGTTGTATTCATACAAGATTTCCTTATAATATGATTCATTTAATTTACAAGACAACCTCATTATTGCGAACTTCTGCCTTTTACGATTCAATTTACACCAGAACTTATGAGCTCATGCAAAGGCGTTGACTCCTAACATGTCTACCTTACAGTATTTGGTTGTCTTTGCCTTTAACAAATTAAAAAAAACGGCCAAGTGCGCAGGCACGAAGGGTTCCTTTCCATTATCTATAAAAAAAACGGCAAAAAAATCACGTCACTTGTATAAGAAGGTTTTTAGGGTTCCGAAGGAACTATAGTTTCGTTATATCCGTTTGTCCGTCTGTCCGTCCGCACGATAGCCCAGAGTAGACATGGGTAACTCAGCGAAATTCTTTGCGTTAACTCAGTAACTCAAGCGCAGTGTACTGCGCCGGCTCATTGCGCTAACTCAAAATTGCGCCATGGCGCAACAAATCTGACGTAGCCCGCGGGTAAAGGGAAGTGAGCACCGAGCGAAACGTGCGCCGTGCGCCACGCTACAGATTCATAACACAAACAGCGCACAGCGCATGAATTGCGTTGGTTCATTTGTAACTCAACGAGTGTGTCGCGACACATAAGAGTCATGACTCATGATAATTGTGCACATGAATGAGAATTTACTGCGTATAGTCTCTAAGTAGTCTGTGGTATAACTATGCTGCACCGTGCGCTAACACATTTTGAATAAGTGAGTTGACCCGCTCAGTGAATTGAGTTAGCGCAATTGCGCGGCGCAGCGCAGTGTTACACATGTCTAGCCCAGAGATCCTTATTACTAGAAAGCTGTAATTTGGCACGAATATACACGTTGATCACGTCAACAAAGTGGTAACATAAAATATTGAAAGTTTTTGAAATGAAAACTTCTTTAGGCGCGTTGAGCGTTTTGGTAGAGGGTAAAATCCTCGGTTCGCGTCACCGACATGCTAATGATAATAGTATATCTATAGCTATGTTTTGCATATAGTTTAAATTACTCTCAACTTAATAGTTCCGTTTTCACTTCTATCGGCAGTCCCACGACTGCTACTGTTTTTTTTTTCCAGGTAGCTCCCCTACAATATGTAAAGTTAATTTTTTTTCTCACGTACTCCATTGTGTAGGGTATCGTTGGATAGGTCTTTAAAAAATATTGTAAGTTTGTGAAGACAAGTTTTCGATTAGGGGACTCGTTTGTAACATATAAAGCTTTTAAGTGTTAATTTTTGTTAGATTTAGGTGTCCCCCACCTCCTCTGCAGGCTTAACGGTTGGTTTTTGGGGGGTGGGAAAAAATCACGATAGTAGTAAATAATGAAGGACATCTATCACTGCTTAGAAGACTTTACAAATTTTTAAGTAGTAATTGGCCAACTTATAAAATGTACTTAGAGAAGTTTTAATAGGCGGTGAATCTGTATTGTGATATATATTCGTCATTGACGTTAAATAGCTTAAATATTCATAGTATGAAACTATAAAAGCCATCTTCATAGCCCACATTATTGTGATGGGCAACTTCGGAACCCTACATTGCGCGTGGCCCAACACGCTATTTACCAATTTTTTTATAGATAATACGAAACGCTTCGTGCGCGATGTTAACTTGCACTAGGCTGATTCTTGTTCTACCAAATATGCAATTTATTCACCTTTCCTTCCCTATCTAATCTATACATATAATAAAATCGTAGGAAAGTCAAAACTGTACATTGAATATTTTTTTAAAAGAATACTTGGGGCGTGATCTACAATCGATATGGAAACCAAAAATATAGTTTTTAGAATTTTTGTCTGTTTGTCTGTATGTATGTCCGGGGTAAACTCGAGAAGTATTGCATGGATTTACTTCTGCATGAATATTACTAACAGGTCGGGTCAACATATAGGCTACATATTATCACGCTATCACCAACGGGGGAGGAGCTGTGCGGAATAAACGAAGTCCGCGCGGACGAAGTCGTGGGCAACAGCTAGTTTCTAATATATGCGTGCTTTTCATTTTTTTTTGTACGATAAAATGAGCATTTTGACTTACGAGTCGTGCGCTTTCGGATTCTTTGACAATGTTATCGACCTACCTACCGATTTAGACAGGATTTTATTACTCACTGTTTAAGGCGCTTATCTCAGAGTGACTCACCTTCTAGATAGCTGCCCTATGACTAAAGAATATGTTTAAGCCATATAATGATAATGATCCAGAGCCTTTTTAAAAAATATAAAAAATGTTTAAGAAACTTTTGAAGAAAAGTCAGATATTCAGTGTGTAAAGACAACCTTGTCCGATCCGAAAGAGACACATAGGTTGGTTAAAGGCATTACTGAAAAAAATATTAAAATGGCTTTATTTCAGAAAATAAAAAAGATATCGTTTTTTAATATTCGTATTTTTACTTATATTTCCCTAGAGTTAAGCAAATATTTTAAAAATGACAACACCTTGTTGCTGATGGCTATATAGATTTGCTTTGGCGGCTTACGCACAAATACCACGCGAAGGCGCGCTATTTGTATTTCGGCTTTTTACAAAGGATCCGACTTTGCGGCTTCTTTGATAATAGACTTCATTTATTTGTCATACTTAATGTATGAAAATACAATTTAAGGGTTTTTTTTATTGGGAAAACTAATTAATTAATATCCATTAAATAATTACACATATGTAACCGTATTACGGTACAAAATAACGCCTTTAATTATCCGACAGGGTTTTCTTTACACACCATATATGTCACTAACATCGTGTTTAAATTGTCATCTCAAAAATTACACTTTTGTTTAACAATACAATAAAATACCGATCACAATTTTAAAATATTATCTTTAAATAAATTTAAAAGACGACTCCATCAACTTATAATAAAACTAGCTGACCCGCGCAGCTGCGCCCGCGAGTATAAGTCGTCCAAATAGCTTTTAATAAAAATTTCATCCCCTATTTCAGCCCTCCAGGGACTGATTTTTGAAAAAAAATTAGCCTATGTTTGACCCCGGATCTTCGACTATATCCATGCCAAATTTTATGAAAATCGGTACAGCGGTTTATCCGTGAAAGCGTAACAGACAGACAGACAGACAGACAGATAGACAGACTTTCGCATTTATAATATTAATATGGATGTTTTACTCGATACAAGAATATTTTACTGATAAATGTTAATACATGAATAGGAAAGAAGTAATAATTTGACATACTAATAATAATAATTATTAATTGAATTTGAAAAGAATAGTTCTCAGTTTTATGGTTGTTATTTAAATGTAATGAAATTAATTTTAGTTATTAAATTGTCGATATTTATTGCCATATATATTAACATTTTATTACAGTAATAAATCATAAAACAGTAGAGTTTAATTTATTTTTGTTTACTGTACTTTAACTTTGCTAGGTTTACGTGATGAATCAGGAATTCAATGTAAGTATGGTGTGAACTGGGGTTTTTTTGGAAAGTAGGACAAAACATTGGGGCGAACTAGGCATAAATTGAAACTTTATGTATTTATTAGTGAGTAATTTTATTCAAATGTTTAACTTTTTGTAGTTATAACAACAATAGAATTATAACTCAATTAACGGCCTTAATTTTTCAAATCAAAGTTTTTACATCTATTTTTTTACTTTTTACTTTTAAATAACAAAGTCTATAACGGCATTACAAATCGAATGTGAGTTTTAAAAATGGCCGCCAAGGTGGCGTCGACGCGGTTTTGGCGGGATAGCAACACACCATTAACATCTTTGGTGTATATAGGCGATGGTTTCTCTCTCCATCAGGAAAGCTATCTGCTTGGTTTCTATTGATAAAAAAATATGCGTGGTATATACTGACCAAATGCTGCCAACGCACCGTTTATATCTTTGGTATAGGTAGAGTTCTGCAACATTTTGACTAAATTTTGTGCCACCGCCAGACCTATTCCTGCCGCAATAGCATTGCTGCTTGACGCTGTCGTATTTATTTTGAAGGGTAAGGTAGCTGGCGAACTTATGTGTATGGCGATTATACCTTACCACTCTATTAGTTACTCTCCTTTGTAATCTTAGGTGTCTAAAGGTGATTTTTATAGCACAAGCAGATGGGTTTCCTGATGGAAAGGAACAACCATCACCTATAGTCACCAAAGATGTTCATAAAGCGTTGCTATCTGCTGGCGAGGTGTAATGCCACATGCATTAGTTGCTGTCCATATATCGGGGTTTAAAAATGGCACAAACATAAGTTTATCGGCTACCTTGCCCTCTAAACCAGAACACCTTTTCTCCGTGCTGGTCCCAGGTTCCTTTCAAGAATTGGACAACTGCAGTTCTGTCAGGTAGGCCGTAAAAGGCGGCCAATTGGCTATGCGAGTCACTAACATCGTGGCTACTAGGTAGCAGAGTTCTGCACTGTCTCGCCCGGGTCTGGTACCAACGCCTTACCTATTCCTGTCCCAATAGAGTCAGTGTTTGTCACTGACGTATTCCGGTTTAGAGGGTAAGTTTAAAAAACTTATGCATGTGGCATTAAATCTCGCCACAAGATAGCAACGCACCATTAACGTCTTTGGTGTCTATAGGCGATGGTTAACTCTTTTCATCAGGAGACCTAATACTTTCTCAAGTTTATTTATTTATTTCATCACAAAAGCGGTACATCTTTTAGATTAAATTAATTCATATCTAGGTGTATTTATTTTTCCATTTTTGTGAGAAACATAGTGCCTGAAGTAGGTTCAATGAGTACCTGTGACACAATTAGTCACCAATGCCCCCACATAGTGGATACAAAATACAAATTTGAATTTAACAAAAAACCTTAAATTTTCATCAGGACACCTATCTGCTTGTTTGCTATCTTAAGACATAAAAAAAAAAACAAAATATAATTTTCAAATTAAGTTTATAAATGACTGAGTTGAATGTGGTAATAAATATATTAAAGAACGCTGAATGAATAAGTTTTTTTTGGGACCTCGGTTGACAATATATCATAGAATAGTAAACAAGCAAATAGCCTTACTGATAGAAAGAGATAGCAATTGTCTACAAATATCAAAGATGTTAATGGCACGTTGGCAACCAAGTTGCAGGAATGTAATGCTATATTCATAAGTTTACTAGGTGGTTGAATTCCGCAACATCTTACCCGGATATATGGTACCATCGTATTATCTAATTCTGCCACAATACCGTCAATACTAGTCACTGTTGTGTACGTAACATGTGATATTGTTTTATTGTTATTTCCTCGTGTTGGTTCCGGGTTCATTTGGAAGAATAGACTAACTGCCGTTCTGCCAGGCAACTCGTAAAAGTCGACCGATTGGCTTGCATAACTTTTTGGCGAATCCCGCGGAAACAACTCATTTTTCCAGGATTAAAAGTAGCCTATGTGCTATTCCAGGTCATCATCTACCTGTATGCCAAATTAAATTCAACTCAGTTCAGTAGTTTTTGCGTGATCGACAAACAAGCATCCGTCTATCCATCCATCCAAACATCCTCGCATTTATAATATTAATATAGATGAATAAAATAATGCTTTATTACATGTAATAAATATGGCATAATTATAAATTAGAAAAACAAGAATCAGAAACAAAACATATTTTTTTATAAAATTACTAAGTGACCCACACAGCTAGGGTTGCCACCTTTTAATTGAAATAATAGAGTACATTTTCTTTTTAAGATTAAATAATAAAGTACAAGATTGAAAAATAAAATATTATTTATTAGCTGTGCTTCATTTACCATACATATTTTTTGTTGCTTCTAGCAATATCTAACAATGCTTTTCAGCAATTAGTTTCGTCCCTTCAATATAAAACTCTCAATAAGTGAGAGTTTTATATTTGGATAAGCATTTTTGCAATGAGCACAGATGTTTGTATTTCTGAGTTTGGGTGTTTATTAAATAATATCTGGTTGACCGAGCTTCGCTCGGTTTTTCACATTAGATAAACAATTGATTTTCTTAGTCTAACCTCAAAGCAAACAGTCATTGACTTCGTGTTACTTAACAACGCCATCTGCTGGAATAACTTGCAATACAAAAAATAGTATTATTATTTGCCAATAGATGTCAGGAAGAGTCATATTTTTTAGTTTTAATTGGGACTATTATTATCGATAAAACACATTTTCTAAAAATGATTTCTAGCTAGATCGATTTATCGCCCCCGAAACCCCCTATACTAAACTTCATGAAAATCGTTGGAGACGATTCCGAGATTCCAATTATATATATAATTGGAATCTCGGAATAATAATAAATATATGTTAATAAAAATAAAATTATATATATATATATATATATATATATATATATATATATATATATATATATATATATATATATATATATATATATATATATATATATATATATATATATATATACAAGAATTGCTCGTTTAAAGGTATTAGATATTAGAGTATTTACTATTTATATATGTATAACTATGTATTAGTATCGTTGACTGACACCCATACTACAATCATAAATTAATTCAATATCATTATTTTCATACAACAAAAATCAAGTAAAGTGAAATCATACAAAATATGTTTTAGATGATGTTTAAAAGTGGTCAGTATCATATTTGTTACAAACAAAAATAGATTAAGTTTTTGTTCCTTTAAGTTGACAATTTTAAGTGAAATGATAAAATAAAGTATTATCACGTACTTTATTGCTTTCAAAAAGTATAAAGTACGTTTATTCAAAATAAAGTACAATAGTTTATTATAAAGTACGGGTGGCAACCCTACACACAGCCCATTTATAGGGTAATTCCATAATAGATGAATTTACGCTCTTGAATGTCGTCTATTTTTAGCTGGATATCTTTGATTAGACGTACAAAATCACCTATTATGAAATGACCTTATATCATGTTTTTAAACTATCTCCTAGTCAAAATTCATATAAGTCTATTTATTATGCGGCTGGCTGATTGCGAAACAGACAATCACACATTCGCTTTTATGAAATTAATTATGGATTCTTTATTTAAAAATTTACGCGTGACAAGTGGTGACAAGTATTGGTGACAGGTATATGCTGGTACGCGTGACAGCATAAGAACGTTTGACGTCAAGACTCACGGCTTACGAGATAATCTTATTGCCAAGGAGCTAAATAAAGTTATATCAAATATTTTGCCGACCATTTTGAGCTTTAAAATATCATTTGAATATAAAGATTTTCATTTATTTTTAATAAATAAAAATATTGCTGGATAAATTACATGAATTGATCCAACTCCAAAATCTATATATTAATATATATCCAAAAGTTTGGATGTTTGGATGGATGGATTGATGGATGGATGAAAGTTGTTTAATCAATCACTCAAAAACCAATGAACGGATACGAATCGAATTTAGCACACAAGTAGACGATAATCTGGAATAGCACATAGGCTAATGAGTTGTTCCCGCGGGATTCACCAAAAACTTTTATAATGCAGCGGACTGCACGCTGTAGCTGGTAAACAATAATCATTTCTTACTAGTTGTTGCCTGCGACTTCGTCCGCGCGGACTTCCTTTACTCCGCACTGCTCCTCTCCTGTAGATGATAGCGTGATAATATGTAGCCTATATGTTGACCCGACCTATTAGTAATATTCATACAAAATTTGAAGTAAGTCCATGCAATAATTTTTGAATTTACCCCGGACGTACATACAGACATACAGACAAATATACAAACAGACAAAAATTCTAAAAACTATATTTTTGGCTTCGATATCGATTGTAGATCACGCCCCAAGTATTCTTTTAAAAAAATATTCAATGTACAGTTTTGACTTTCCTACGATTTTATTATATGTATAGTTGATATTAGTGTTAGTCAACGATAGTAATACATAAAAATACACTCAAACCTAGAAATACAAACATTTGTGCTCATTACACAAAATGATTGTCTCTGTGAGGAATCGAAATCGAACACCATCGATTGCATAGTCAGATCGCCAACCACTCCACCATTGAGGTGGTTATTTATATTAAACCAAACCGACATTATTAAAATAATATGGATGCGGTTACAGTTATTCATTAAACAGAACAATGTTTATTATAAAATAAAATAAGTCTTCAAAACGGTAAAAGTCCATAATCTATGCGGTCACTCAGTGGCTTTGCAAGTTGCAGGTGATAACAATGTTTATAACCAAGCGGTAAATGGAAATATTTGGTCAGTATATCCCGCGCATGCTCGCCGCGTCGACGCCATCTTGGCGGCCATTTTTGAAAACTCGCGTTCACTTTTGTAATCGTGACATAGATTTTGCTATAAAAGTAAATACGTGTAAAAAGTTTGATTTAAAAAATTAATGCTATTAATTATCAGTTACTCCGTTTTTTTTTTGTTTTTAGTTCACAAGTAAAACTTACGCTCACTCACTCGCAAATACACTAAGTTTCTAATGTTTATAATTTATTGTTTATTGTTATTCAAAAGTAAAAAAATATGTAAGATGTTACGTTTGAAAAATAATTTCATATTGTTCTGTTTTGTGTTGTTACAAGCAAAACTTTCGTTGAAATCACTCGCAAATAGAATAGCTACACGGAATATTAACAGCTTAGGGGGCGTCCATAAATTACGTGAGGTGTTTTTTTTTTATTTTCTGTCCCTCCCTCCCCCCCTGGTGAGATGTCGTGAGATTTTCTTCAACCCCCTCCCCCATCCCCCAATCTCTGGGTGGGTTGGTGGGTTTCTTAAATATGTAAACGCGTTAGATTGTTATCGTAATAAGAAAAAAAATTGCTTTGTGCTTTTATTTACGACTAGTTAACTAGTAATCAATATTGCTGAGAGTTATAAGTGTTATAAAAATATTAGAAATGGAGCAAATGACTTTCCGTCATGCTCTTTAAAGTCCGGATTTGTCAAATGTGACAATTCCGGACAACCAACAAATCAACCTGAGTGATAGGTTATGGAGGTGGCAGAAATCTTAAGCATGTACAATCTGGATAATGGACCAAAATAGTATTTTTTTTAGTTTCAATCAGAAAAAAATTGCGTGATATTTGCCGAGACCCCCCCTCTCCCCAACGTAAGATTAGATGAGATTTGACTCGACCCCCTCTCCCCCTTAAACATCTCACGTAATTTGTGGACGCCCCCTTACGAAATTAGTTCGATATTATGAACCGCAAAGTAACTTTCGATTTTTTATGCGCGTAGATTGATGATATCGGCCTTAAGTGCTACTAGAATAAAGCTTCAGCCGAAATTATCAAATTTAATTCATGCAGGTACAATAAGCCCATATTAGATTCAAGGAACAATTTTTAATAGCTAATAAAGTTTAAAAGGATTTTAGTTTGAAAGTCATGAAACTAATCAAACTTGTACGCTGTTTTATTTCCAAATCAAGCAAAGACTTTTCTTTTCTGCCATAAAGTTAACACTTTCTTTTATTTAAGACCAAACAAACAAGTTAGAAAAAAGGCGGATTGGAAGCAAATTTTTAAACGAAGTGTTGTATAAAATTAAACAAAAATAAAAAATATTTATAATGCTATAATCGAAACTTACAATACAGAAGGCTGTATAAACAAGCTACTCTAAGTATATTTCTTAAAAACAGGGGTCATGTATTTAATCTGTGAAGTATGAATTATGAACGTGTAATAAATATTTTGCTGTAAACAAACGTTTTGTACTTACGTATCTTTTAACTTTTAATTAGTTAAAATCTAATGATTTTCATGATGAGTGATACAAAATCTTATTACATCTATCTTCAAAATAGCGACGTGAATGGCTTAAAATAGAATTTAATAATTGTGAATTCAAGTGATATTAGTCATAAAAGACTTTTCGAGAATTTTAGCATTATTAAAAGTGTCTGTGATACATTTTACAATTCAGAAGAAATTAATAATGTATTACAATACGATAAGCATCTATCAACACGTGTAGCCTTTAAGGCCGTATGGACCTGCCTCCTTTGCGTGTTATAGTCCAACTTAAATTATTATGTAAACATAGGTACCGTAAATTGGGGTGAATAGGCACAATTCAAAACTTCAGACTTGTATTTCTTTATAAGTTTCAAGGATGGCATACCACTATCCCTGTTTCTTTTGATGAGTCTACCAGTCTATTTTTCTATCGAAAATTTTATTTAGTAGTTTTTCCATGCATTAAGAAGAAAATTGACAAAATATAGACTGGTTCTATTTACCCTATTCACCCCACACTTCGTGTCTATTCACATCGTTGTGTGCCTATTAACCTCGCAACAACACAGTCAACTTTGGGAAGTTAATTTCTTTTTGTCTTTTATTCCATACACAATCAGGCGTTGCCAGTTCACAGAATAAATAATGGTGTGCAGATAAAAAACAACACATGGCATTTTTACGCTAATGCGACTTGAATCTGTGGACTTGAAAAACTTTTTGGTTTTGTTCCTATTGAGACCCCCCGTTTTACGGTACTCTATTTTTAAAAAAAGGATTGTTTAAAAGTAGGCTTTGTAATGATGGTTTGTTTTTACCCGAATGCGCTACAAAGAGGGTTATAATTATAAGTAAATGTATGTATGTATGTGTCTTTATTTCCTTGGCCTGTTTGGAGCCTAAACCGCTCGATGGGTAATGTTTTTAGGATCGATTCGCAATCGGATTTTTTATTTTTATAATAATTATTAATAAAGCCCTATAGGGGCCGTCCATTAATCACGTGAGGCGCAAAAGGGGGGAGGGGTCCATAAAAAAATCACGAAATATCACAAGGGGAGGGGAGGGGGGTAGTAATATATCACGTGTATTTATTTGCAAGATGCTTATCCAGATATTGGCGTTGATGAAAATCTTGCTAATCCGTGGTCCGAGGACACTGTACGTTAAATAATGTTAATGTATTTTATTTGTATATTTTATTTGTATGTTCATGTATTAGTACAAAAAACTTTTTCGCATATCTTTTGTTATCCTTATGTTAGCCAAAAACAACCTTTCTGTCTACCTCTAGATGTTATTATTGTAGTCTTAAATTTCTACAATAAAATTAGATGATACTTATACCTATATTTTTAAATATTTAAGAAAATTTATGTTTCTTCGTAGATACTAAAAAATACACGTGATATAGGGGGTGGGGGTGGGGTAGTCTTAAACATCACCGTGTATCACCAAAGGGGAGGGGGGGGGGGTTAAAAATACCAAAAAAAAGGTCATGTGATTAATGGACGGTCCCATACCTAACATTATTAGCAAAACCACATAATAATAATTATTATAATGAATAAACTCATAAAATACTACTCCGATCGTAAAAATACTTTAACCTTTAGAAAGATACACTAGCCAGGAGTGACAATAGGCTACTTTTTAACTAAGTTTTTTTTGACTAAGCAAAAGTTATAAGTTTATGTCATGCAAACGAAGTCGTGAAAAAGTACTAGTTAATAGTATAAAATGTCGGAACTTGAAAAAGGATTTGAAGTACTTAATTTGTTTAGCGATCGCCTGTGTCCGAAATTCGACTATCGACTAAATAATAAAATCTCTTTTAACAAGAGACGATCCGAAAACCGTAAATTTTTAGTTACTAAAGTTGAGTTTTTAGTTAGTTATTCCCGGGTCGGGCAATTTATACCTAAAATGTGTTTTTCAGTTTTCTGATAAAAATAACGTTGCCCGGGATTGAACAATTGCCCGGATAGCCATAGGCTTGCTACCTATCACATGGTGAAACTAAGTGTCTTCAGCTTCAGATGCACTGGTTATACCTCTGCCTACCTGTACGGGGATATGTGCATTAAAATACTTTTCTAATAATATATTTTTATAGAGTTTGCCTGCGATGTGTAGACATCTCTTGTATAGAGACTTGTATCTTGTATCTTGAGATCTTGTATAGACATCATCTTCTGTAGAGAAGATGGTCATAATTTTCCATCGGGAGAGTCATCTGCTTGTTTGACATAAAAATACAGGTGATATTCGGTAATTCAGTTATTGGAACGAAGTTTTGGAACGAAGTTCCTTACGGCAGGCTTGGAGGGGATAGGGATTTTGCTGCGCGACCGAACTGAAAAAAATGTGATAGTAAAACCGTAAGAAAAATGCGTGGAATAAAAGCGTTAAATGAGACGTGCGCAGGCGCGACAGTCGCGTACACAAGCGAGTAGTGCCGTTTAGCCGAAGGAAGTTCGTTTCTACCTGGTGTCCCGCGACACCACATCATTTTTATATAAATAGCTTCACGGATTAAGTCGTAAACAGATCGTGTGTCAACAATTAGCAACTTCCGTGACATAAACACTGTTAATATAATACCCGGCGGCGGTAACCACACAACGCAATTTCAGTGGGATGATTCTATTATTTTATAACATCCCCGCGTTTAAGGATAAACTGCCTTATTATCAGGAGATTAAAGAATTCAAAAATATCAGATACTAAGCTTCGCCCGCGAGTAGATTAACATGTCGATATAGTTTTTTATACAAATTTCATCACCTATTTCAGCTCTTTAGGGGTTGATTTTTGAAAAAAAATTAGCCTATGTTTGACTGCAGATATTCAATTATTTCCATGCCAAATTTTATGAAAATCGTTCCAGTGGTTTAGCCGTGAAAGCGTTACAGACAGACAGACTTTCACATTTATAATATAAGTATGGATGATGATGATTTTTGAGAGCTCCAAATTAAAAAAATCTAAAATTTATTAGATTCAGGAGAGTTTCATTAATTAGGAAAGTCGTGTGTTTGCTATCTTGCGATAAAAATGCAGGTGACATTTGGTAATTCAGTTGTAATATAAATAGTAAACAAATTGTGTGTGAACAATTAGCAACTTCCGTGTCATAACACTGAATATAATACCCGGCGGCAGTAACCACACAACGCAATTTCAGTGAGACAATTCTATTATTTTATGACATATCCGCGTTTGAGAATAAACTAAATAAATTATCTAATCTCCTGATAATAAGTTATCAGGAGATTAGATAATTCAATAATATTAGATTCTAGCTGATCCGCGAATAGATTAACCTGTCGTCGATATAGGTTTTCATACCAATACCAATTTCATCCCCTACTTCAGCCCTTTAGGGATTGATTTTTAAAAAAAACCAGCCTATGTTTGACTCCAGATCTTGAACTATTTCCATGCCAAATCTCATAAAATTCGTTCTAGCGGTTTAGCCGGGAAAGCGTTACAGACAGACAGACTTTCACATTTATAATATAAGCATGGATGAAGATTTTCGAGAGCTCCAAAGATAAAAAATCAGAGTTTCATTAATTATAATCGCAAGATAAATAAAATAATCGCAAGATAGCAAACATAAGTCATATGTTTGCTATCTTGCGATAAAAAATGCAGGTGATATTTGGTAAGTCAGTTGTAATATAATTAATAGTAAACAGATCGTGTGTGAACAATTAGCAACTTCCGTGACATAACACTGGATATAAAACCCGGCGGCAGTAACCACACAACGCAATTTCAGTGAGACAATTCTATTATACCGTCGCCTACGTCCTTGATGCTCCGATCAGCCAAAAAACTGATGATCCCCTTGCATTATTTCGCGGGAAGCCCATAAGACAGAAGCTTAGAAAGAAGCGCTCTGTGGCCTGTGCCATACCCTATCAAAGACCTTCGCTATGTCTAAACTGGAGGAGGCATTGGCTGTTACAGCCAATGCTTCCCCCTTGGACTCAACAGCCTGCGCCTAGCGATGTGTAAGGTATACTAGAAGATCACCAGCTGATCTACCGCGCACGGAAACCCTACTGGCGGTCATTAATCAGCTGGTGCTCCTCTAAATACTTTAAAAACTGGCAGTTAATTATCTTCTCCATGATTTTGGAGAACAAGGAGGTAATGGCTATCGGTCGACAGTTTGACGAATTCGAAGGATCACCTTTTTAGGTACAGGATGCACTAAGGCCGTCTTCCACGATTTCGGTACTACGCCAATATTTTTGAACTCGTCAATCTCCTAATAGTAAGGAAATTTATTCTTAAAGTTATTATACACGAGCGACACCACAGACCACATGAATACTAACAGACACGTCATTGGAAAGGAAACGTGTGGCCGCGCATATGAGCAAACGCTCCTATTACAGTCAAAAATTTCATACATTTGTAGGTTACATTATATTGTGGCAAAATAGAAATAAACCATGCTGTTTTATCGTACCGCATGAAATGATAAGGTTTAAAAATTACCGTTGAAATGATTTTATTTCATCGTTAAGTAATATAACTCTGTATTTCTGTATGTAAATGCAAGCTTTTTCCCGTGTTTGTCCCGGGCTCCTTTGAAGAATAGACCAACTGCCGTTCTGCCAGGCAAGTCGTAAAAGGCGACCAATTGGCTATGCGAGTCACTACCATCGTAGTTACTAGGTGGTAGAGGTCTGCATTGTCTCTCCCGGGTCTGGTACCAAAGCCTTACCTATTCCTGCCGCAATGGCGTCAGTGCTTGTCGCTGTCGTGTTCCGGTTTGGAGGGTAGGGTAGCCGGCAAACTTATGCATGTGGCATTAGACCTCGCCACAAGATAGCAACGCACCATGAACACCTTTGGTGTCTATAGGCGATGGTTGACTTTCCATAAGGAGACCCGTCTGCTTGTTTGCTATCTTATGCTTATAAAAAAACACTGTAGTGACAAGTATAAATGCTATTACAGCACGAATATCTAAGGTGGTGGCATCACTAAATAGTATAAAACAAAGTCGCTTTCTCTGTCTGTCCCTATGTCCCTATGTATGCTTAAATCTTTAAAACTACGCAATAGCGTTTTTTTTAATAGATAGATTGATTCTTGAGGAAGGTTTTAATATATAAACTTTTCCGATATTTTGACGGGAACAAAAGCTACACGGATGAAACCGCGAAAAAATGAGCGCAATATTTTAAATTGTGCGCTCATCTATATACATATAATAAAATCGTAGGAAAGTCAAAACTCTACATTGAATATTTTTTTAAAAGAATACTTGGGGCGTGATCTACAATCGATATCGAAGCCAAAAATATAGTTTTTTAAATTTTGTTTGTCTGTTTGTCTGTATGTATGTCCGGGGTAAACTCAAAAAGTACTGCATGGATTTACATCAAATTTTGCATGAATATTACTGACAGGTCGGGTCAACATATAGGCTACATATTATCACGCTATCGCCTACGGGGGAGGAGCAGTGCGGAGTAAACGAAATCCGCGCGGACGAAGTCGCTGGCAACAGCTAGTTTCAAATAGAATCGCGTCGGTCGCGATACTGACAATTTTATTACTTTTTGTACATTGCTTTGTAAAAACAACTATAAGTCTTGCACTTAAGGTTGGATATGCAAAACATATATTTTTGCATATCTATAAGTTATAACTATTTGTGTGAAATTAGCAACAGTTTTGATTGTCAGTTTTATACGGGACTGTGCATCTTGGATTTTTTATATCAATGGGTGGTGGTACCAAACTCGGTAGAGACATTGCAGAACTCTGCCACCTAGTGGATAGTTACGTTGATAGTGACAATTATTAGCATTCTATTTTTTTTATTTTTTTCATGACATTAGATAGCAAACAAGCTGATAACTTTCCTGATAGAAAGATAAATTATTGCCTATAGATATCAAAGATGTTAAAGGTGCGTTGTTACCGTGTGGCAGGATGGCAATGTCACATGCATAAGTCTATCGGCTACCTTACCCAAACCGGAACACGACAATAAATATATATGAATATATATTCACAGGACAAATTACACTTACTGATCTAACCCCAAAGTAAGCAAATTATTTGCTTGTGTTATGGGTGTTAGTCAACGATACTAATACATAGAAATACATATGTAAATACTGGAATATATTTAATAAACACCCAAACCTTTTCCCCGTGTTGGTTCCGGGCTCCTTTGAAGAATAGACCAACTGCCGTTCTGCCAGGCAGGTCGTAAAAGGCGACCGATTGGCTATGCGAGTCACTACCATCGTGGCTAATAGGTGGTAGAGTTTTGCATTGTCTCGCCCGGGTCAGGTACCACCGCCTTACCTATTCCTGCCGCAATAGCGTCAGTGCTTGTCGCTGTCGTGTTCCGGTTTGGAGGGTAAAGTAGCCGGTAAACTTATGCATGTGGCATTAGACCTCGCCACAAGATAGCAACGCACCATTAACACCTTTGGTGTCTATAGGCGATGGTTGACTCTTTCCATCAGGAGACCCATCTGCTTGTTTGCTATCTTATGATATAAAAAAAAAAAACTTGGAAATACAAACATTTATGCTCATCACACAAATGCTAGTCCTCGTTGGGGATCGAATCCAAGTCCCGTCGATTGCGTAGTCTGGGCCTGTCAGGGTCGCTAACCACTCGACCAACGGGGCTGTCAAATGATAAGCATTGACGCTATTGCGGCAGGAATAGGTAAGGCGGTGGAACTAAATACCCGGGACGTTACGGAAATCTACCACCTAATAGGTAGTAATGATAGCTGTGACACGTATATAGCAAATCGATCACCTTTTACGATCTACCTGACAGAACGGCAATTGGTATATTCTTTAAAGCAGCCCGGACCAACACGGGGGATGCGAGTCACTACCATCGTGGCTAATAGGTGGTAGAGTTTTGCATTGTCTCGCCCGGGTCAGGTACCACCGCCTTACCTATTCCTGCCGCAATAGCGTCAGTGCTTGTCGCTGTCGTGTTCCGGTTTGGAGGGTAAAGTAGCCGGTAAACTTATGCATGTGGCATTAGACCTCGCCACAAGATAGCAACGCACCATTAACACCTTTGGTGTCTATAGGCGATGGTTGACTCTTTCCATCAGGAGACCCATCTGCTTGTTTGCTATCTTATGATATAAAAGAAAAAAAACTTGGAAATACAAACATTTATGCTCATCACACAAATGCTAGTCCTCGTTGGGGATCGAATCCAAGTCCCGTCGATTGCGTAGTCTGGGCCTGTCAGGGTCGCTAACCACTCGACCAACGGGGCTGTCAAATGATAAGCATTGACGCTATTGCGGCAGGAATAGGTAAGGCGGTGGAACTAAATACCCGGGACGTTACGGAAATCTACCACCTAATAGGTAGTAATGATAGCTGTGACACGTATATAGCAAATCGATCACCTTTTACGATCTACCTGACAGAACGGCAATTGGTATATTCTTTAAAGCAGCCCGGACCAACACGGGGGATTAAAGTAATTAATCTGTAATAGTCCCGTATTCCCGGGACCTCAATAAACACAACATGGGAACATAAGGACACATGGGGAAAATGCTTTTCCCGGAAACATATGTTGATCCCGTGGGATTCCTTAAAGTAATCCCACAGCAGCTGCATGTACATAAATATAGATTGGCACTGAACGCGGTCACCTGGTTCGTTTGTCTGGCGCTAATTATAAATATGGCGAAGTTCCTTGTCTGTGTTTGAAATGAATATTTTCAGCCGGTTCGTTTTAAGTAGGTATAGTACAATAAACAAGCGCAGTTTTCCAAGATGACTGGAACATTATTTTAATGGATGAATGAAAAGGAAGTTCTTCCCGGCCAGGCAAGTTGTACTGCCTAACGACCGAAGCCCATATTTTACGAAGCTTCGAACCATGTATATAGTGTGTTCAAGATAAATAATTGGGATATCGCGATTCAGGATTTTATTTTTTAATTTCATCATTTTCTATTTTTTAATATTTTTCTTGTAGCGTTTGTAGATTGCTTGAACCGCTACAAACAAATTTCTGGATACTAAGATATTGTAGGAAATTCAAAATCAATTGCTTGAAAAATCTCGAGAAAACACCACGCAATGTAACGCAATGGAAACAATAGTTCCATGTCACACGCACATACTAACGTCATCGTGAAAATAGAAATCTTCCTAGAACCTCAAAACGTTGAGTAGTGATGAAAACTCAACTTCCGAAAATGGAGATGAAATCGATAAATTCCTTTAGTGGGAAGTGAAAAACTTTTTCAAACATTCAAGTGATTGTAGAGTTTTGCAATATCTTGCAGGAATTTGGCAGGAAAAAACCACATTCATATTTTTCCTGCCTCATAAGTTTCAATGCTTTTCACTGTCATGTTCCCTTTCTCACGGTAACCTTACCCTATAATCTTATCATGTAAATTTACGCATATGCCTTTACAACCTACCCCAAAGTTGCAATATTCATTTCCTATCCTCAACTCGACCTCATCACGAGTAAAACAAGCTTATCACTAAACTACACGCAGTCCTGTATAGCAACGTATTAATAAGTATTGATTGCCTAGAAGTTAAGTAGTTTATAGATAAGATAAACAGATAGCCGGATTTTCCCAGAAAAAACAAGTTTGTCTATAACAAGACCCATATAAAAGGTACACTGCTTGTGATATCAAGAATCCAGATTAAGTATATGCCTCGTTCACATACTAGATAAAAGGCTTAATGTTTAAGAGCAGATGATTTCACGAAGGTCATTAGACACTTAACATGAAAATAGTACCTTGGCGACTCGAGATCTTGTCAATTTCTCATTAAATCCGATATTCGATAAACGAGTTTTTCTACATTTTCACGTTTTGAAGTCATGGGAATCTTTTCCGGTAATTTCACGATGACGTCAATATGACGTAATTTATGTTTGTATTTATGCCTCTTATTACTTTTGAACGGATCAAAACACAGTTTGATTCCGCTAAACTTAGATTTCCTGAAAAACTGAACCGATTTGGCCCAGAAGAGAAATTTTGAAAAACTTAAAAAGACAGCGAAACAATGTTTTTACGATCATTCACATCAGATAATACATTAATCTGAAAGTTAATTTAATAGCTTTCAGATCAATGTATTGATTGATTACAAAGTTTTATCAACATTTTTTCTTTTTAAAACTACGTCCAATGCCGCAAATTGCATCTGCAATTTATCTATTCCAGAGTTATCGTTGACGAAAAATGTTGAAAAAAGTTTTTTTCGACCTAAATTCGAGATTTTTCAAATACTTGACGTTTAACCTTTTGCAATAATTTAGTACTTAGAAATCGCGTCGAAGGCCGTTGCAAGAATAAAAATTGTATCAAGTTTTTAAAAGTTACAGCTTTCGAAATAAGTCGCTTAGATTTTTCTCCGTATTAGTCCGGGTTCCTTTGAATAAAACACCCACTGCCGTTCTGCTAGTTAGGTCGGAAAAGGCAGCCGATTGACTACAATTCCGCAATGCCCCGTGTATTTGGTACCACCGTCTTACCTATTTCTGCCACAATAGCGTCAATGCTTGTCATTGTCGTGTTCCGGTTTGGAGGGAAGGTAGACTTATGAAAGTGACATTACGATCCCACCACACGGATAAAATCTTTACGCGCCATTAACATCTGTGGTGTCTATGGGCGATTATTTCTCTTTCCATCATGAGCCTAAGATATAAAGAGAGAAATGTATATTTTTTTGTATAATTATCAAGAAACTTTAATCACAGATGAGTTTGCACAAGTAAAGAAATAACCATAATAAAATTCAAACAAAGCCGTAGGTTAAAGCAAACTTAAGCAAAAGCTCGCGAAATACTCGCTACAAAACTTAAAAGTTCGAAGGTAATCCAGTGTATCCGCTTCAAACCGGTTCGAACCAGTATTAACCAGACGAACAGTGCATTGACCTTCGCATTCGCTAGATTAAAGATACTTCGAACCAACTTTCAAAAGGAAAGTTCTCGATTCATCCTGCTAATATTTAATTCTATTGAACTCAGTATTAATTTTTTGTATAATCGTTTTTTTTTTTTTGGAAAAAACTTTTTTTATATTTATTTCTTTATTATTTATTTAAAATTTTATGCACAGTTGAGTACATAAGTGGACTAAATGCTACATGGCATTCGCTACTAGTCAACCCAAATTGATCGGAAAAAGGAGCCCAAAACGGAAAAAATAAATCTATCTATACGTATAATAAAATCGTAGAAAGTCAAAACTGTACATTGAATATTTTTTTAAAAGAATACTTGGGGCGTGATCTACAATCGATATCGAAGCCAAAAATATAGTTTTTAGAATTTTTGTCTGTTTGTATGTCTGTTGTCTGTTTGTATGTATGTCCGGGGTAAACTCAAAAAGTACTGCATGGATTTACTTCAAATTTTGCATGAATATTACTAACAGGTCGGGTCAACATATAGGCTACATATTATTACGCTATCACCTACGGGGGAGGTGCTGTGCGGAGTAAACGAAGTCCGCGTGGGCGAAGTCGCTGGCAACAGCTAGTACATAATATTACGTCCTAATATACGGTCTAATTATAAGCGTGTTGCATATTATGGTTTTTGATTAGAAATTACCTCATGGAGACGTGGATTGGATACTTTCCATTACCGACACTTGGTGGAATCACATATTAAAATTTATCATATTTATCTACCCCCATTGGGTCTATCCCCTTGAGGGTTGATGGACCACACTCTGAGAAACCCTGTTCTATGGTCTTTGATTAGATCATCTTCGCTAAATAGTAGTATGTCGCTTTAACACAGCAAAAACAAAAAAGAAATAAATATTATTTATATTTACCCAAATAGGTGCGTGGAATGAATTTATCGTAAAAACTTAAAAAAAAAGTATCTTCACGCCCATATCCCCGAAGAAGTAGGCAGAGGTACAACAAGTGCACCCACGATTAGCCGAAGATACTTAGTCCCACAAATGTGATAGGTGGCAAGCCTTTCACCAACCGGGCACTTTCCAATCCCGAGCAACTTTGTGTTTCTCAGAAAACTGAAAAAACACATTTTTATGTGCCCGACCCGGGAATCGAACCCGGGACGGAACCGGAACCCGGAACGCATTTTTTTTAAAAACTTATTTAAAAAAATGCGTTCGAAGAAAGGGTATTTTAAGCTTAAAATCAGATGTTTTAAAATTCTTAAATTTAAACTTAAATACCCTATATATGCTTATTAAGCTATTGCACAGCTTCTATCGCGGGCCTTGAGCGTGGAGACCGAATCCAGAAATTCCGTAACGTAAAAAAACCTAAAACCCCCCACTCCGATCGACACAGCGGTGATACTAATTTTATCTATCGATAAATACCAGAACTTTTAATGACTTTTTGAAATATCACGCTTGTCTCTTTAGTTCAGCAACCCGCCTTTAGGTGGCATTGGTTGTATTGAAAACTACCGTAATCAGGTGTTTGTGAGAAAGTATATAGGTGTATAGGTATTTATCATGGAACATAGAACAAGGGGAAGTGAAGAGTGGACGTGCGGCGTGCATCACTATTATGCGCTGTTACTCTAAATTACCTTAGTGATACTTACCATATCTTTAGGAGGTAGTCGTCGTGCGAAAATCTATTATACACTGAATTATGCCGTATTGTGCCATCCTTGAATGCAGGAATGATAGTAGAATACAGATGATTAAAGATGGAGATATTTCATATCATCCGAAAGTACAATTTTCATTTTATTTTAATTAAATTCCTGATGTAATATAATCTCTAATGATATAATAGAAAGTCAAGCTAAAATCAGCCGTACACCTTACATATAAAGTTCATTTTAGGTTGACCTAATTTTTCTAGAAAGATATGAGTAATGACAGTCATTACGTATATCGTTCTAGAAAGTTCTCTACTCAAATATGACCAACTGAAAACTACGGAAAAATCAATACTGCCATCTATTTTAGAATAGCGAAACTATTTAAGATTATAGTTTCACTATTGTACAAATAGATGAGACTATTTTGAATAGACTACAAAAGGACGTAAATACTCTTTTTTTTGTAGCAATATAAAATTTATTGTAACTCAGTTTGGTATATTTTTCTGTGGTATAAATGTTCTGTTTGTGTGTTTCGGATTATTGTTGTTTAAAATTAAAACGACCAATGAAACAATGTTTGCATTAGTAGTTTATATGCAATAATGCTTATGCATGAATTTTATTTCATCACAGAAGGATTAACAGTTGGGGCCCATTCAATTTTTAGCTATCAAATTTTCACAAAGGGCCCCCACTGTTAATCGTTCTGTGATGAAGTAAAATTCATGAATTGTTTTATATATATGTAGGTTTATCGATTACAGAACTATTTCAGTGGTGAAGTTAATCATTATTACTTAACACGATTCTAAACTACTGGGCTTGTTTCCTTCTTTTTAACTTTCATTTCAGTCAATGAACCTTTTCGAAAGATTAAATGCAGTCGGGTTTTTTGTTTTCGATAAAAAAAATTATAATGCTTAAATTCACAAAAAAAGCTTTCTAGATTAATATTACTTGAATTCACAATTATCGTATACTATTTTAAGCTATTCACGTCGCAATATATCGTCAGCATAGATATAATACGTTTTTGCATCTCTCATCTTGAAGATAAATAATCTTCATGATGAGAGATTAGAGATTTCAACCACTTAAAAGTTACAAAATGCAAAACGTTTGTTTACAGTAACAAAACAAAATATTTGTCACTCGTTCACAGATTTTTTGTTACTTTAGAATGATAGTAAGAGTAGCATTTTATACAGCCTTCTGTGTTGTAAATTTCATCTATAGTCTGTACAAATAAATAAAATTGGAGTGTTTGTTTGTAATATTAAAATAACCGCTTTTTACTAAATACATATGGATGTATACACGATACATATACCAAAATAACATTTTTTTACAATTTTTGTCTGTCTGTTAGTTCCGCCTAATCTCTGGAAAAACCGTCCGTCCCGTCAAAATCGATCTAACCGATCGATTTTGACGGGACGGACGGACTTTCACTGGCAGATAACTGATGTGATAGGGAATAACTTAGGCTCATTTTTTCGAAATTTTCCCACGCGGACGAAGTCACGGGCTCAGCTAGTAATAAAGAATATCGTATTTACACTGTTTTTGTGTTGTAGCACTCATCCCGTGTTTGGGAAAACTTTAAAAACAGCAAAGAAAAATATCGACACGCAGGATTTGAACCTGCAACCGACTTTAAGGAGACGGTCGCAGGCCTAAATCCTGCGTATCGATACTTTGCTGCATTTTATACAATAGTTTATTTAACATTTTCATTTTACCTATCTAACTAAACTTGTTGTTGTACATAAGTAAAAGAAAGTGTTGCGATTAAGTTAATGTCAGAGTGCTAAGTGTGAGTTTTTCTTTTCGCATTCGATCGTGAGCGCGTTTGGAGTTTACTAGTAATTTGTATGTGATTTGTACAGCGCCACCTAGTGGTAAACGTGAAAAACCAGTTTTCCACTAGGTGGCGCTGTACAAATCACATACAAATTCCTAGTAAATTCGAAACGCGCTCACGATCGAATGCGAAAAGAAAAACTCACACTTAGCACTCTGAAAAGAAAAGCTTTGCTTGATTTAGAAATAAGAAAAAGCATACAAGTTTGATTAGTTTCATGACTTCCCAATGCGCAATGCATTGGGAAGTCATGAAACTAATCATGAAAGTGTTCATTAAATTCTAGTATGTTCTCTAGTTATATCGTACATTTTTTTATATCATAAGATAGTAAACAAGCAGATAGATCTCCTCATGGAAAGAGTTAACCATCACCTATAGACACCAGAGATGTTAATGGTGCGTTGCTATCTTGTGGCGAGATTTAATGCCACATGCATAAGTTTACCGGCTTATTTACCATCCAAACTCGAACATGACAGTGACAAGCACTGACGCTATTACGGCAGGAATAGGTGGAACAAGACCCGGGCGAGACAATGCAGAACTCTTCCACCTAGTAGCCACGATGGTAGTGACTCGTATTGTCAATCGGTCGCCTTTTACGACCTGCCTGGCAGAACGACAGTTGGCCTGTTCTTTAAAGGAGCCCGGAACCAACACGGGGGAACACACATTATATTAATTTTATAAATTCGGCTGACGCTATATTCTTTAAGCATTTTCTCCTTTTAATTAAGAAAAAAAAAACAATGTTTAATTATTAAATATTCATAGCCTTGTCAGGATTTATTTACCAACCCACTCGCGATATATTTCTTGACATAAATAAAAATAAATAAATATTCACGGGACAAATTACACTGACTGATCTAACCCCAACGTAAGCAAATTATTTCTTGTGTTATGGGTGTTAGTCAACGATACTAATACATAGAAATACATATATAAATACTGGAATATATTTAATAAACACCCAATTTCGGAAATACAAACATTTATGCTCATCACACAAATGCTTACCCCCGTCGGGGATCGAACCCGATCCCCGTTGATTGCATAGTCAGGGTCGCTAACCACTGGACCAACAGGGCGGTCAAATTACAATTATTGTATTATCAGTGTAATGTTAAAAAAATTTTTTTTTAAAATTAAAATTTAACATTACACTAATTATAAAAATTAGTTATTATAAAATTAGTGTAATCTATATATATAAAAATCAATTGCTGTTCGTTAGTCTCGCTAAAACTCGAGAACGGCTGAACCGATTTGGCTTATTTTGGTTTTGAATTAATTGTTGAAGTCCAGGGAAGGTTTAAAAGGTGAGAAAATATAGAAAAATAAATAAGAGTAGTTAAAAAGGCAGAACAACGTTTGCCGGGTCGGCTAGTGTTAAATAAAAAAAAACAGATTTAAATTATTTTTTATTTAACATTACACTAATTAATAAAATCATAGGAATAATATTTCCATTACACTAATTATCACGGCTTATGAGATACAGCCTGGTGACAGACAGACGGACAGATAGACAATGAGAGCTTAGTAATATGGTCCTGTTTTTACCTTTTAGGTGCGAAACCCTAAAAAGTTGAATCTTATTATAAAAAAGTGTTTTTGATTGATAAAAATAAAAAAAGACGTGTGGCACTCGGAGACTGCCGCGGTAAAGCTATTACATAGCATTTTTTATCAACTTATGCAATTACAATTATATATTTATTTTATTTATGCAGTATTTTTTTTTCTTTGTTTATTCATATTTAAAACACTGTACACAAATTATACGAGTACAGATATTTACTGTTGTACGTAGATGATAAATACCTATACACCTATATACTTTCTCACAAACAGCTGATTACGGTAGTTTTCCAATACAACCAATGCCACCTAAAGGCGGGTTGCTGAACTAAAGAGACAAGCGTGATATTTCAAAAAGTCATTAAAAGTTCTGGTATTTATCGATAGATGGAAAAACTAAAAAGTATCACCGCTGTGCCTTTTATATTTTATTTCTAACGATTTACTATATTCACTTAGAAGAGATTTGTTGTCTTTAATTTAACATTACGTTCCTATTTTTAATCTATTTTATGTACATTTTTCTATATTTATTTTACATTGCTTTCTTGACTGTGAAGTTAAGTTTACTTTATATAGGTGCCGCAAGACTTATTTTTTATATATATATTTTACATAAAGTATGTAACACTATATATATTTTAAACACTTATTTACTTTCAGTTACTATCTTGCTGCAACTATTCGTCATTTTCTGGATGGATTTCTATTTGTATGTTTGTGTTTCTGTATGTTTGTTTTTCTATATGTTTATGTTTCTGTGTTTTGTGTTCCTGTATGATGTTTCTATATATTTGTCTTCCTGAGTGTTTGTATATCCCAAGACTCCCCTAAAATTGTACATTTGTTTATTTAATTGTATATATTGATAGTATCTAAATAAAACTTTGTGATAATAAAAATAAAATAAAATTTTTTGATAGTTAAATTTCAATAGAACTATATTTATTCACTCTATAAAGACTAAAAGATTTAGTTATGTATGTATAATATATCCTTCCTATCCCTATAGGGATTTAAAATGAAGGTCTATTTATGCAGGTCTATATGTACAAGTCTTATAATACTCTTGAAACCTATTTATAGGCTGGCGTGAAGTTTTTTTTTACACTTATGGTTCTGATTGCTAACCTTGTCAAGGGTTAGGTCTAGGTAAGTTTTTTTGCACAAGTATTGGTCCTAAACTAAGTAAATGCTCTGTATTGAGACAGTCTGATTACGTTGTGAAACAATTACACCCTTATCAATAAATATTAAAAGAGCCCACTAAGATATACTATACACAATAAAGTTTTTCAAAATTTTACAATAAAATAGCACCCCGTAAAAGAGTTGGCGTGAAGATATGTATGTCCAAAATATTTTACATATAATATTTAAATACCTCGTTCCAAAATTTGTTGATCAGCAAAGATACAAGTCTTATCGTTTTAATGTCGATCTAGAGTTTCTTATACTCTAAGTCTATTATTCTATATAACAAGAAAAAGAAAAATATTTTTAGTCTAAGATTTTTGTTTCTATATTACACTATTTATAAGACACAATACTCTAAACAACTATAAGTACAAAACAAAACAAGGTACTTATAGAAATATAAAAATGCAAGACTGTACTCAATAGAGTATATACACTACAATCTCTCTCCCGATCACTATATGGGTCTGGCGTAATGATATGTTGGTGTTAATATGCGCTCTTACTATTTAACCTTAAAGCTATTCAATTAGACTTATTTACATATAATTTTTTCTTAACTCTTAATACCCATAAAGGGTCTGGCGTGATAGTATTTGTAAGTGCTCTTTTTATTTATTATAATTGAACAGAAAGATCTGTTTACACTATCTAAAAGTTTTACTCTATTGTTTATATTACTCTTACTATGCCTCCAAAAATTTGGCGTGAAGATATTTTTCTATACTCGTTCTTTATATAATATAATTGGCAATAATTTGAGTTACACTTTCCTAAAAACTAACTTTACTATTAATGTTGCTCTTTCTGCCCCACAAGTGATTCGGCGTGAAGATACTGTTGTGTATACTATAATTTGTCGTAATAATGGATATAATAAGCCTACGGTTAGCCACGGTCGGTTTTGTCCTATGCTATTATCACTATATTATACACTGTACACCACACTAGGAGTTGGCGTGATGATATATCTAAGCACTATATTTGTGTTTTAACTATGCTACAATTTTTACATCTAATTTAATGTAATTAGATTACAGTTAAAAATTTATAATCAACACTGGTCACCCCTTTAAATTTGTCGTGCCGGGCGGAGTGGCGGGTGTTAGGTTTTTTCGTTACGGAATTTCTGGATTCGGTCTCCACGCTCAAGGCCCGCGATAGAAGCTATGCAATAGCTTAAAAAACTGATTTAAATTATTTTTTAATTAACATTACACTAATTAATAAAATCATAGGAATAATATTTCCATTACACTAATTATCACGGCTTATGAGATACAGCCTGGTGACAGACAGACGGACAGATAGACAGTGAGGGCTTAGTAATATGGTCCTGTTTTTACCTTTTAGGTGCGAAACCCTAAAAAGTTGAATCTTATTATAAAAAAGTGTTTTTGATTGATAAAAATAAAAAAAGAAGTGTGGCACTCGGAGACTGCCGCGGTAAAGCTATTGCATAGCATTTTTTATCAACTTATGCAATTACAATTATATATTTATTTTATTTATGCAGTATTTTTTGAAGTGAAAACTTCTTTAGGCGCGTTGAGCGTTTTGGTAGAGGGTAAAATCCTCGGTTCGCGTCACCGACATGCTAATGATAATAAATAGTATATCTATAGCTATGTTTTGCATATAGTTTTAATTACTCTCAACTTAATAGTTCCGTTTTCACTTCTATCGGCAGTCCCACGACTGCTACTGTTTTTTTTTTCTTTGTTTATTCATATTTAAAACACTTTGTACACAAATTATACGAGTACAGATATTCACTGTGTACGTAGATGATAAATACCTATACACTTATATACTTTCTCACAAACAGCTGATTACGGTAGTTTTCCAATACAACCAATGCCATCTAAGGCGGGTTGCTGAACTAAAGAGACAAGCGTGATATTTCAAAAAGTCATTAAAAGTTCTGGTATTTATCGATAGATGGAAAAACTAAAAAGTATCACCGCTGTGCCGGTCGGAGTGGGGGGTGTTAGGTTTTTTTCGTTACGGAATTTCTGGATTCGGTCTCCACGCTCAAGGTCCGCGATAGAAGCTATAAAATAGCTTAAAAAATAAAACAAGGCATTGGTAGGTATACAATATCTGAACTTGTTTTATAATCAGGAGAGGCACCTACATAACTTGTTTGCTATCTTTCGGTAAATAATTATTACCATTCGATAAAAATTAAAATATAGTTTGTATTTTATTTTATTTTTACAATGTTTTTTGTGCAAATTTTATCAAATTATTTTACACGTTTATATTTAAGCACTAGCTGATCACCCTGGCTTCGCATAAGTGATAAATATATTAAAAAATGACACAAAATCTACCGTTTACATTACGACCATGCGAAATAAATATAATTACTGGTGAATTCAACCAATATTTATTTATTTTATTTGGCTTGCCAACAGAAAGTACCCGGACTAGATTTTATTACGATTCGTATCGATGTCCAACACTAGCGGTAGTGACGTCACAACGACACAATGGCGAATTCAAATATTGCAAATCATTCATTCGCAACCAATTTATTACTTCAACTTATCTTTTTATTGTGCAACTTTTGTGCAAAGCTGTTGCCAGCGACTTCGTCCGCGCGGAGTTCGTTTACTCCGCACTACCCCTCCCCGTAGGTGATAGCGTGATAATATGTAGCCTATATGTTGACCCGACCTGTAAGTAATATTCATGCAAAATTTGAAGTAAATCCATGCAGTACTTTTTGAGTTTACCCCGGACATACATACAGACAAACAGACAAAAATTCTAAAAACTATATTTTTGGCTTCGATATCGATTGTAGATCACGCCCCAAATATTCTTTTAAAAAAACTTAAGAGGTGTCAAGGGACACCCGGATGGAACGAGGTTCCTTTTAGTATTATTTACAAAAAACCTGTATACACTCAACAAAAATAATCGTCGCGACACCACACTGTTCAATGCGAAATAGAAATGAAAATATCTGGCTTGCTTTCTATAAGAGAGAGAGAGAGGGAGAGAGAGAGAGAGAGAAAAACATCCGCACGCCGCACAACTTACAATACCTTACTATAGCAAAAATTATGACAACTTTTCGCAAGAATTTTTTCCGTTAGGCCCCCTTTCACAACGCGCGATAAGGAACTTCGTAGAATTTCGACCCACGGTCGAATTTCGGCACCCGGTCGAATTTCGGAACCAGGTCGAATTTCGGCACCCGGTCGAATTTCGACCCGCGGTCGAATTTCGGCACCCGGCCGAATTTCGACCCACGGTCGATTTCGGCACCCGGTCGTATTTCGACCCACGGTCGAATTTCGGCACCCAGTCGAATTTCGACCCGTGGTCGAATTTCGGTACCCGGTCGAAATTCGACCGGCGGTCGAAACTCGGCAACCGATCGAATTTGACACTCGTTCGAAATTCGACTGTCCGTCGAAATTCAACTTTAGGTCGAAATTCGACATTCGGCTGAAATTCTGTATAAATGTCGAACATTTGGCACTAGAAAAAAGTAAACTCAATCAAATAGTAGATAGACTCTTTCACTTTCAATACACGAGCTAAAGGGCTGGATATTTCTGTGCTTACAATATACATAAAGAAAAAACAAAATTACAATGTGCATAAAGTGTCGTGACAACTTTTCGTAAGATTTTTTTCCGTCCCCCTTTCACAACGCGCGATAAGGAACTTCGTTCCAAAAATATTCAGTGTACAGTTTTGACTTTCCTACGATTTTATTATATGTATAGATTATTATATTATTTCAAAATACTGTCCATACATATTTCAAGCCAGAATTCCCGAGCTAATAGCAAAGGCACTGGCCCCCAAACACACTAGTATGATTTTCGCATTTTTGCAATAAAAACTTACAAAACTTACAAATAATATTTATAATTCAATTTCTAGTAATATTTATGTTAGAATTAGTTAGATGTAAGGTTTTAAAAAACATTATTTAAAATTATAATAATTAATTTCAATAATTACCTTGAATAGAATCCGGTGCTATATCTATCTATATCTATACATATATACATACAATAAAACTGTAAGAGGTCGATTTCTGTACATTGAAGATATTTTAAATTTTTTTTTGGAAGATACTCTTTAATCGATACTGAAGCGAGAAATGTAATTTTTTTAATTTTTGTGTGTCTGTCTGTCTGTCTGTATCAAGGCCGCGCATCACGCCGAATATACTGAACAGATTCAAATGAAATTTAGCATAATTAGAGTTCATACTCCGAAGAAGGTTATAGGAATTTTTTTATCCCAAAATTCAGTACGGTTCCTGCGGGATAGGGGATGAAAACAAAAACGTATATTTAGCTTTAATTCATTAACCTGCGGCCCTACCATGAACTCTTATAGCAGGTCAATTTTAGCCGATAATTAAACTGTCCTGCTATTTCGTACCATGAAAGCGTTATCTAACAGGCCAGTCAGTGACCACGTGACCTATGCCGGCGAGCGATCGTTTTACTATTCAAACCAACTTCTGCCCTGCGTTTGCGTACCATGAAGTGTTTTTGTCAGACCGAAATCGATATTTGAACTGCTAATGTGTCATAATATTGCCGGTCAATTGCAGATGGAAAAAAGTAACTTTTATTGGATTGCTTTGTCTTAAATATACTGTAAACGTAGGTATTTTTTAGTATTACTGCTATTCCTAGCCCTAGTCCTATTAGGAATTTATACTGTATATATTTTG
The DNA here is from genome assembly GCA_036924255.1 of Apodemia mormo. Classification (NCBI taxonomy): domain Eukaryota; kingdom Metazoa; phylum Arthropoda; class Insecta; order Lepidoptera; family Riodinidae; genus Apodemia; species Apodemia mormo. Next base: position 7,750,325 of record JAUPFN010000030.1, read on the forward strand.
ACATTAACTGTGTTTTAGAAAAATATTGATATTGGTATAAAATATTGTACCTAATTCATTACTTCTATTTAAAGTTATTTATTTATTATTTAATATTTACTTACTTTTAAAGCATTTTTTATTTATTTTTAATTTTAGATAAAAAAAAGTTTCTTCACGCCCGTATCCCCAAACAGGTAGGCAGAGGTACAACAAGTGTACCCACGATTAGCCAAAGCCTATCGCCACCCGGGCACTTTTTCCAATCCCGGGCAACATTGCTTTTGTCAGAAAACTGAAAAACACATTTTGTTGAATTGTCCGACCCGGGAGCTCATGTGATCTACTCCGACACCGGCCCACTAGACCACAAAGGAGATACACATAAATTTAGATGTGTGATGAAAATTAACATTTTGAGTGTGCACTTTTATTGGACCCCGTTGCAATATCTTTATGAGTATTTAAAATATCTCATAAAACTTCCAATTGTTCATTGAATATATTGATATCATACGATCGTTTTGCTTCCGACATCAATCACGTTCATGAAATCAATGTGTAATTTTAAGCTTTAAAATAGTCACAAACTATTCCAAAACTCTAATCTCAAAAAATAAAGACGTACTCAAGAAATTTAAAAACCGCGCTCATAACATAAATGTCTTTATTAAACAGTTCAAGGTCATGTGTAATATTCCCAGAGTTGCGTTCTTTAATGGATGCCGCTTAACAAATATTACGTGGTTTACTTTATGTTCCATATATTTTACGTAGACTTTAAATAACTTAAAACTCGATCTCTTTTGCCAATTTGTATTCTTAAATTCAAGATATCTAATTAAAATGCATTAATAATAATAACTTTATACTAAAATTTAAAAATCGGCAAGTTATGTGTTTTTCAACGTTAATTTGATATGACCTGCCAGAGATAATGTAACCGGCCAGAAGACGACGCATTGCAGTTCAACAAAAATTAGTTCATGGTATGATCGTAAAACCTGACAGGTTAATACTCATAGTTGAACTGCCTGGAACTTGACAAGTATTATAAGAGTTCATGGTAGGCCCTCTGTAGTCCGAAATCCGAAAATATAAGAATAATTATTATAATATATTTGAAAATAAAACAGGTCATTTTTCAGGTTTTTGCTAATATCTCAGAAAATATGCATCTAATCGAAATTGAGTATACTAATAGAATTTGTTCTTTGTAAAATTTAACGTAAGGATAGGCTATTGCGAAAATTCACTATTTTGTTTTTACATTGCATAACGTAAAAAAGGATAAAAAAATATCCACACGCCCATACGTAGGCAGAGGTACAAGAAGTGTACCCACGATTAGCCGAAAATACTATCTCACACAATGTGAAAGGTGGCAAGCCTTTTGCCAACCAGGCCCTTTCCAATCCCGGACAACGTTGTTTTATCAGAAAACTGAAAGAGCACATTTTGTTTTGCCTGACCCGGAAATCGGACCCGGGACCTCATATGGTCAACGACGATACCGGACCGCCAGACAACACGGTAAATATTTCAAAATTAGATACATCAATCAGTTACCTTTTAAAATGAATGAAACTTCTGCAAAGTGTAGATGTTGAAGTGCCTAAGCTACTTAGTATTCTCACTAAAGTCGGACTTCAAAATACTTTAAAAAAATTGTTAAGTAGAATATATGAACATGTACTTATAAGTTCAGTCCAGAATAAGATCACATCTTACAGAAAAACTTTAGACACATATAACTTCATCAAAACAAATTCAATCAAAAGATACTTAACCTTCCTCTATTTGTGAGAATCAAAAATCAAAAATGTGAGAAAAAAATATGTGGCGTTATTGCTTTTTATTAAAGTATCATCACGCCCGATTCGCTTGCGACGTAGGCAGAGTAAACCGACTGTCTATATACTTTCCGGTTTACCGCGATTCACCGGTTTGTCGGTTGGTGAGATAAATGGTAATTCTCATCGCCGCATATACTGACACGTTAACGATTATCGACTATTTTTAGCGATAACTGGGACCGAAAGTTTTACGTGCTCATCCGAGGGACGAGAGTGGTAATATATATACCACTCCGCCAGTTTCCGAGTTGCTACTGAGATTTTAGATTTTCGAGAAAATCCTCGAAAATATCTCAATAACATCTTTGCCCGACCCGGGGATTGAACCCGGGACCTCATGATCTGAGCCGAATAGGCTGTCCCTAGACCACGAGGCAGAGAGTTTGTTATAATAATAAAAAAACCCTTGACTTGCTTGCTTGAAAAAAATCTTGCTTATTGAAAATGATACAAATTTACATTAAAAATATCTTTTAGAGAATTAAAATAATAATAAATTTAAGAAAAGTGCAAAAAGTTTTTTTTTATTGCAAATTGTTTTCAATAAGCTTCTTAGACAAAGGCTTCTTTTTTTTATTAATAACAAACTACAAAGCCATGTGTTAATTAATTAATTTTTAACTTCCCGCTACGAAAATTGCCTTAAGTAAATAAAAAATATTAAAAAAATAAACCTGAATAAATAACTTTTCATCTTTCTAATTAGGTATACATTTTTAACTTCCCGCTACGCATCTAGATAAGGAAGTTACTGATTTTGCCCCGATTTTCTAAAATCGAGAGTTCACCAGATCTCCACGTTTTGTGGTCCTAGGGACCTTTTCCTACTATTTTCACGATGACGTGTGTGTGTGTGCGTGAATGTGTATGTGTGTTTGTAAACATTTCATAACTTTGAAAGGGTTGACCGATTGAAACGTGGTTAATGGGATTCGATTGGATTCCAACCAACTTAGACTTCCTGAAAATTTTAACTAATTCAGTCAGTTTTAACTGATTCAAGTAGATTTTGAGAAATTTTGGAAAACCTCACAAAGGTTTTTGGTGAAACAGTATTTTTTTTATACAATTTCCAGATTAATGAACCGATATAGTACAAAATTTAATCAGCTTTACTTCTCAAAAAACTGCGTCCAATGCATAAATTGCATCAAAATTTATTTATCCGTTCGGCAGTTATAGTTGACGAAAAATTTTGCAAACGTGTTTTTTCGATATAACTTCGAATTTTTTTAACTACCTAATCATTTTTAATCTTCTGCAATATTTTAGTACTTACTAAAAAAACTACATTGAATTTCAAAAATCAAAATCGAGTCAAATTTTCAAAAGTTACAGCTTATCAAACATTAAAATTCGACATACGTAGTGGGAAGTGAAAAAAATCCCACGCAGACGAAGTCGCGGGCACAGCTAGTGCTATTAATAAACTTTGAAATGTATAATTAATAGACTTTAAAAGGTGGAGATATGTGCTCTTTTGAAAGTTAAAAATATTCCCATCGAATATATCAAGGTCAGTTAATCTAGACAAACGAGTGATAATTAAAATAATAATAAAAATAAAGTGATAATTAAATAATCGATACATTCGAGTCGATTTTAGCTACAGGGGATTTTTCCGCCGTGTTGGTCCCGGCCTCCTTTGTAGAATAGGCCAACTGCCGTTCTGCCAGGCAGGTCGTAAAAGGCGACCGATTGGCTATCGAATCACTACCATCGTGGCTACTAGGTGGTAGAGTTCTGCATTGTCTCGCCCGGGTCTGGTACCACCGCCTTACCTATTCCTGCCGCAATAGCGTCAGTGCTTGTCGCTGTCGTGTTCCGGTTTGGAGGGTAAGGTAGCCGGTAAAACACTAGGCCACTTTCTATGCACTTTTGTGGTACATTTTACTGAAAAAATATCGCATTTTTAGGTTTGAGCTTCGACGTGGTAGTTTATATTCATGTCTAGATTTGTTATCTACCATAAAAATACCATTTTATAAAAATAAAAAAATAGAAGGTACAATTTGTATTAGAATCTTATTACTACTAACGCCATCTGTTATTAAATTAACGAGTTAAAATTGATAGAAGATACATTTTCTATTAGAATTTTTGAACTTATTAAGAGACTACCTACTTTATGAATTGTTTCTTCATATTTGACTGGCGGCGCGCGGTTATCGTGCCCTCGTATAAAGGCGAGGTTCAAGTATAAACTGCAATAGCTATAGGGCCATCAGTTTGATCAGTTTGACATCGAAGGTGTATGATAAAATCATTGAAAGGAGAATGCAAGTGAAGTTCGAAGTAATATTGTGGCAGGCACAAGGGTAATTTAGGTCTAGAGAAGGGATGTTTGCTGGGAACAGAGTAAATAGAGCGTTAGAGAGTTTCACAATATGCTTATTGAGAAACAGTACAGATGTATTAATTGATTTATATTGTATTGAGATCAATTCCCAATCTTAGCCCGAAGGCGAGGGTAAAAGCTAAAAAAGGTGTATTTACGCCCGTATCCCCGAAGAGGTAGGCAGAAGTACAACGTGTGCATCCACGGTTAGCTGAAGATACTTAAGTCCCACAATGTGATAGGTGGCCAGCCTATCGCCAATAGGGCACTTTTTCAATCCCGGGCAAAGTTGTTTTATCAGAAAACTGAGAAAACACATTTTTTCACTTGCCTCACTCTGGAATCGAACTCCGAGGGTTTCTCTGAGAGAAAAATTCGAAAAATGTATTCGCTGAGTGTCTACCGTCAATTCATCGTGCCTGCGTAGTCCAAAAATTTTTAAGGTTTATTTAAATAAAACATTTTTTGATTTTGATTTCGTAAATCGACGTAAAACCGGGAACTTCCTGATTTTAGAAAAAAAAAACAATTATTTCAGTAAAATGTCAAAAATGTGTTTTTTATAAGATCAACCTTCATTTTCAATATATATTTTTCCTTGAAAATACCAACAAACAAAAACCAAATATTCCTAGTCCAAAGCCTGACGACGCGGGCCTTTGATGCAAATGTAATGTTTAGGTGAAAATACGCTGAGTTTGTTAGGTTAGATAATTATAAATAAAGTCCATACATTAAAAGATGTTATTCTCATAAAAATACTTTTAACACTATATTACTAGATAGTATAACTTTGCGAGCCCTTACAAAGCTCTGCTTTTTGCTAGTTATATAATGCATATGCTAAATCTACCCAAACCTCGAAGAAAAAGACGCGAATAGATGTGAAATAAATTATCTCGACCTGCAGCACGACACGACCTTTCGCCCCAGCAGCGGTCGCTCAACTGAAGTAAACTTTGCACAAATGTGGCAGGCTACGCAAACATTTGAACACATTCCAACTTTGAACGTTTTGATGTGCGCTAAAAAACCGAAAACGCGTGGCAAATGGCAAATGTTTGTTCAAACTTTGAACATATTTTCAAAATCCTGTGCCACACGTAATAAATATTCACGGGACAAATTACACTTATTGATTTAAACTCATAGTAAGCATATTATTTGCTTGTGTTATGGATATTAGTCAACGATACTAATACATAGAAATACATATATAAATGCTGCAATATATTTAATAAACACCCAAACCCGGAAATACAAATATTTATGCCCATCACACAAATACTTGTCCCCGTCGGGGATCGAACCCAAGCCTCGTCCATTGCGTAGTCAGGGTAGCTAACCACTCGACCAACGAGGCGGTTACACATGGCAATCAAACAAGTGTTCAAATGTTTGAAGTTATGTCTGGCGCCGGCATAATAAAATTTCTCGCAAATACAGCAAGGTAAAATCTAGTACCGTTCATTTTGTAATATACAAAGAAGTTACATTCTGCCCGGAATGTTCACACGCGCTTCAAAATCGTTCCGAAGAGTACCACGACATGGGTGGAGTATGTCTCTTTCTACTAAATAAAGCGCCAATCGCCATATATAAGTGTGGTCATGCGTAGTTTGCAAATTACTACTAAGTAGTTCTACTTTTTTTTTTGATTTGAGAAACAGTTTTCGCATTGCATAAGTAATTACGTAATAATTAAAATAAGCACATTTTAGAACTCACTGTGTTAATTACAATACATTTTATGCTAATGTATTTATCGACGAGTATGAATAAAAGGGATTTAACGATTACCGAATATATAAAAATCTACCATCAGATAATTTTATTTACACTGGCAATTGCAAGAAAGGGACAACATCCACTCTTGTCGTTGTCTTGCTCAGAACGTTTTTCCCCTCTGTTAGTAAGAAACAAATGTCAACTTTATTAGTAACGGAATAAAGTAAATTTTTATTTTTCAAATATTGCTTCGTAATAATTCCAGTTATCGTATATAAGTTACTTGGTAATATGAGAAGTCACGACACCAGGGTATTATGACACCGGTTCGATTACCGTCCTCATTGGATATCGTTTTCATACAATGAGATACCATATCATGGTATAATGATTGCAGCTGCCGTACCTAAGTGTCATGTCACGGAAGGTACCTCAAGGAATTTTTACCACCCACCATATTTTTTTTTTGGTTCGCCGTGTTGGTCCCGGCCTCCTTTGAAGAGTAGGCCAACTGCCGTTCTGCCAGTCAGGTCGTAAAAGGCGACCGATTGGCTATCGAGTCACTAACATCGTGGCTACTAGGTGGTAGAGTTCTGCATTGTCTCGCCCGGGTCTGGTACCATCGCCTTACCTATTCCTGCCGCAATAGCGTCAATGCTTATTGCTGTCGTGTTCCGGTTTGGAGGGTAAGGTAGTCGGTAACTTATGCATGTGGCATTAGACCTCGCCACAAGATAGCAACGCACCATTAACATCTTTGGTGTCTATAGGTGATGGTTGACTCTTTCCAGCAGGAGACCCATCTGCTTGTTTGCTATCTTATGATATAAAAAAAAACCATAAATGTTTTAGAATCCTGGGAAAATCTGGAATACATACTTAAAGCTTCGAAAACAGAGTATTTATTTATAACTATGTGCCGCCCCATTGCTTGATCGAGTGGTCGGCGACCCTGACTACGCAATCGACGGGACTCGGGTTCGATCCGCGACGGGGACAACAGACAAGCATTTGTGTGATGAGCATAAATGTTTGTATTCCCGGGTTTGGGTGTTTATTAAATATATTCCAGTATTTATATATGTATTTCTATGTATTAGTATCGTTGACTAACACCCATAACACAAGCAAATAATTTGCTTACTTTGGGGTTAGATCAGTAAGTGTTATTTGTCCCGTGAATATTTATTTATTTATAACTAGAATTTATAACTTTCGCTGACTTCGCTCGCGAAGAGTAAGAGACAAAATGTAGCCTATGTCATTCTCCATCCCTTCAACTATCTTCACTTAAAAAAATCACGTCAATTCATCTCTCCGTTTTTCCCTAAAAGATGGACTAACGAACACACACATACATTTTCCCATATATGATATAATTATGGATAGTGATCGTCGGCTGGTCGGAACTCGACCATTTTCATCATAGACTATTCGTATATTGAATTTTTTTCTTACGGACACCATTAACATAATAGTGTATATTATGTGTAATTATTATATGTGTGTTGAATGCAATGTAATTTATTAATATGTAATGTTTAAATTTAATAATTTCATGTGTTTATTATTTTTTTTTACGTGGCCCCAGAAATGTCCAGGAAATGATCAGCCTGGATCTGGCAACCCTTTTGTTAAGCCATGCTCTTGCGCGAAATTTGTAAGTAACGCTGACTCTTATGGGCTAACCTCTGCATATGTAGTCGCGTAAAAACTCATTCTCTTACAAGTGTTACAACACAGTAAGACATTAAAATTGACAATATAAAAAACTCAACTTCAGGGCGCTGAAACAGGGGATGAAAGTTTGTAGGTATATTGATATTATATGTCACTACTTACGAGCAAATATGCAGAGGACAACTTCTTCTGTATATGTAGTCGCGTAAAAACTCATATTATTCCGTTACAATACAATAAGACATAAAAATTGACAATATGTTTGATGACAATAAATAAAAAAACTCAACTCCAGGGCGCTGAAAAGGGGAATTAAAATTTGTATATTAGGCATGGATCATTTAACAGTCAACATATTAAATGTCGTACTAAATTTTTTTAACAATTAACAACTGTTATTCATATTAGCAAATACTGTTAAAAGTAATTTTTAATCATCACTAAAATTACCAATAACTTGATATATGATAATAATGTTATTAAAAATATTTCGAGAGACTGTGATAATAATAACTGTTAATAGTTATTAAAACTATTCTAGAGGACCTTTTTTTTGGTAGCTTCGTGTTTTTACTGCTTCTAATACTTATTATATATAGGCTACTGATATAATATAACATAAATAAATAACTGTTAAATATTAATTAACTTTAGCAACATAACAGTTAATCTAATTTAACAATAATTTCCATGCCTATTGTATATTGATAATATATGTCATTAGTCATTACTTACGAGCGAACCTGCACGGGATAACTTTTTCCGTATATGTAGTCGCGTAAAAACTTATATTCTGTTACAATACAATTATACATTAAAATGGAAGATATGTTAAAAAGAGTGAGGAATGTGGGAAAGAAAAGAGACAGAAACAGTGTTTATTCCATGGTATCCTCCAGTGACCTGACGCCTGGGAGTTTAGAAGTCTGGGTAGATCTGCCAGATACAATCAAGTTCGATCCAGCGTTTGCGCCGTTTAAGCAACTGTATGAGCAGCATCATGGTAAGTACTTTTTAAATTATTTTTATTTCATAAAATAACAAACAAGCGGATGTCTCTCCTAATGAAAACAAAAAACCATCACTTGCAGACACCAAAGATGTTAATGTCCCAATAAAATGTCTCAGGTTCGATCCTCTCGTCAGGCAAAAGTGTAATTTCGGTTCTACACGTTCCAACGTCGTCGGCGCGTGGTGAAACTCCATTTTAATGCAATATTTTATCACTTATACACTTGTACTGTTTCACGATAAGACAATTATAATTTATTTCCAACCGGTTTCGCTTACACAAGCATCACCAGGGTATTAACTGTTATAAACTAAAACAAAACAAAATCTAAATCATCAAATTAAGATATTGTTTTTAGTTCGTAACAGTAAATACCGCCCCGTTGGTCGAGTGGTTAGCGACACTGACTACGCAATCAACGGGGCTCGGGTTCGATCCGCGACGGGATAAGCATTTGTGTGATGAGCATTAATGTTTGTATTTCCGGGTTTGGGTGTACTAGTATTTATATATATTTCTATGTATTAGTATCGTTGACTTAACACCCATTACACATAGCAAATAATTTGCTTAATTTGGGGTTTAATAAAAAAAAACCTGATGATGCTGAAAATAAATTATAATATAATTGTCTTATTGTGAAACAGTACCAGTGTATATGATTTTAAATTAATTGTTGAAGTCCAGGGAAGGTTTAAAAGGAAGGTTCAAGCAATCTACAAACACTACCAGAAAAATAATAAAAAATGGAAAGAAATAAAATTTAAAATAAAATCCTGAATTGCGATATCACAATTATTCATCTTGTACACACTGATCACTATACACAAGTTTCAACGTTTCTCAAATGGACTTCGGTCTCCAGGCAGTATACCTTGCATGGAGATCTTCCTGACAAGAAATTGGCCCGCTAGTTCCATCACTACAACCCTTCAGCGGTACGGACCAGTGGCGCCATACACTCATCTCGCCAAGCGACAAATCGGTGAATCTGGTGATCCGAAAAATCTATAGACTTTTTTTTTATACCATAAGATAGCAAACAAGCAGATGCGTATCCTGATGGAAAGAGTCAACCATCGCTTATAGACACCAAAGATGTTAATGGTGCGTTGCTATCTTGTGGCGAGGTCTAATGCCACATGCATAAGTTTACCGGCTACCTTACCCTCCAAACCGAAACACGATAACGACTAGCACTGACGCTATTGCGGCAGGAATAGGTAAGGCGGTGGTACCAGACCCGGGCGAGACAATGCAGAACTCTACCACCTAGTAAATAAATAATAGTTTAAAAAAACTAAAAAACACGCTTTTTATAGAAAACCGAACTAAAAAATATAAAATAAATTTTAATAAATTTAAATAAAGAATAGTGTTAAAAATTTCAATAATTATAAATTAATAATAGTGTGAATAAAAAAAATAATTTTATTTAAAAAAAAGCGTGGGGTGCATGGTGTCAATAGTTATATTTTATTGACACATATGAGTAAAGTGATTATCATTTCGGTAATATCTTAAAAAGCACCCCACGCTTTTTTTAAAATAAAATTATTTTTTTTATTCACACTATTATTAATTTATAATTATTGAAATTTTTAACACTATTCTTAATTTAAATTTATTAAAATTTATTTTATATTTTTTAGTTCGGTTTTCTATAAAAAGCGTGTTTTTTAGTTTTTTTAAACTATTATTTATTTTCTACTTTTTAGTTTGGTTTATTTATAATAGCTTGTTTTTTTAATTTTAAACTATTGCACGACTCATGATGCGAAGCATCAGAGAGTGCTTTACGATCGAAAATTTTTTTTCATATATACATATCTTCACGCCAGATCCCTTACGGGGTAGGCAGAGAGAACCAAGTGCCATACATCACGATCCTTGCAGGCTTGTCTCGCTTCCTCCACATTCATTACTCTTTTCATACAAAGACGCCGGTTGCGAAGACTCTTGATACCACCTTCGGAAATTTTTTTCGCCTTATTTTGGCAACTATTTTTAGTATTATAGCCTTGTTAGGTAACGGAATCAAGATATTTTGCATACTATTGTCCAGATAATTTAATGGAGATTAATTCTATACTTGCTAAAAATTAATTTAGTGCAATACAAACGGAAAAAAATATGAAAATAGGTCAAAAAATTTCCTGTCCGTCATGTATGAAACTCCGAAAACACTGTAACTTATGAAAAAATCAATTATTTGAGTTATTTTTTTAAATTCTAATCGGCAATTGTAGATCATCGAATGCGAATGGCTAATAAATTCAGCGTCGTTTAATTACAATTAATAAAAAACGAAAACTACAAGACTGTATATCTATATATAGGTTTGGGTGTTTATTAAATATATTCTGGTATTTATATATGTATTTCTATGTATTAGTATCGTTGACTAACACCCATAACACAAGCAAATAATTTGCTTACTTTGGGGTTAGATCAGTAAGTGTAATTTGTCCCCTGAATATTTATTTATTTATTATTTATATATCCATGTAAAATTAACATGGATGGTGATATATCTATATCTATAAACATTATGTACATTTTTTTTTGTTTTTTTTTTGTTTTTTTACTCAGTCAACTAAACTCAGTCACAGAGACGGTGGCGGACTCTTCGTGGCTCGTGAAATCTAAGTTATATGCACAGACACTGTTGCAAACTCTAATGCGCATACCTAGTCGAGTGCCGTGGTAGAAGCACGGAACTACTTACACGCTTATAGACATATGTGTGTGTGTGTGTGTGTATGTGTGTGTGTGTAAGTGTGCAAGGCGTTCCTGTCGTACTCCCATACAGGACAATACGACGGGGCCAGATATGGGCCATGCTTGGCGCAATGCTGTCTATCTCTGGCCCATGCTTGTAAACCCGCTTTGGCCCAGCCTTGGTAGAAGTAGACTCGGTAAGATCCAAGGGCGTCTAGCGAATGAGTCTTTTGAGCAGAGAGCTATTAGAGTTGATCTCATTATTGAGCGAACTAGCGACTAGCGAGAGAACTACTAGCGAACGAGTCTGCCGAGCAGAAGGCTCATAGAATTGGTCTCATTGAGGAGCGTTTAGCTAAGGAGTCGGCCGAGCAGAGAGCTCGTGGATTAGTAGTGATTCGAAACCGTACAGCAATCGAGTCTGCTCAGCCACGTGAGAACCGCCTAGCGGTAGCGCGTCAGACGTCACAAAGACTTCGTTCAATTACTGAGCGTAATTTTATAACCACCATAAAACAATATGCTGAAGTACCATGTACAATCTGTAAGAAATTATTATATCCAAAACAACAGACGTCATTAGTTAAAGCACGTTTTGATTTTTTTTTGCTCGAATACCATAAAAAAAAGAAAAGTTCCTTCTTAGGCCTACTGGAACAACATGGAAGTTATATCATTACCTCTTGAACTGACCGACTTGACAGACGTAGAACAAAGACTTTTGTTAAGAGTAGTTCTTTTATAACTAGTTTCCACCCGCACCAAAGTGCTCGTCAACACGAATCAAACGAGCCCAAACTCGATAGAGTTGTGTTATTTAATTGCTGAGCTCCTATGGTCACCTTCTGGCTTCATCGTCTAACCCTGCAGGATCCTAGTTAGCACCAAGCACCAAAGTGCTCGTCAACAATAATCAAATGAGCCCAAATTCGATAGAGTTGTGTCATTTAATTGCTGAGCTCCTATGACCATCTTCTAGCTACATCATCGGACCCTGCAGGATCCTAATCACCACCAAGCACCAAAGTGCTCGTCAACATGAATCAAATGAGTCCAAACTCAATAGTCTTGTTATTAACCGATTTTTAACCATTTAATTATTAAGTTCCTGTGGTCACCTTCCGATTCAGATTCATCAGATCAGCTCCATGTCATAATAAGGTTTCATTGTCATTCAATTAACATACGTATAAAAAATTTAAGCTCAATCGGTAACCGGTAAGTGGATCAAATTTACTTGCGAGATTTGATTTCAGACATCGAGATAGGTACAATAAATAAAAAAATGCTCATAATACAAAAACTACTGGGCCTACCTGAATCAAATTTTTATGGGACCAATTCGAAACTATTCCGCATCAAACAAAAAAAGAATCACGTAATTCGGTTCAGAAACCTCCAAGAAATCGGTGTACATACATAAAAAAAATATACCAGCCGAATTGAGAACCTCCTCCTTTTTTTGAAGTCGGTTAAAAATGGAATAATTTTATCAAATTAGTGTATTGTCATTGGTCCTCGATAAATCTACAAAGTTTGAACGAAATCTGGCCGTTTAAAGTGGGTCAAAATCGCGCCCAAAGAAGTCGGTTACAAACAAACATACAAACATACAAACATACAGGTGAAGCTAATAAAAAGCGTGTAAAAAAAAAAAACTGCCTACCCCGCAAGTGAACCAGATGTAAAGATGATACTCTATCCACACTAATATCATAAATGCGAAAATTACTATGTCTATCCGTCTGTATCTTCTTTACGCATAAACCTCTGAACCGATTTGAATAAAATTCGGTACAAAGATACTTACAGACCTGAGAAATGACATAGGATAGTTTTTATCCCAGACTGTCTATCTTATTAACCACGGTATTAAAGAGTGAGTAACTTAGGTTACTTTTATTTTAGAATTTTTTTATCTGCTGGCTATTTTTTGGCTGGAATATTGACATTCCCAAAGTTGCAAAAACTGCTGCGAATGTTTCTAAACTTGCCGGTAACATTGGCAAGAAAAGTATAAATAGAGAACGGTATTTTTTATACCTCTGTTTATTCTGATAAAAAAGTTTACTTTTTTTACCGGCAAGTTTAGAAACATTCGTGGTAGTTTTGGCAACTTTGGGAATATTACCGGCAATTTTCATCACTAGTCGCGGGCATAGTTAGTTTACTATAACTGGGGGCATCTTGTCGATATTTCAGTCATAGACTAACAATAAAAACGCTTCTAAGTATAACACCAGACTTTAACAATAAAAAATATAGCAGGGTCGCTGCTTAGCGACCCTGACTACGCAATCGACGGGGCTCGGGTTTGATCCCCGACGGGGACAAGCATTTCTGTGATGAGCATAAATGTTTGTATTTCCGGGTTTGGATGTTTATGAAATGTATTCTAGTATTTATATATGTATTTCTATGTATTAGTATCGTTGACTAACACCCATAACACAAGCAAATAATTTGCTTACTTAGATTAGATATTACTAGCTGTTGCCCGTAACTTCGTCCGCGCGGACTTCGTTCCGCACAGCTCCTCCCCCGTAGGTGATAGCGTGATAGTATGTAGCCTATATGTTGACCCGACCCGTTGGTATAATTCATGAAAAATTTGAAGTAAATCTATGCAGTACTTTTTGAGTTTACCCCGGACATACATTGACTTTCCTACGATTTTATTAGTATAGATTACATAGGTTAGATCAGTAAGTGTAATTTGTCCCGAAAATATTTATTTATTATTATTATTATTATATAAGTTAACAAAAGTCATTTATTTCAGGAGTTTTAGAAATCTCCGAAGCGGAAGATGGAGATAAAAATATATTTAGGAAGAAATTTTCCGACGTCCAGATTGGAGACACAGAGACAAAAGAAAAAGATGCCAACGACAAAGAAACAAATAATGGGTAATTACAATAAATCATAGTAAATATAACTAGTGTTTATTGATTTCGATATTTCTATGTACATTTTTATCGATATACAGTTTATATATAGCGTGTAAGGGACGGTCTATCGAAAAATTAAGAAAACGTGTCATTTGTTACGTTTTAATCATGATAGTGATTTCTTATTTTATGGGAAATAAAAAATTTGCGTTTTATGATTTTATCTTATTTTTACACCTAGCAATGTAAAGCCGCGACACCTGCGACAGTGTCGCGTCTCTCTTTTTGGTTTCTAACGTCTGGCAAACTTCTAACAAAATATAAGCGTGTCCTAACTTTTTTGTTAGATCAAACATGCAAACATGTTATCCTAGGCGAATAGAAAACATCCTTGCGTTCACCTGCGGGTGAAGGCTATTTTCATATCATCGTTGCTTGCGAACATTGAGGTTGTGCGTTTTGTATTGTTGCAAATAATCTAGAAAAGTAAAGAGTTAGAACTCTGGAAAATCTAGAAATAAAAGAAATAGATGGGATGCTCTTATTTATAAACAATAGCCACCGTTACCTAAACAGCAATGCCATAATGGAACTTCTGGCATAGGGCATAAGGGTGAACATGGCGTGTACTAAGACTAGTTTTCGGAACAATGTCGAACTTTACCTTGGGTATAGGTAGGGATGTGTTGGCGAATAGAGTTTAGTTTTTATATAGCGATTCTAAGCGATAGTACAGACAACCAGTATAAAGCAATATAATACAGTGAATACGAGAAGTGTTTTTGTTTAGAGATTCATTGTAGCCTAACCGGCTACAATGAATTTATTTTATTGAATATAGTGAGTGTTATTAGTGTATATCAGTGTATTTACGTATTGCATTGTGGTGTATTGTACCTTAGTGTTGTAAATACACAGTTTTAATATAAGTGGTATTTAACTGCACAATACGAACATCGCCTCTGTGGTCAAGTGGTCCAGCGTTGGCGTTGACCACATGAGGTCCTGGGTTCGATTCCCGGGTCGGGCACAAAAAAAAAGTGTTTTTTCAGTTTTCTGATAAACACAAAGTTGCCTGGGATTGAAAAGTGCCCGGTTGGCGATAGGCTTGCCACCTATCACATTTGTGGGACCAAGTATCTTCGGCTAATCGTGGGTGCACTTGTTGTACTTCTGCCTACCCCTTCGGGGATACGGGCGTGAAGATACTTTAATACGAATACGAAGCACGTAACAGTATTTACTGATTTACTGCATTGTTTATTAATGTGAATTGGAATGGACAATACGTTGTTTTTCATCGATTTAGTAGGTACGCGAGCGCCCTGTGATTTGGGATGCTTCATTGTCGTATTACAAGAATAAAAAAAAATATGAAGCTATTAAGGAGGTGTCCAAACTGATGGGAATTTCGATCAAAGAAGTAAATATAATTTGGACGAAAAATAACTTCTAAAACATTGAGTAGATACGTCTTCTTTGTCCGAAATCATTTTATCGAGTGAATGTTAGATGTTCGCGTTTAAAAGTCGCAGGAGACTGAAATGTTTTACTAACATATTTTGTTAATTTGTTTTGTTATTTTTAGGAGGAAGGGACACGCTTTAAAACGTATATTGATCCAAATCATCACGTTCGCGCCCCGCGGAATTCTCGAACCAACCATTTATTTTGCAATCAGGCTTAACCTGATTGTAAAAGTCTCATTTCGTAGCATATTTATGCTTTTAGTTTTAGTTTCGCTGTCTCCTGCTTAAAAGGGAGGGATACAGGAAGTATTTTCCTACTCCTCCTATATACCCATTTTTGATTAATGTCGTTGCGAGTTTCAAGACAGCTTAGCTTTCAGATTATATAGATATCAGATAGATTCTGGTTTACAGAAGTTACGGTGGTAGGAACGTGAGGTGGGCCAGTTGCCCTTTAAAAAAATGTTGCGTATTATACATTGATTAATTTATGTATTTCCTTACATTTTACAATTTTTATGAGTAAGCTCTGTAGAGTTAAGAACAAATGAATTTGTATAAATTTTTAAACTTTCAACACTTGCCAACTGGTTTCGTCGCAGAATCATGGTCCAAATCCATGATTTTAACTTACGGTAGACCGTCCCTTACACTTTGTATATTTATATTCTCCGGTCGGAAAAATATAAATGTTGGCCATCTTTGGTGTCTATAGGCGATGGCTGACTCTCACCATCACGAGACCCATCTGCTTGTTTGCTATCTTATGATATATAAAAAAAACATTATATTCACGAAGCACGAGGAAGCTCACAAAGCTTCTTACCATCTACCATCGCTTATAGACACCAAATATGTTAATGGTGCGTTGCTATCTTGTGGCGATGTCTATTGCCACATGCATAAGTTTACCGGCGACTTTACCCTCCAAATCGGAACACGACAGTGACATGCACTGACGCTATTGCGGCAGGAACCGGTAAGGCGGTGATACCAGACCCGGGCGAGACAATGCAGAACTCTACCACCTAGTAGTCACGATGATAGTGACTTGTATAGCCAATCGGTCGCCTTTATAGAGAAAAAGCACTTACTGTTTCAAGTAGGTATGTACCTATTAATCATTTAAAAATTAGTGAGATGTCTTGTGGACTCCGATTACCGTGTAACTTTCAAAAAGTGTTCAGATGTAGTGTAGACGGTAAAAGTCCCGCGAATTATAAACACGTGGGAGACATTACATTTCTTTTCCATTATATTTACGAAGCACGAGGAAGCTTACAAAGTTAAAGTGTCCCGTGAATTATAAACACGTGGAAGACATTACATTTCTTTACAATCATATTTACAAAGCACGAGGAAGCTTACAAAGTTAAAGTGTCCCGCGAATTATAAACACGTGGGAGACATCACATTTCTTTACAATCATATTTACAAAGCACGAGGAAGCTCACAAAGTTAAAGTGTCCCGCGAATTATAAACACGTGGGAGACATTCCATTTCTTTTCCATTATATTTACAAAGCACGAGGAAGCTTACAAAGTTAAAGTGTCCCACGAATTATAAACACGTGGGAGACATTACATTTCTTTACAATCATATTTACGAAGCACGAGGAAGTTCACAAAGTTAAAGTGTCCCGCGATTTATAAACACGTGGGAGACATTACATTTCTTTTCCATTATATTTACAAAACACGAGGAAGCTTACAAAGTTAAAGTGTCCCGCGAATTATAAACGCGTGGAAGACATTACTTTTCTTTACAATCATATTTACGAAGCACGCGGAAGCTCACAAAGTTAAAGTGTCCCGCGAATTATAAACACGTGGGCGACATTATATTTCTTTTCCATTATATTTACGAAGCAAGTGGAAGCTCACAAAGTTAAAGTGTCCCGCGAATTATAAACACGTGGGAGACATTACATTTCTTTTCCATTATATTTACAAAGCACGAGGAAGCTTACAAAGTTAAAGTTTCCCGCGAATTATAAACACGTGGGAGACATTACATTTCTTTACAATCATATTTACAAAACACGAGGAAGCTTACAAAGTTAAAGTGTCCCACGAATTATAAACACGTGGGAGACATTACATTTCTTTACAATCATATTTACGAAGCACGAGGAAGCTCACGAAGTTAAAGTGTCCCGCGAATTATAAACACGTGACAATACATTTTGTACCATTATATTAGATGGCATTATATAGGTAAAGTGAACGTTTCGATATGATTCTATTGGCTTAAAACTAGGAGAATCACCTATTTTTTTATCTTATAAAAAAGACAACAAAATGACACTGAGTGACAGGGATGTTACTTATGACCATGGAATAAGTGTGATTTTAGCATTAGCATTTGTTTTCAGCTTGCTGGGAGATATGCAGACCACGAAGGAGAAGGAATCTAGATTATCGAGAAAAAAACAGGTAGATATACAGAGTGCTTAAAACGGTATCCACTTAATAGATACCATGCCTAGGGAACATAATTTTAAATCTGTTAATCATTTTTGTAGATTTCATATTTCTTACACATCCTTTATATCGACGGTCCCTACGTATAAAGATACATGTCAAAAACAGAGGTTTACAGGAGAGCGTAATTAATGTTCAAATCTCTCTTGAAATAATTCTATGCAATTTTTTTTCTACAATGAGTTGTTAGATTAAGTAAAAAAAATTATCTTCACGCCCGTATCCCGGAAGGGGTACGCCCGTAATCGTGGGTGCAATTGCACCACAAGTGCACCCACGATTAGCCGAAGATACTTGGTCCCACAAATGTTATAGGTGGCAAGCCTATCGCTCACCGGGCACTTTCCAATCCCGGGCAACTTTGTGTACTTATCAGAAAACTGAAAAAACACTTTTTTTTTATATGTGCCCGATCCGGGAATCGAACCCGGGACCTCATGTGGTCAAAGCCAACGCTGGACCACTAGACCACAGAGGCGTGTTATATTAAGGGAGTCCATAATATTATTTAAGTATTTAATTTTTTTTAATATTTTCCCGAAAAAACTGATATGTGACGCTTTTTACATTGACGTTCATATCAGACAAGTCGGACATACCTCTTTATACGCTGATTACAAAAAAAGCTGATAGCGTAATTCTACGATTCATAAAATATAAATGTTTTATGAAAAATAACAACTTATTTTATTTTAAATACCTTACCTTAAACAACTTAAGATCACCACCCAAAAATATTAAATTACATTAATAAAGATATGTAATTTTATACGGCGCGGCGTTTTAAATTTTAAAACGCACATTTTAAAACACTGCACCGTAGAGAACGATAAGTATAGATATCCGCATCTACGACACCTATTGTTTGTAATTATTACGCGTGTTCTCTTATTCGATTTGTATAAGTAGCGAAATATATAAAATGAAAGAAAATGTGTAAACGCTTGACCCTACGTGTCATCCCTGAAACTTCCCACTTAAATAAAAAAAGATAAAAGTATTTTAAGCTCAAGAACTACACGTTTACCTCTTAAGAACTCGTGGCTTCTAAACAGTAGAGTTTGATTTTCTGTTTGCTTATTATTACTACTAGCTGTGGCCCACGACTTCGTCCGCGCAGACTTCGTTTACTCCGCACAGCTCCTCCCCCGTAAGCGATAGCGTTATAATATGTAGCCTATATGTTGACCCGACCTGTTAGTAATATTCATGCAAAATTTGAAGTAAATCCATGCAGTACTTTTTGAGTTTACCCCGGACATACATACAGACAAACAGACATACAGACAAACAGACAAAAATTCTAAAAACTATATTTTTGCCTTCTACATCGATTGTAGATCACGCCCCAAGTATTCTTTTCGAAAACTATTCAATGTACAGTTTTGACTTTCCTACGATTTATTATATGTATAGATGTGTGGCCGCGTTTCAGTTCCGGTAGTAATTCAAAAAATGTTGACTCGTCAAAAGTGCTTGTAAAGGATAATTTGAATAAAAATATTTTAACTTTGACCTTGACGTATGTATTTAACTCAAAAACTATATGACTGATTTTAAAAATTCTTTCACGTTTAGAAAGCTCCATTATCCAAAAGTAATATAAAATATTATAAGACTGACAAAAGGGAAGTAATGAGTTTTGATCTCGTGAAGGAAGTCATAAATAATTTGTGGTATCTTAAGGCGAAAGTATTGAAACTGGAAGGCTTTATGAATCTGTACCATCTAGTAAACAAGACAGTATTGAATTATTGAGCCAATTTTCACCTTTAACGTACTACCTGACTGTCGGCCAAATGGTCTATTTTACAAAAGTAACCCGAACACTAAACCATGTATTTTTGTTATTTATAAAAAAGAATTATTCTCAGCGATTACTGTTAAAACAATAGCAATACTATTATCATACATTGTGCTATTTTTTGTTTCATTATTATGAAATCTTGTGCAATTTTCCATCAATTAACTTGACTTTGATGATCTGGCGGTATACGGCCGGGCAATTTGTTTTTTTAGGCATAAATTAGCAAACAAGCAGATGGCTCTCCTGATGGAAAAAAACAAACATCGCTTAAAGACACTATTGCTGATAATCGGAATAGGTAGTATACTATTTACACACACAGCGTACATGCTACTTTTAGTATCCAAAATTCGCATTTTAGCGACTCTACGTTCCAACACGGCATCCAAATCACGCATTTGAGCGATTACATCGATTATGTATCGCGTTTTAGCGATTATATCGATTCTACATCGAATTTTAACAACTCTGCGTTCCAACACGGTATCCAAATCACGCGTTTCAGCAACTGCATCGACTCTGCATCGCATTTTAGCGACTCTCTGCGTTTCAACACGGCATCCAAATCGCGCGTTTTAGCGATTACATCGATTCTGCGTCGTTTTTTAGCAAATCTGCGTTCCAACACGGTATCCAAATCGCGCATTTCAGCGATTGCATCGATTCAGCGTCGCGTTTTAGCCACTCTCTGCTTTCCAACATGGTATCCAAATCGCGCGTTTCAGCGATTACGATTGCATCGATACTGCATCGTGTTTTAGCAACTATCTAAAACGCGATGCAGTATTTGTGTTCCAACACGGCATCCAAATCACGCGTCTGAGCGATTACATCGTTTTTGTATCGTGTTTTAGCGACTCTCTGTGTTCCAACACGGCATCCAATTCACGCGTCTGAGCGATTACATCGTTTTTGTATCGTGTTTTAGCGACTCCCTGTGTTCCAACACGGCATCCAAATCACGCGTCTGAGCGATTACATCGTTTTTGTATCGTGTTTTAGCGACTCTCTGTGTTCCAACACGGCATCCAAATCACGCGTTTGAGCGATTACATCGTTTTTGTATCGTGTTTTAGCGACTCCCTGTGTTCCAACACGGCATCCAAATCACGCGTCTGAGCGATTACATCGTTTTTGTATCGTGTTTTAGCGACTCTCTGTGTTCCAACACGGCATCCAAATCACGCGTCTGAGCGATTACATCGTTTTTGTATCGTGTTTTAGCGACTCCCTGTGTTCCAACACGGCATCCAAATCACGCGTCTGAGCGATTACATCGTTTTTGTATCGTGTTTTAGCGACTCTCTGTGTTCCAACACGGCATCCAAATCACGCGTCTGAGCGATTACATCGTTTTTGCATCATGTTTTAGCGACTCTCTGCGTTCCAACACGGCATTTAAATCGCGCGTTTTAGTGATTGCATCGAAGCTGCACCGCGATTTTATTACTTTCTCCGTTCGATCGCGGCATCGGAATAGCACGTTTTAGCGACTGCTTCGGGTCGACAGTAATGTTCCCGTTCGATAGTCGACTATCGATTATTTACCGATTTTCATACCGATACAAATGATTCATAAATTTCATACTGATATATTTCTTTTTTCTTGTAAAACAGTAACAAGAGTAAACCCAAGTTGGTATAAATATAAAAATATACTGATCTAATTTTATGGTCTTCGTTAAATTACATTGCTGTTAAAATACACCCATTAGCAAACTCACTGCAAATTGGAAAACTATCAATAGTCGACTATCGATTGGCCTATTTAAGCCTAAAACAAATATTTGTTTTAGGCTTAAATATCGATATTTATTAAAAGTTATCGATTTTTTAATTATTCTTATCTATAAGTCGGACTGGACCGATTATCGCTAGAAATATTCGATAATCGTTATCAGATCGGTAAAATGCGGCGATGAGGATCACCACCCATCTCGCTAATCGAAAAGCCTAGAAATCTATAATAATAAACGTTTAGTTTACTATGGCTACCCACAAAGAAAACCGGCATGATAATACTTCTCCTCATAACGCTAAAGCTTCTTAGTATCTGGGCTGGTATCCAAAAGATGGCGCTGCATCAAAATACACCTTTGGATAAACGCCATCGTTTTTTGACTACAAAGTAAATTTGTAGTCGTAGTAAATTTGTAGTTGTAGTCAGTTCAAATGAATATAATTATTTTTAGATAGAAAGAAGCCTGCGTATTTTAAAGCTGACAGCTTTAGTTGCGGGATGGCTGGTCCTAACAGTGGCTCTGCTTTTGAACAGAGAGAAGACAGATGTCATCCTCCATACGGCTGTGAATATTGGAATAACGACAGGTTGGTCCATGAATCTGTTGTAATTATTATTTTATTTAAAATGTTAGCACTTGTGCTGTTTGTTGACAATTTAGGTTTTAGCCCTGATATTTAATTAAATTTATTTATTACTAGCTGACCCGGCAAACGTTGTTCTGCCTTATTAACTACTTTTATTTTTTTTTCTTTATTTTTCCCCTTTCAAACCTTCCTTGGACTTCATCATATACATTTTAACACTTGGTTAAAATTTAAAATAAAATGCTAATTATGACGGAGTTTCACCAAGTGCAGAATGTGAGTATAAATTGTAATCTGTTATCTATATATATAGGAAATAAAATTGTAGGAAAGTCAAAACTGTACATTTAATATTTTTTAAAAAGAATGCTTGAGGCATGATCTACATCGATATCAAAGCCAAAAATATAGTTTTTAGAATTTTTGACTGTTTGTCTGTATATATATCTGGGGTAAACTCAAAAAGTACTGCATGGATTTACTTCAAATTTTGCATGAATATTACTAACAGGTCGGTAGGCGTATCATCTAACGAAGCGATCAGCGATGACTCTTAAACGTAATGAAAAATCATCAAAAACGTCGCCAAATGCTTGCTGGTCACTAGATGCACTTTTTTCAATGACAAAGCATCAAAACTAATCAAGCGGCAACGACTACCACTAATGTACGAGGCTGTTATGTGTCTTGCAATAACTAAACAATCACGATAATTTCGCATTGCAAGTTACGTGATCACCCCGCCGGTCAACATAAGGCTACATATCACGCTATCACCTACGGGAGAGGAGTTGTGCGGAGTAAACAAAGTTCGCACGGACGAAGTCGCGGGCAACAGCTAGTTACTAAGAAACACTGACACTATTGCGGCAGGAATAGGTAAATCAGACCCGGGCGAGACAATGCACAACATAGTAGCCACGATGACAGTGACTAGTTTAACTAATCATTCGCCTCTTACGAAAAGCCTGACAGAACGTCAGATGGTCTTTCTTCAAAGGGGGCCCTGACTAACACGGGGAGAAAATATTTATAGTCGTCGATGTAGTCTTTTAAAAACCGGCAAATGCGATTTGGACCCGCGCACGAAGTGTTCCGTACATCATAGCAAAAAAAAAACGAAAAAACATGAAAATTTCAGCTTTATAGCTATCACGGCTTATGAGATACAGCGAGTGACAGGCAGACGGACGGACAGACAGACAGCGGAGGCTTAGTAATAGGGTCCCGTACCTTTACCTCTATTTTACCTTTTAGGTACGGAACCCTAAAAAGACAAATTTTTGACTGGATTTGAACCTGTGAGTGTAAACCAGAATCAACAGCAATAACCGTCCTGATAACCTCTGAGTTGCGAGCTCAGGGTGCTCTGGGGAAAAGCTTAGCTGTCTTGGGACCCGCAACGAAATTAATCAAAAGTATATAGGAGGAGTAGGAAAATACATCCTGTTTCCCTTACTTTTAAGCAGGAAACCCGTGAGCTTGATTAAAGCTGGCACGCTTCAACCATATGATCAGTTTTATATGTTTTTTTTTATGTCATAAGATAGTAAACAGACAGATGGGTCTCCTGATGGAAAGAGTCAACCATCACCTATAGACACCAAAGATGTTAATGGTGCGTTGCTATCTTATGGCGAGGTCTACTTTTTACGAACTGCCTTGCAGAATGACAGTTGGTCTATTCTTCAAGGGACCAACACGGGGAATTATATAAAACCAAGAAAAATTTCGCCACGTTGAAGCATTTCTATTTCAAAAGTATCAATTATGCTACTAAAAGTATCAATTATAGCTACTAGGTGGTGGTAGAGTTCTGGATTGTCTCGCCCGGGTCTGGTACCACCGCCTTACCTATTCCTACCGCAGTAACGTCAGTGCTTGTCACTGTCGTGTTTCGGTTTGGACAGTAAGGTAGCCGGTAAACTTATGCATGTGGCATTAGACCTCGTCACAAGATAGCAACGCACCTTTAACATCTTTGGTGTCTATAGGCGATGGTTGACTCTTTCCATCAGGAGACCCATCTGCTTGTTTGCTATCTTATAAAATAAAAAAATATTTCAAAAAATCAATTTCTTTAACAGCTTAGCTAGGTCATAATTAAGTGGCTTAATTTGTTTTTATTTTCACAGAATATTCTATCAACACAACGAGCGACAAAGTCCATGTGACCTTGTCCGGACCATTCCTGGATGCTGATACTGAAGGTGCTAGTATTCTTGAGGTCTGGCTGCAACGGAGTCTTCAAGATAGTCCAGAGCCGTACGAAGAGGTAAGTTTATTTATAAACACGTTTTGATTCTTCTCAGCTTTAATACAACGCCATCTGTTAGATGTTTACCCAGAACGGATATGGAAGAATTGGAGCATTAGGTATGTCAACGTTGTTGGTTCACTCTGTGTTTTGAAATCCACAAATGTGCATTTCTCCCGGCACTTTTAGCCTCGCACTACTCTGTTGTGGAATCAATTACCGGCAGGAGTCTTTCCAAACGGATATGACTTGAAGGTCTTCAAGAAAAGAGCTTACTCATTCTTAAAAGGCCGGCAACGCAACTGCAAGAGCTCTGGTATTGCGGATGTCCATGGACGGCGGTGACCACATACCATCAAGTGTACCTCCTGCTCGTTTGACCCTCTACTATAAAAAAAACGTAATAACTTACATTTCATTATTTACTATCTGGAGCGTACAGCCCGCTGTATAAAAAAACGTTTTTGGTAAATCCCGCGGGAACTATTATTTTTTCGGGATAAAAAGTAGCCATGTGCTATTCTATGTCATCATCTACCTGTGTGCCAAATTTCATCCAAATCCGTTCTGTAGTTTTTGCGTGATTAACAAACATCCGTCCATACAAACATCCAAACTTTCGCATTTAAAATATTAATAAAGTAATAAAAATGTATGCACAAAAATGTACAGAGGTGGATTTAATGCTGCGTTGCATTCTCTACCAGTCAACCTAAATCAAATGAAGATGTGCATCCCGCACATAAAAGCTTACAACACCTATTTACGATCAGTACCATATCTATATACATATAATAAAACGTAGGAAAATCAAAACTGTACATTGAATATTTTTTTAAAAGAATACTTGGGGCGTGATCTACAATCGATATCGAAGCCAAAAATATAGTTTTTAGAATTTTTGTCTGTTTGTCTGTATGTATGTCCGGGGTAAACTCAAAAAGTACTGCATGGATTTATTTCAAATTTTGCATGAATATTACTAACAGGTCGGGTCAACATATAGGCTACATATTATCACGCTATCACCTACGGGGAAGGGGCTGTGCGGAGTAAACGAAGTCCGCGCGGACGAAGTCGCTGGCAACAGCTAGTTCTTAATAATTTAAATTATGAGATATTACAACACATATATTTAATTTACACATCTTATATAATCTACATACTTCTCTACTCGTATATAAATCGTCGGCTCCTACGTAAGTTGTCGTAACTTAATAAATGCGGTTTTTGTTTTAATTATGAAAACGCCTCCTTTTTTATAGATTTTTTAATAATACAAAAAATAAAAATGAAATTTCTATTAGAAGTTGGATTTCTAATAGAAATTTCATTTTTGTTCTTTGTGTTACTAAAAGATCTATAAAGGAGTCATTTTATAAATAAAACTACTGTCGCGTTTTTTAAGTTAAGCTTTTTGCTGAATGGGTCGGCAAGACCGGGGCGATACCACTACCTCACTTAAAACCAACGTAAAGTAACAGCTGTTGCGTTTCGTTTGGTCTGTGAGGTTCCCGGAGGCCCTCTCCCCCCTCCCCCTAACACTATGGAAGCGCAATTTGAAGGTAGTAGTTTACCCCAGGGGGGTACCACTAGCGTAAGCGGTGGAGAATCCCCCTCTGGACATCCATGTTTAGGGGTTTGTAATC
The DNA here is from genome assembly GCA_036924255.1 of Apodemia mormo. NCBI lineage: Eukaryota > Metazoa > Arthropoda > Insecta > Lepidoptera > Riodinidae > Apodemia > Apodemia mormo. Next base: position 7,776,524 of record JAUPFN010000030.1, read on the forward strand.
AGCCTAATCATGGATGCCCAGGCTGCCCTGCGTACTCTGGGGGGGGCACAATTGCGCTCTCAAACTTCGCTGCTCGGGGCAAATCGAACAGACATCGAAAGGCACCCTCTACCACACTCCACGTGGATTATACTAATATTAGGGGTCTTCACTCAAACCTAAATGCCGTCCACTACCACCTTGAGACGGCTAAGCCGGCTCTGTTCTTTTTAACTGAGACGCAGATATCTTCTCCGGCTGATACCTCATATCTCTCCTACCCGGGGTACAAATTCGAGCATTCATTTGTACCCCGGGCGGGAGTTTGTGCTTATGTCAGAGAGGATATCTGCTCTCGACGTCTCAGCAGCATTGAAGGCTATAGGGACCTATCCATCCTCTGGCTGCGTGTAGACTGCGACGACCATCCCCGCATCTATGCGTGCCTCTACAGGTCCCATAGCGGAAATGCTGAAGTCGACAGGCTCGTTGAGCACCTTCAAACGGCTGTAGATTCCGTGTTGCAACAGACCCCCTCCGCTGAGATCGTGATCTTAGGCGATTTTAATGCCCACCACGCCGAATGGCTGTGTTCACGCACTACCGATCATGCGGGGAGGTCTGTTCACGATTTTGCCTTGGCATATGGTCTAACACAATTGGTAACCACACCTACGCGAATTCCCGATGTGGACGATCATACGCCTTCACTGCTGGACCTTCTGCTGACCTCCCATCCGGACAATTATCAGGTATCTGTGGACGTCCCTCTAGGTACGTCAGACCACTGCCTGATCCGGAGTAAAGTGCCGGTTACGCGCCTATCACGGCCTCCTTTTGCAGGCTGTCGTCGCGTATGGCACTATAGGTCTGCAGATTGGGACGGGATGCGGTCTTTTTTTGCGTCCTACCCATGGGGGCGGATGTGCTTCTCGCTGGATGATCCGAGTGTCATCGCTGACTCTATCGCTGATGTGGTGCTGCAGGGCATGGAACTTTTCATTCCATTTTCTGCGGTACCGGTTGGTGGTAAGTCTCAGCCTTGGTTTGGTCGCTCCTGCAAAACGGCTTCACGCCGAAAGCAGGAATGCTACCGGGCTTGGGCTGCAGCGTCGACATCTCGTGATGAAAAAACCAGCGCGTTACGTAAGGAGTACAATTCCGCTTCGAGGTTCTTCAAAAGAGCTATCGCCAAGGCAAAATCTGAACACATTGGCAGAATTGGTGAGAAATTAGTTCGCCTTCCTTCGGGAACTCGTGCGTTCTGGTCTCTCGCCAAGGCTGTCTTGGGGAATTTCTCACAGCCCTCTCTTCCACCCTTACACGGAGATGATGACTCTCTGGCCCATACCGCAAGGGAGAAGGCCGATCTTTTGGGCTCGTTCTTTGCGGCCAACTCGACTCTGGACGACCAAGGAAATGCACCGCCTACCATCCCGCAGTGCTATAGTTCTATGACGGAATTAAAATTCTTGCAGTCTTCCGTACGTAAAGCACTTTTTTCCTTGGACGTCCATAAGTCGAGTGGACCGGATGGCATCCCTCCGATTGTACTTAAATCGTGTGCTCCAGAGCTGGCGCCGGTACTAACACGCCTATTCCGGCTCTCCTACTCACTCGGCGTAGTACCGATTTCATGGAAGACAGCTTTAGTGCATCCCATCCCTAAAAAAGGAGATCGCTCTAATCCGTCTAACTATCGGCCGATAGCCATAACCTCTTTGTTCTCCAAAATTATGGAGACAATCATCAACTCGCAGCTCCTCAAGTATTTAGAAGAGCACCAGCTGATTAGCGACCGCCAGTACGGTTTCCGTCGCGGCCGCTCAGCTGGTGATCTTCTTGTATACTTAACACATCGGTGGGCGGAAGCAGTTGAGTCTAAGGGGGAGGCATTGGCAGTTAGTTTGGACATAGCGAAGGCCTTTGATAGGGTATGGCACAAATCGCTTCTGGCGAAGCTGCCTTCCTATGGGCTTCCCGAGAAATTATGCAAGTGGATCACCAGTTTTTTGGCTCGTTTCGTTTCGGCAGCATCAAGGTCGTAGTTGACGGTGCATGCTCTGACCTTAAATCTATCAATGCTGGTGTTCCACAAGGCTGCGTGCTATCACCGACACTGTTCCTTCTGCATATCAATGACATGATGCGAATTCGCAACATACATTGCTATGCAGATGACAGTACTGGTGATGCTACATACTCCGGCCGAAGCGGTATTTCTCGGGAACACGTCGAAGAGAGCCGAAACAAGCTTGTGTCTGAAGTTGAGAATCGATTAACCGATGTCTCGGAATGGGGTCGTCAAAACCTGGTCACTTTTAACCCCAAAAAGACACAGCTTTGCGTGTTTTCCGCTAAAAAGACACCCTTTGTCGTGTCACCTCGATTTGGGGATACTCTCTTGACAGCCTCAGCTAGTATCGGGATTCTGGGAGTCGACATATCGAATTACGTTCAGTTTCGCGGTCATTTGGAAGGTAAGGCTAAACTAGCCTCCAAAAAGCTCGGTGTGCTCAGCAGAGCGAGACAGTACTTCTTGCCAGCCCATCGCCTTCAACTTTATAAGGCTCAAATTCGGCCCCACATGGAGTACTGTTCTCATCTCTGGGCCGGAGCTCCTCAGTACCAGCTCCTTCCTCTTGATCGCATTCAGCGTAGAGCGGTTCGAATCGTTGACGACCTGGCTATTTCGAAACGGCTCGACTCTTTGGCATTGCGCAGAGATGTTGGCTCACTCTGTGTCTTCTATCGTATCTTTCATGGAGAGTGTTCCGACGAGTTATTTGGACTAATTCCTGCCGCCGAATTCCATCATCGGACATCGCGTCAAAATTTGAAATTCCATCCTCACCATCTCGATGTCTGGAAATCCACAACTGTGCGTTTCTCTCGACACTTTTTGCCTCGCACTACTTTGTTGTGGAACCAATTACCGGCAGGGGTGTTTCCAAACGGTTACGACTTGGGGGCCTTCAAGAAAAGAGCTTACTCATTCTTAAAAGGCCGGCAACGCAACTGCAAGACCTCTGGTATTGTGGATGTCCATGGGCGGCTGTGATCACTTACCATCAGGTGCACCTCCTGCTCGTTTGCCCCCTCTTCTATATAAAAAAAAAAAAAAAAAGTTAAGCACCTTTTTCACTTTGATTAGTTCGAGTGCGAGTGCTTAATGCAGGTGCTTAGTATTAAGCAAAAAATACGTGAAGAAAGCTGTTGATCAGTGCGAGTAATAAGTATTCAGCGTAGTAAAAGTGAATAGGCGCTGATTACCAATCACTCGCACTGCACAACGGCTGTCTTCAGGTATTTTTTGCTTAGTACTTACGACCTGCATTAAACACTCGCACTTGCACTAATCAAAGTGAAAACGGGGCTTTACAACAAGTTACGTGACGTGTCGTTATATTCATACACGTATGCTTACATAAATTCACATATACAGGGTTACTTTTAAAAATCCGGGCAAATTTTCTTAGGTTGTTTAGAATCGATAATAATATGTTCGATTTATGTATTAAAATAAAATAATCAAAAAAAATTCAAAATTTTATTTTTATCCGACACAAAAACAAAACGCGTGGATATAATTTCAATTACGCAACATTCGAATTAAAATTAGTTCTAATATTGCGTAATTAAAAGTGTAATTAAAAGTGATCGGGGAAAATGTACGCAGAGGTATAGATTACATAATAGTTACTACCGTAATAATTATAGGTTAATGTAAAATGACACACTGCAAAGTTCACTCACAAGACTCGGTGCATCCAGTTAATGAATTTAGTGGGATATTTTTAAACGATTATTATTATATTATCTTGTAATAATTTTACAATAATAATTTAAACGCACTTTCAATTCAATCTTTAGTTCCTAATTTTGAACCCTATATATATCACTACCATGTGGCTACTAGGTGGTAGAGTTCTGCATTGTCTCGCCCGGGTCTGGTACCACCGCCTTGCCTACTCCTGCCGCAATAGCGTCAGTGCTTGTCACTGTCGTGTTCCGATTTGGAGGGTAGGGTAACCTGTAAACTTATGCATGTGGCATTAGACCTCGCCACAAGATAGTAACGCACCATTAACACCTTTGGTGTCTATAGGCGATGGTTGACTCTTTCCATCAGGAGACCCATCTGCTTGTTTGCTATCTTATAATAAAACAAAGTGCTTGATTGATGTCATTGATTCATTTAATTTAAGACAAGAAGTGACAGCATACTATTTAAAGTTGTCCTAAGCTAAGCCAATGTTAGTGCAATTGCCATTTATCACATTGTGGGACTAAAGGCCAATTGGCCTTTAGTCCCACAATGTGATAAATGGCAAGCCTATGCCAACCGGGCACTTTTCAAATCCCTGACAAAGTTGTTCTTATCACAAAACTGAAAAAACATATTTTTGAATTGCTCGATCCGGGAATCGAATCGGGACTATTTGAATAAAGATTTTTATTTTGATTTTTTATTTTTAGACCTGGAGAAAAAAGAGATAATCCTATAATTTTTATGTCATAACAAACAAGCAGATGGCTCTCCTAATAGCAAGAGAAAACCATCACCTATAGGCACCAAAGATATTAATGATGCGTCACTATCCTTCTTGAGGAATCTTAATGCCGAATGCAACAGTTTACCAGCTACCTTACCCTCCAAACCGGAACACGACATTGACAAGCCCGTACGCTGTTGCGGCAGGAATAGGTAATGCGGTGGTTAGGGTTGCCAGATCAAGTCTGATCATTTCCTGGACATTTCTGGGGCCACGAACGGAATAAGAGTTTTAGTCTCTGGTTCGGGACTAAACTAAGTAGGTATAGAACTATTGGTTGATGACAAAATACACTTTTTTAAAAAAAAATATTTTAATTACTTTCTTCAGCTGTTAAATACAAAAAAATGTAATTCGACTTTTCTAAGTAACTTTTTAAGGCTTAAATATTAAACTTTCAACATCAACAACACAAATTGTTTAAAACAAAAAAGAACTTAAAACAAAAACTGAGATACTCCTTCAGACTTATCATTCCGGAACGGCAAAGTAAATTTTTGTCTGTTTGTCTGTATGTATGTCCGGGGTAAACTCAAAAAGTACTGCATGGATTTGCTTCAAATTTTGCATGAATATTACTAATAGGTCGGGTCAACATATAGGCTACATATTATCACGCTATCACCTACGGGGGAGGAGCTGTGCAGAGTAAACGAAGTCCGCGCGGACGAAGTCGCTGGCAACAGCTAGTATTATATAAAAATGCGTTGATAAGGAAGTAATAAAAGCAGTCCTTCAATGTATCAATGTATGGGTGTATGTCATTATAAGGTAAACTACGTTACTGTTACGACGCGTCAACATCCGCTTTTAACTGCATCATAGATGCAGTTGAGTGTAATCTATATTAGTTATCCATACTAATATTATAAATGCGAAAGTAACTCTGTCTGTCTGTCTGTCTGTTACGCTTTCACGGCCACACCACTGAACCGATTTGGATAAAATTTGGTACAAATATAGTTTGAGACCCAAGAAAGGACATAGGCTAGTTTATATCCCGGAAATCCCACGGGAACGGGAACTATGCGGGTTTTTGTTTTAGAATTTTTTCCACGCGAACGAAGTCGCGGGCACAGCTAGTAATATTATAAATGCGAAAGTTTGGATGTATGGATGGATGTTTGGATGGATGTTTGTTACTCAATCACGCAAAAACTACTGAACGGATTTGAATGAAATTTGGTACACAGGTAGATGATGACCTGGAATAGCACATAGGCTACTAATTATCCCGGAAAATTTTTGTGATCCCACGGGATTCGGCAAAAACTTTTATATTGCAGCGGGCTGCACGCTGCAGCTAGTCAACTAATAAGATGTTGTATACTTTATGCAAAAAATAACATAACCCTTTTGATGAAAAGAGACAACAATCTTCTATAGACATCAAAGATGTTAGCCTCAGTTTAGATGCAGTTAAGTTTTTTTATATCGTAAAATAGCAAACAAGCAGATGGGTCTCCTGATGAAAAGAGACAACAATCTTCTATAGACATCAAAGATAAGATAGCCTTGCCGGAAGGATGCTCGCTTATAGGTTATGCAGACGACGTTGCTTTAATGATACAAGCTAACACACGAGCACAGATAGAGTCGCTGGCTCACACTAGTCTTAATTTGATCATCAACTGGGGCTTGAGAAATCGTTTAAGCTTTGCGCCCCATAAAACGTTTTACTTAATATTAAAAGGTTCGCTCCTATCATCTCCCAGTATAAAAATAAATAATAGCACAATAAAGAGAAAAGAATCGGTAACATATTTAGGTTTGGTCATAGAAAAAAATTATACTTTTATAAATCATATTAACTATATCGGTGAAAAGGCTAAACGGAATTTCTTATCCTTTGCGGGCATATCTACCTCGACATGGGGTTTAACGTTTAACACTTTAAAGATAATTTATAACGCCACGTATTTAGGTTGTATCTGTTATGCTTGTTCAGCGTGGGCTGATAAAGTTACGAGTGGTGCGATCCGGCGCAAACTACTTCAAAATCAGCGTCTAGCACTAATATTTCTATGCAAAGCATATCGCACTGTAAGCTCCGAAGCTTTACCCGTTTTATCAGGCGTCTTACCATTAGATTTAGAAATTCAGCGTCGGGCTTCAATGTATTACAATTCTAGGAATTTTACTAACCCAGAATTTATCAACTCGCAAGCCCAAACAAAAATACGTCGCCTTTTTAATCCCGTAATCGACGTTACTAATGAATTAATTGATGAATGGCAGTCGCGTTGGTCTTGTTCAACTAAAGGACGGCATTTATATAACTTTTTCCCGTGCATCCGGGATCGCTTAAGTAAAACTTGGATAGAAATAGATCATTGTGTTGCACAGTTTCTCACTAGCCACGGTAATTTTAAAGCTAATTTATTCTCGTTTAAATTAGTTCCTTCTCCCTTTTGCGAGTGCTCTACATTAAACTGTAAATATGAACAAACTGCACATCACATTCTTTGGGAGTGTAATCTTTGGCAAAACGAACGTCGTCAAATGCTTGATAGTATCCAATGTATATCCGGTGTAATTTATTACTCCGATCTTGTGGGTACACGTGGGAACTTCCGTGCCTTCAAACGATTTTGTCACACTTACTACTGGAAGCAAAATTAAGTAGGCCATTCTGGTAGGTCCCTAATTTCCAAACTTCCGTGGTGCAATAGCAATCAGGCTTAACCTGATTGTAAAAGTCTCATTTCGTAGCATTTTTATGCTTTTTACATTTTGCTGTCTCCTGCTAAAAAGAGAGGGAAACAGGATGTATTTTCCTACTCCTCCTATATACTTCTGATTAATTTCGTTGCGGGATCCAAGACAGCTTAGCTTTTCCCCAGGGCACCCTGAGCTCGCAACTCAGAGGTTATCAGGACGGTTGCCGCTGTTGATTCTGGTTTACAGAAGTTACAGTGGTGGGAACGAGAGGTGGGCCCATTGCCCTAAAATAAAGACATCAAAGATGTTAGCCTCAGTTTAGATGCAGTTGAGTTTTTTTATGTCGTAAGATAGCAAACAAGCAGATGGGTCTCCAGATGAAAAGAGACAACAATCTTCTATAGACATCAAAGATGTTAGCCTCAGTTTAGATGCAGTTGAGTTTTTTTATATCGTAACATAGCAAACAAGCAGATGGGTCTCCTGTTGAAAAGAGTCAACAATCGACTATAGACACCAAAAATATTAATGGTGCGTTGCTATCTTGTAGCGAGGTCTAATGCCACATTCATAAGTTTACCGGCTACCTTACACTCCTAACCGGAACATGACAGTGACAAGCACTGACGCTATTGCGGCAGGAATAGGTAAGGTGGTGGTATCAGACCCGGCGAGACAATGCAGAACTCTACGCCTAGCCATGATCTAGCCACGATGTTAGTGACCCGTATAGCCAATCGGTCGCTTTTTACCACCTGCCTGGCAGAAGGGCAGTTGGCTTATACTTCAAAGGAGCTGGGACCAATATGGGGAGACATCAAAGATGAGAGCTTCAGTTTAGAACTTGTGATCGGGCAACCCTCCACACAATCGTGAACGCACATTTACTGTCTACTGTTATGTTATGACGTCTATCGAAAATGGATGAAAATGGATAGCGAGGTGATAGCAGCTGCGGATATATTTTTACTTAGCTCTTATAATCATTTACTTAATGTCTACACCGTCTGGAATGTACCATAGACGATCAAAGAGTATACAAGCACTACGTTTGAGACAATTACGTACTGATTAATCGGCGATTGTGTGGACGCTCACGTAATCATGGGCCATCATTCCTTTGATGTACTGACACCATGGCGATGGCGCTCGACATACCCGATGATGGCCCATCACAGACATTTATATCCTTTACACTAGCGTGCATGCCTTTAGTCAACCATCATGGCTCATTGTGTAGAGGGGCTATTAGAAGGTACACTATCCCGGAGTGACGTAGTCTACATTTTTTACCCGACAGAGTAAAATGAAGTAATAGTTTTAGGTCACGCAATGGGTTACACGAACAAAGTCGTTAACAACGTGTGAAATTTTTTGTAATGTTTAAGCTTAAAAACATCTTCACCGATTTTAAAACTTCTTATGGATCAACAATTTATAGAGAGCTGCGTTATTCCGAAGGGAAGATTGGCTACTTTTTACCCGACAAAGCGAAGGGAAGTAATTAGGGCGAGCGAAGCGAGCCCTACACTAGGCCACTTTCTATGCACTTTTGTGGTACATTTTACTCAAAAATTATCGGACTTTTAGGTTTGTGCTTCGACGTAGTAGTTTAAATTCATGTCTAGATATGTTATCTACCATAAAAATAGAGAGGGTGAGGGAGAGGGAGGGGGCGGGGGAGGGAGGGGGAGGAAGAAGGAGAGGGAGAGGGGGAGGAAGAGGGGGAGGGAGGGAGGGAGGGAGGGAGAGGGGTAGGTAGAGGGGAGGGGAGAGAGGGATAGGGAGAGGGGGAGGGGGAGGGGGGAGAGGGATAGGGAGAGGGGGAGGGGGAGAGAGAGGGAGAGGGATAGGGGAGGGAGAGGGGGAGAGAGGGAGAGGGGGAGAGAGGCAGAGGGAGAGAAGGAGAGGGGGACATGGAGAGGGGGTGAGAGAGAGGAGCAGGGGGCGGGGGAGGGGGAGATGAGGAGGGGAGGGGGAGGGGAGAGAGAGGGGGGGCTGGCTGGCTGACGGGGAACAGAGTGAATAGAGCGTTAGTTATAAGTCAGGGTGCCCCTCTTGCCCTGCATAATCATTCCTATGCCTGCCTATGCCTATCCCAACGATATTGTATGAAAGTGAGAGTTGGGTATGTTAGAAGGGCATGAAAGTATAATCAACGCAGGACCAGGTTCGTAATGTTGAAGTGAGAGAGAAGTTATGCTTGAAAGAAAGTGTTGGTGTAAAGATGAGAAAGGGCATGCTCCGTTGGTTCGGACATGTAGAAAGAATGGTAGGTGGAAGATTAACAAAACAGATATACAATGCGAGAGATGAAATACTTTATTATTTATTTTTCTATACATTAAAAGATTATAGACTTTATTATTATAAATAAAGTCTATACATTAAAAGATGTAATTCTCATAAAAATACTTTTCTAACAATATTACTAGATAGTATAACTTTGCGAGCCCCTACAAAGCTCTGCTTTTTGCTAGTGCTAAAGAACTTACTCATTTTTAAAAGGTCCGAAACGCAATTGCAATACTGGTATTGCGGATGTCCATGTGTGGCGGTGATCACTTACCATCAGGTGCACCTCCTGCTCGTTTGCCCCCTCTTCCATAAAAATGTAATGCCTTTGGGTCATACAAACAAAGTCGCGGGAAAAGGTGATTTAAAAAGTTATTGCGTATATCCCGTTAGTATTCCATTGGTGCTCTATAACAAAGAAACAATACACTAGTAAATCTACGAATCATAAATATTTATGTCACATTTTACAACTAACCATGTTGTAACTATTTGCATATGTCACAAGCAAATTCTGTAATTCGTCCGTATAAAAATGGCGTCGTAATCTGATTACAAAGATGAGTAATTTTTCAAAAAGAAAATTCCTTATACCGAATGTAAAATTTCGTCATTATACGTAGGTCAAACTATAAGTTTTGCGTAACTTAAAGTCAAAGTCAAAGTCAAATAGTTTTATTCAAAATAGGATTAGTTACAACCTCTGTTTGAAAGTCATCTTAGAATAATTCCATGTAACACTGATTTATAATAAATATAATCCTTTATGTCTAATAATAATAAATAATGCCTTAAAATCTTATTAACATAGTATATAATTGTCAAAAAAAATTAAACATAAAATGTCAATAAACAGAACAGTAAAATCATTAAAAATAATATTAACAAATAAAATTAAAAATAATTAATTTATCGCGAACATTATATACACCAGTCGTCCTCCAAGAAATCCTGTATCTTATAATACGCTTTACTTATTTATTTTTCTTTAATATACTTTTTAAACTTATTATCAAGTAATTCAATCATATTATTTGGAATTTTATTATAAAATTGTATACCATCTCCTAAAAATGATTTTTTTGCTTTTGTTAACCTAAACTTAGGAACATCAAGCTTATTTTTGTTACGTGTATTATAATTATTAGTATCGAAATTCTTTGAAAATAAGTTCAGATCCTTACGTACATATATTATGTTCCCATAAATGTATTGACAATGCACAGTCAGTATATTTATGTCCTTAAATAAGTCTCTGAGAGAGTCTCTTGACTTTAAATTATATATTGCTCTAATGGCTCTTTTTTGTAATATAAAAATAGTTTCTAAATCTAAAGCCCTCCCCCAAATCATAATACCATAAGGCATAATGCTGTGAAAATACGCAAAATACACTAGCCTAGCTATATCTATATTTGTTAATTGTATTACTTTTCTAATTGCATATGCAGCTGAAACTCAATTTACTAGCTAGGTTTTTGAATACAATATGAAACTCAATTTACTAGCTAGCTAAGTTTAAAATCAATTGTAATGCCCAAAAATAAAGTACTATCTACTATCAACTATTTCTATTGGTTCATTATCTATATGTCAGTATGGACTTTAATGATATTTTGAAGAGTAAATACAACGCATTTTGTTTTTTTTTTTTGCATTCAAAACTAAATTGTTTATAGTGAACGAATTTTTTAGTTCCATAAGGGTCTTGTTTATATCGTCGTAACATTGCTGATTCCGTTTAACTTTAAATATAAGTGACGTATCATCAGCAAACATTACAATATTTGAGTGCTTAAGAATGATGAATGGAAGATCATTAACATAAATTAGAAATAAAAATGGTCCTAACACGGATCCCTGGGGTACACCAATTAATAACTCAGACCTCCTCAGAATTGATGCCTTTGATATGAACTTTTTGAGTACTTCCTTTCAAATATGATTCTATCATATTCAGAGCATTCCCTACCACGCCATAATACTTCAATTTTCTTAATAGGGTTTTGTGGTCAACACAATCAAATGCCTTGGAAAGATCACAAAATACACCAATAGCATCATGTGAATCTTCCCAAGCCTCCAGAATATGTTTGACAAATGTTATACCCGCGTCAGTAGTAGAACAACCTTTTGTGAACCCGAACTGATTAATATTAAAAATATTATTTTCGTTGAAGAAAATAATCATCTGGTCAAGCTATTTGAAAAGCTAATTCAAATATTTTACTAAATACTAAAGACACTGGTCTGAATTATTGGGATCTTTACTATCACCGGACTTAAAGAGCGGTATTATCTTACTGCACTTAAGTAAATCTGGAAAAACTCCTTCGTCAATACATTTACTGAATATACAAGCCACCGTGCGCGCAATCGTATAAATTATATTCGACACTACTTTGACTGACATGCCCCATAAATCTTCTGTTCCTTTTAATTTAATTGTTTTAAAAATTTTGATAACCTTCTGAGGTAAAATATGTCTGAACTTAAACTCATTAGAATTTCTCTTAACATTCTTTTTTAATAAACATTCAGAGAGTTCAGGCGACGAGCTTAAAGAATTGGTAGTCTTTAATGGTATATTTGTGAAAAAGTTTCAAACTCTTTGGCAATTTCGCTGCTGACATTTATTAAACCTTGTGTAGATTGAAGTTCAAAATTTTTGTCCTTAAATTTGTTTTTGCCTGTCTCATTGTTAATTATATTCCAACTCATCTTAATTTTATTTTCAGCTTTTGTTATTTTTTTAGCAATATGAAATGACTTGGCAAGTTTACATACTTCTTTAAAAATTTTGAATATTTTTTAACATAAGTTTGAAATGTTGGTGTGGTAATATAAGTTTTCATGTCATATAATTCGAATAATCTGTCTCTGCTTTTATGAATTTTTTACCCTGACATTTTTAACAGGAAATGTTCTTAGAAATTCTTCATGCACTATTGAAAAAAAACTGCATAAATATGGTCAGCCCGTAACTGTTCTAAATTTAGTGTCGTTAATTTAAAAGCTAAAACATTATTAAATTTATCTATCTTACTAACTGACGTAGGTCTAACAGTTATCTCACGATTATTGTTTCTAATGCAATTAGGAAATATAGTAAAAGACCTCTGTGATCTGATTTTAAGCAATTGATTACCTGATAATTCAAGCATTTAGCATTTGTTAAGATGTTATCGATACAAGTGGTTGAACTATTAAATAATCTGGTTGATTCAAAAAATATATTTTTTAAGTTATACGATTTAAATAACCTCTGAAGTCTTATACTGTAAGAATCTCAATTTAACAAATCAACATTAAAATCTCCTTTATTTTTCTTAATTATGTATAATTTAATTTATTATACTCTTTAGAGCAACAAAATAAAAACTCCAAACCAACAATTTCATATTAGAATCATGACCTAAAGCTATGGTTTCGATTTTCGGTAGACCGTCCTTTACACGCTGTATAATGACGACATTTTACATTCAACGTAAGGAATTTTCTAAAAACTACACTGTAGTGTTTTTTCTAAAAAAATAGTAAAATTTAAGTAAACACACAAAAGCAGCAATTATACGCCACAGCCGCGCATAATAAACGTCTGGTCCGAGAGTGTTAGAGCAACGTACGCCTTGCATTGCGTGGCGAGAAGATAAGAAAAAAATCATAAAACGCAAATTTTGCAATCCCACAAAAAAAAAGAATTGATGTCATAACAAGATCCTAAAAATGGTGTGTTCGCTTAATTTTGCGATAGATATTTAATGAGGTAAGTCGACTAATTTCAAAGGCTGCAATCTGTCCTTTTTTCAAAAATGAGTTTTTGGTATGGCAGCATAGTATATGTCGAATTACAGCGTATTTTTTATTCATTTTGTAGCAAATCTGGCGTTTTGTCATGCAAAATCCATATCAAAATCTAAAATTAGCATCAAATTAGGCATTCTATGATACTTATTTAAATAAAAAATATTCTTCCACAGGTTTCCTTAGCGATAAAATTATATATACAGTTTAACTTTGTAACTTTAAGGACCATAGGGAGCAAATAAGTTTTTTAGTTTTCCGAAAATTTACGAAAAGTCAGACCTTTGAAATTAGTTGTCATATTTAATATGCATGACATTGCTGCTGTATATTGATTAAAGTAGTTATTAAGTAAAATATTTTATTTACAACTATAACCCTATCCAACTTCTTACATAAAAAAGAAGTAGGTTTGTTAGGTTGCCTTAAGAAGAACCTGGAGAAAAGAGCCCGCGAGGAGGAGGGCTCCGTCAACTATCTGCGACAAAGGACTTTATAGTTGACATTGAAACAATTTCTGTCAAAAGGCAAATTGTTTGCCTTCGACAATTTGTATTGGCAGTTTACGTTTATAAAATGACGCGGTTTGTATAACAACGAAATAAACATATTGACTGCGACATATACATGATGTTAGGTTTAAAGAGAACTTGAGCAATCATATTATAGTGTTTTATGTCATCGAATATAAAAAAACCGACTAAATGCGAATCGTTCTCGCGCACAAATGGTTTCGTACCATCCTACTATCCTACTATAAATGCGAAAGTTTGTGAGTATGTATGTATGGATGTTTGTTAGTCTTTCACGCAAATACTACTGAACGGATTTAAATGAAACTTTACAGTAATATAGATTATACATCATAATAACACATAGGCTATAATTTATAAAGATTTAGTGCAATTTGGCGGTAATATAACAATAAGTATCAAGTAAGTCGGAAAAATCTCTGCCTTCGAGAGCTATCTTGGCGTGCGTGCTGCACAAACCGTTAAAGATAATGGAAGATAATGTTCGGTGGGATTGTTTTTCTTAATTAGTTCTAAATAAAAGTCCGCGACAGCATATATCTATCTTTTACGTGGAATCCATTATATCCAAAATAGTGAGCCAAAAATACAAATAAATTTAATACCTTTTTAAAAAGCATATTTCAGAGTATTCATTTTTTTTTTTTTAAATTAATACATTTATCGCTTTCATCATTTTATGTAGATGAACTTTGTCTTTCACACAAAGAAATTTGGACGAATAGTTAAAAAGTTATCACGATAAGATTGAATTTCATTTTTTCCATTTGTTATTGATTTTTGTCCTTATTTTTTCTTGTAGCGTTTGTGATTGTTTGAGCCGCTACAGAGCCTTAAACCGACGGAGGTGATTACAGGCGATCCAAGTAACGGCGCGCAATCTCCGCGCGTGCGCGATCCGAATGTTTTTTCTTTTTTTTTCGAAATGACAAAAGCTGATGGCCTTAAGGCCAAGGGCCGTAACAACGACATCGTACTAGCGGTCGAGCAGTCAGCAGAGTGCTCAGCCAGAGTTTAAATTTTAATTTGGGCAATCAACGCCTGCGCTAAGGGTTGTCTCCTGCGAGACCGGACCTCGGCTTAGTGCGTTGGTTTGACTAATTATGGGGGAGGGGTACTAATTACAAGAGAAGTGGCATTGCGCTTCGCGTTAGGTGCAAGGTGAAATAGAGGTCTTAGTTGCCGTTCGAGACCCACGATTAGCTGAGGATAATTTAGTCGCACAGTATGACAGGTGGTGAACGTATCGCCAACCGGGCTTTATCCTATCCCGGGCAACGTTGTTTTTATTAAAAAACTGAAAAAACACTTTTGAATTGCCCGACCCGGGAATCGCACTCTCTTGGTCATGTGGTCAACATCAACACCGGACCACTAGACAATAGAGGCGATATTAAAATATATAAGTACAATAGGCATACTTAATTTTTTTTTAAATTTTAAGTGCAAATATAAATTGCTTTTTTTTAATTACAGACGTATTAGAATATTTTTAACCTCCCGCTACGTATGTAGATAAGGAAGTTATTGATTTTGCTCCGATTTTCAAAAATCGAGTTTTCACCAGATTTCCTCATTTTGAGGTCCTAGGAACCTTTTCCGACTATTTTCACGATGACGTCAGTATGTCGTATGTTTGTGTGTGTATATAAACATCTCATAACTTTTGAACGTCTAGACCGATCGAAACGACGTTGGTGGTATTCGACTGGATTC
This sequence comes from Apodemia mormo, assembly GCA_036924255.1. Taxonomy (NCBI): domain Eukaryota; kingdom Metazoa; phylum Arthropoda; class Insecta; order Lepidoptera; family Riodinidae; genus Apodemia; species Apodemia mormo. The sequence continues at coordinate 7,792,068 of JAUPFN010000030.1, forward strand.
CGTTCAACTTAGACTTCCTGAAAATTTGAATCAAGTCGACCCAGAAGATTTTGAGAAATATGAAAAACCCCAAAAAAAATTTGGCGAAACAGTATTTTTTTAACATAACTTCCAGATTAATCTACCGATTGAGTACAAAAACTAATCAGCTCTATTCCTCAAAAACTACGTCTAATGCATAAATTGCATCAAATCGGTTTATCCGTTTGGGAGTAATCGTTGACGAAAATTTTTGAAAAAGGTGTTTTTTGACATAACTTCGAAATCTTTCAACCAATCATTTTTTGGTATATTACAATATTTCAGAACTAGAAAATCTACGTCGAATGCCGTTTCAAAAATTAAAATCAAATCTAGTTTTTAAAAGCTACGGCTTTTAAAATATTAAAATTACGTAATTTTTAGAAAATTTACTCAATATTTTTGAAATAACTTTCAGATTAATACACCGATTGACTTAAAAATCTTATCTTCTTTAAAAATTGCGTCAAATACCGTTAATTGCATCAAAATCAGTTAATTTGTTTATGATTTATCAATAAAGAAAATTTTTGGAAGAAATTTTTTTTAACATTGCTTCAAAATTCTTCAACCTATCAGTTATTTAGCTAAAGCATTATTTTAGATCTCAAAGATTGAGTTGAATGCCATTCGAAAGATTAAAATCGATTATTGTTTTCAAAAACTACAGCTCTTCAAAAATTACTGCTATTTTTAATAAAATACATGTTTGAACCGAAAAAATCTATGCTTGTAGTTACTCTTTTGAGCTTAAAGTACCTTAATTTAACGGGAAGTTTCAAAGTTGGCCCGCAGGATCAGCCGCTTACAATTTTTTTTTAAATTTAGACCACTCAAAAGAATGATTCTAGTTGTAAACACAAATAACCCTGAACGTATCTATTACCGAGTTATACTCGACAAAGCGTAATAAATGGATCATAAATGATTAATAACACACTTAATACGTTTATGTCGTTTGAGATCAGTGCAATGCATAGACAAATATTTACCTATATTTGTTTACAGAACGTAGATGTCAGCGGCTCTCAAAATATGTCTCTGTTCATCTTTTATTTAGTAAACAGACTATAATGAATGTCTTGAAAATGTATATCCACAACATCCACATTTGAATTACGATTATAGATTGTCCACATGTTGGAATCCCCATTTCAACAGACTTTTAAAATAGGAACATTTCAATTTGTTTTTAAAATTGAAGTTTTTTAGATGGATAATTTATTACCTAATACAGCTAGACCACAAACTCAAAACATTGTAAGGTTTTTACTGTGGTTAATTAAGTAATAATATAATATAGGTATAACGGCGAGTAACAATACAATGTATATTCATCGCAGTTTAATTATGCACTGACAGAAGAATTTTTTAATTATTCATAAATTAATTTCTTTGAGAAAAATCTTTCATTTATTAAATACTTGCTGCAGCGTGGCGCTCGCTGCATTACAAAGTGTTTGGTGAATCCCGCGGGATCAACTAATAAAACGTAAACGATAAAAAATGACCTATGTGTAATTACAGGTCATCATTTACCTATATGCCAACTTTAATTAAATCCATTTAGTAGTTTTTGCGTGATTGAGTAACAAACATCCATCCATCCAAACTTTCGCATTTATAGTATTAATATAGATTTAGAAAAAATATTTATGGTTCATTAAACAAAGAAAGAGGATAAAAAGATAGGATATCCTAAACAATAAAATTATAATTATACTGCCAACCTAACCTAAACAAATTATTAACTTCTTAGGTTTACTAGAATCTTGTAGTTTTTACAGCTTTGTAGCTAGACCTTTGTAGATATTACATTTAATATACATACCAATATTTAAATCTACTTATGTTATTTATCAAAGCTGGTCCAGTGTATTAGGTTATTTTTGACTGAACAGAAAATCAATTACTTAATATGTCGCCGTGAAATTGTCAATACCGTTAGATTATAATCTACCTAGAGAGTTTATAATTTGGTTAGGTTAGAAGTTAAATTATAATATTATCACTTAGTTAGATTATAAAGTAACGGAATTGCTCCCTACATAGGTTATAATCTAGCGGTATTGACAATTTCAGCGCGACACCTATACACTCATTTGCCATTTAAAACTTGGCCTTATACGATCAGAATCACGCGCGTAATTTCTTTTGAAACAGACCCGATACTGGAATACAATCGAAGTAATATTTAATGGTTTATATCGTTATAACAGATTGAGAAACACAGCTTTTTTTAAATCCAGCAGTTTTAAAAGGACATCATTATTATAATACCTTTTTAAGAAACCACTCCATATTTATGTTTTACTATGTCTATTTACGCCATACATAAGAGGTAACAGATCGATTTCGTTTTGCGGTCTGCGATGCAATACCGATAATAAATACTGTCAAGGTTCTAATGTCGTAAATGAGGTGATAATAGAAAATTGTACAACTCATTTGGGTTGACATAAAGTTATAACGGAACAGTTTTTTATTATATCGCAAAGATAGCAAACTTGATTCTGACGGAAAGAAATGACCATCGCCTATAGACACCAAAGATCTGAATGAAATTCGGTGGCGGGATGACAAGGGACCATTCGTTAATTACTTGTAACATTTTTGGTGATTTTTCGAATCCCCCTCTCCCCATGGTGAGATATCGTGAGATTTCGCTCGACCTACTCTTTCCTACCCGAATCTCACGTGAGATTTTACAAAATGCATTTAATGTAAATAAGTTAACATGTTGAGCACAGCTCCTCTTCAATAAAAAATATTTATTGAAGAGGAGCTGTGCCCGCGACTTCGTCAGCGTGGAATTTCTAAAAAAAAGTTCCGGAGTATTACCCGCATAATTCCTGTTCCCGTGGGATTTCCGGGATAAAAACTATTCTATGTCCTTTCTCGTGTCTCAAACTATCTTTGAACCAAATTTCATACAAATCAGTTATGTGGTTTAGGCGTCAAGGAGAGAGAAAGACAGACAGACAAAGTTACTTTCGCATTTGTAATATTAAGTATGGATTGAAAAATATTTATTCACATCTATACATATAATAAAATCGTAGGAAAGTCAAAACTGTACATTGAATATTTTTTAAAAAGAATACTTGGGGCGTGATCTACAATCGATATCGATGCCAAAAATATAATTTTTAGAATTTTTGTCTGTTTGTCTGTTTATCTGTTTGTCTGTATGTATGTCCGGGGTAAACTCAGAAAGTACTGCATGGATTTACTTCAAATTTTGCATGAATATTACTAACAGGTCGCGTCAACATATAGGCTACATATTATCACGCTATCACCTACGGTGGAGGGGCTGTGCGGAGTAAACGAAGTCCGCGCGGACGAAGTCGCTGGCAACAGCTAGTATTTAATAAATGAAAGATTTTTCTCAAAGAAATTAATTTATGAATAATTAAAAATCCTTCTATCAGTGCATATTTAAACCAAAATAAATCTTATTATACCTGCTCATATATTATTCAGTCATGTTTCAGTAGAGAAACACTTTTTACCTATTTAAACCCAGTTTCCTCACAGTCTTTTGAGTTTGTCGCCTCTGTGATCTGGTAGTCCAGTGTCGGTGCTGACCACATGAGATCCTGGTTTCGATTCCTTTCGTCGTGCGTTTATAAACGTGTTAATCAATTTTCATATTGTGGGACTAATTATTTATCTTCGTCTCATCGTAAGTGCACTTGTGGTACAATGGTACTTGTGGTACAATGGTACCACAAGTGCACTTACGATGAGACGAAGATAAATAATTAGTCCCACAATATGAAAATTGATTAACACGTTTATAAACGCACAACCGATACATATATACATATATATATATATATATATATATATATATATATATATATATATATACATATAGTGTGTGTGTGTTTTTTGCATTTATTTTGATATATTTATTTACTCTAGTACCTAAGTGTAAATACTAAGAAAGTATCTCCTTTGCCTAAAGGTTGTCTGGCAGAGATCGCTCTGTAGCGACGAGATCGCCTTTGTGTACCCATGTACCTACTTAGTATAATTGTAAAATATTTATTATTCTTGTATTTATTGATGCGCAATAAAGTGTATTCATTCATTCATTCATTCATTCATACGTGCGTGCAAATACTGCTACAATTTCTTATACAGCTTATTTTTCTACACGTTAACTTTTTAAAATCGAGTTTTCACCAGATGTCCACGTTTTGAGATCCTAGGAATCTTTTCCGACTATTTTCACGAAGACGTCGGTATGTCTGTATGTATGTGTATGTGTGTGTGTGTGTATGTGTGTGTATGTGTGCATATAACATCTCATAACTTTTGAACGGTTGGACCGACCGAACGCGGTTGATGGCATTCGATTGGATTCCGCTCAACTTAGATTTCCTGAAAATTTGAACCGATTCGGTTAAGGTGATTTTGAGAAATTTTGAAAAAACACCAAAAAAAATTTTGACGAAACAGTATTTTTTAAGATAACTTTCAGATTTATGTACCGATTGAGTACAAAAACTAATCAGCTCTATTCCTCAAAAAACAACGTCTAATATGTAACAAAATCGGTTTATTCGTTTGGGAGTAATCGTTGACAAAAAATTTTGAAAAAAGTGTTTTTTCGACATAGCTTCGAAATTTTTCAAACAATCATTTTTTGGTGTTCTACGATATTTTAGTACTAAAAAAACTCCGTCAAATGCCGTTTCAAAAATCAAAATTGAATCTAATTCTCAAAACTTATAGCTATTCAAATATTAAAATTACGTTGTTTTAAGCAAACTTACTTAATTTTTTTTAAATAACTTTCGAGTTAATTCACCGATTGGCTGAAAAATCTTATCAGATTTTCTCCTTTAAAAACTGCGTCAAATACCGTTAATTTAATCAAAATCGGTCAATTTGTTTGGTATTTATCAATGAAGAAATTTAAAAATAAAATTTTTTTTTGACATAGTATCGAAACTATTCAACCTATCGATTATTTAGCTAAAGCAATATTTTAAATCTCAAAAATTGAGTTGAATGCCATTATCGTTTTCAAATATACAGCTTTCAAAAATTAACATACTGCCATTTTTAGCAAAATAGATGTTTGAACTGAAAAATCTATGCTTATATTTTTTACTCTTGAGCTTAAAATACCTTAATTACGTGGGAAGTTTCAGGGGTGGCCTGTGGGGTCAACCGTTTACACATTTTTATGTATGATTTCTATTATTTTTATTTTTAATTGTTGAATTATAAAAAATATATAACAAATGTTAAAAATGGTTGCAATGGGTTTAGTAGCTGTTTATCAACCAAGTACTTTTGCTTTTACATATAATTCTGTGACAGGCTGTAGATGTGAAATCATGAAAACGGCTTTATCTAAAATGTCTAATTATTTATTTCAGAAACCAACCCCATGGATTATAAGTCTACAACCAGATGACGTCATCGATTTTTCTCCTAGCAACACTGAATCAAAAATTTTAGAACTGGTATCTAAGGATGTAAATACATCTGCTAATAATAGATCGGAGAGCTTTCCCCAAACATCCGTTGTTTCAGAAACGCCAAATGGTAAGTTTAAGAAAATATTAATCACTGGCTATTTCCTAGGGTATAACTCCGATTCCGATCCCACGAGAAAATTGTGATTAAATGTAGCTTATGCCACTCAAAAAGGGTCTGGCAGAAAAAGATAGGGTCAGAGGCCTCAAACAGATAATTTGAAAATAACCTGTGTGGTAACATTGGCGAGGTTTTTTTATATCATAAGATAGCAGACAAGCAGATGGGTCTCTTGGTGGAAAGAGGCAACCATCACCTATAGACATCAAAGATGTTAATGGTGCGTAGCTATCTCATGGCGAGGTCTGATGCCAAATGCATAAGTTTACCGGCTACCTTACCCTCCAAACCGGAACACGACATTGATAAGCACTGACGCTATTGCGGCAGGAATATGTAAGGCGGTGGTACCAGACCCGGACGAGACAATGCAGAACTCTACCACCTAGTAGCCAAGATGTAGTTACTCGCATAGACAATCGGTCGCCTTTTACGACCTGCCTGTCAAAACGGTACCTACTTGGTCTATTCTTCAAGGGAACACGGGGGAAAAACTTACTGTTGACACAATTTTAGTCTGTCATTTTGTTGAGTTTTGAAGCTAATTGATCAAATAGACACTAAGGGATATTAAAAAAAAATCAAAAACTATTGCAGCTACGCTAAAAAAACATGTACTATTACATTACAAGAAATATTAGTCTACATATATATATTTTATAGAATGCTTATATTTATCGTGTATTCTACTAAAAAAAATGTTTTTTTAAGCTTACGCAAAGGTACAAGCACAAATAAAAACATATTATAGTAGCTTACTATGTCCAGCTGTACTACCAAAAAGTACAAAAATTTTAAATGTGTTTTTTACCAGTCATGGGTACTCTAATATCTTTTGATTAAATTTTTTATTATTAAACTAATTATCATGCGGCATACCCTTCAATATTGGACGTGTGTAAGAAATGCGAGTGATGTATCACGCGTAATGAGCGCGTACAGTAACATCACACATTACTCGACTAAAATAAACATCACATCATCACACTAGACATCACGCGCACAGTAGCAATGTAGTAGCTCGCGGCATGACTCGCATACTCGCTCGAACCACCTCGAGCCCTCCCGAACGCATCGCATCGGCAATGTTCAGTTTATATCGGAAGTCCGGAACTTAGTCGCGTGCGATTCATATTTCGCCCGTTCAGGTGTCTTAGTATGCTATTTAGAACTCAGTTTTCATTGTAAAAGGGTGTATTTTTTTATATCATAAGATAGCAAACAAGCAGATGGGTCTCCAGATTGAAAGAGTCAACAATCACCTATAGACACCAAAGGTGTTAATGGTGCGTTGCTATCTTGTGGCGAGGTCTAATACCACATGCATAAGTTTACCGGCTACCTTAAACTCCAAACCGGAACACGACAGTGACAAGGACTGACGCTATTGCGGCAGGAATAGGTAAGACGGTGGTACCAGACCCGGGCGAGATAATGCAGAACTCTACCACCTAATAGCCACGATGGTAGTGACTCGTATAGCCAATCAGTCGCCTTTTACGACCTGCCTGGCAAAAAGGCAGTTGGCCTATTCTTCAAAGGAGCCTGAGACCAATACGTGGAAATGTATATTTCCTTGACACCACCGTTCATCTCCCGTTGTACGGTCGTCGGCAAATACTCAACTGTCCTTTCATTTCAAATTGCAATCCAAATATTGCGATATGTTTAGTTTGTTTGCTGACGCAGTCAGTATAATAAAATCGCTCATATCGCTGCTATGTTACTATTTCAATAATATATCCACACGTTACATTTCAATAACATGTACACGAGAACATTGCATTTCCTACATTAAAACGCACGATGGTGTGCTATCGCATGGCGCTACATCATAAAATAATAACATCACGTGTGATGTTTAATGATGGTGTAATGTAATATTACTCAGCACGAAATGTAATGACCTGACACATTACTTCGTGGTGCACTGTTTTGCACATGGCTATTCAATATATACATTTTATGAGTCAACCTAAATACCACATAATTTACTCCGTGAGTCAACCTAAAAAATATATTTTCAGAAAAACAAGTCACTCTACGCATGCGTTCGAACAGTACTAAGATAGTACCACTGACAGTAAGCTACAGGCTGGACCCGCTTTCACAGAGAGATGGGATAATATACGCTGCCGTTTTGCTCTGCACTTTGTATATATTGATTATATTTGAGGTAAGATAGTTTCAAAGTTCTATGTGATTGACTGCAAGAATACGACAAGCACGAGATTCTCAGAGTGCTAAGTTTGAGTTTTTCTTTTCGCATTCGATCGTGAGCGCGTTTCGAGTTTACTAGGAATTTGTATGTGATTTGTACAGCGCCACCTAGTGGTAAACAGGTTTCTCGCGTTTACCACTAGGTGGCGCTGTACAAATCACATACAAATTCCTAGTAAACTACAAACGCGCTTACGATCTAATGCGAAAAGAAAAACTTACACTTATGCGAAAAGAAAAACTCACACTTAGCACTCAGATCGCCGAGGTCGTTTGTTATCTATGCTCCCCGATTACTGAAAGACGTCTGCACCGACATATATTAGTAATCGAGGCCTAAATTTACTGAAAAAATTTACACACACACACGTAGCGTGATAATATGTAGCCTATATGTTATGACCCGACCTGTTAGTAATATTCATGCAAAATTTGAAGCAAATCTATGCAGTACTTTTTGAGTTTACCCCGGACATACATACAGACAAACAGACAAAAATTCTAAAAACTATATTTTTGGCTTCAATATCGATTGTAAATCACGCCCCAAGTATTCTTTTAAAAAAATATTCAATGTACAGTTTTGACTTTTACAACCGGGCACTTACTTTCCAATCCCAGACAACTTTGTGTTTCAGAAAAACTGAAAAAACACTTTTTATGTGCCTGACCCGGGAATCGAACCCGTAACTTCAAGTGGTAAACGCCAACGCTGGACCACTAGACCACAGATATATATATGTATATATATATATATATATATATATATATAGTATATATATATATATATATATTATGACGTGACTAGTAAAATATGTTGGTGTTGGTGCCGGGCTCCTTTAAAGAAAAGACCAACTGCCGTTCTGCCAGGCAGGTCGTAAAAGGCGACCGATTGGCTATGCGAGTCACTACCATCGTGGCTACTAGGTGGTAGATTTCTGCATTGTCTCGCCCGGGTCTGGTACCACCGCCTTACCTATTCCTGACGCAATAGCGTCAGTGCTTAGGGCAATGGGCCCACCTCTCGTTCCGACCACTGTAACTTCTGTAAACCAGAATCAACAGCGGCAACCGTCCTGATAACCTCTGAGTTGCGAGCTCAGGGTGCCCTGGCGAAAAGCTAAGCTGTCTTGGAACCCGCATCGAAATTAATCAAAAGTATATAGGAGGTGTTCCGGTTTGGAGGGTAAGGTAGCCGGTAAACTTATGCATGTGGAATTGGACCTCTTCACAAAATAGCAACGCACCATTAACATCTTTGGTGTCTATAGGCGATGGGTGACTCTTTCCATCAGGAGACCCATCTGCTCGTTTGCTATCTTATGATATAAAAAAAAGCAAATAGTAGGACCGGCTATTTGATTTTCCAAAAAATAAAATAGCATTTCCTACTATTTGTTTGTTAAGTTGAAAAAACATTATTTTTAAAATTTTTATCAACGATAACTCTATTTTAATGCAATTTACGCATTAGATGCATTTTTTTGAGGAAGAGAGCAAATTAGATATAGTACTCAATCGGTACATTAATTTGGACGTTATATTTCAAAATACTGTTTCGGCTAATTGTTTTTGTGGCTTTTTCAAAATTACAGAAAATACCCTGAACTGAATATGTTCAAATTTTCAGGAAGTCTGTACTGAGCGGAATCCAATCGAATGCCACCAACTTCGTTTCGATCGGTCTAGACGTTCAAAAGTTATGAGATGTTTTCATACACACAAACACACGCACATATATACATACATACATACTGACGTCATCGCAAAAAAAGTCGGAAAAGGATCTTAGGACCTCAAAACGTGGAGATCTGGTGAACACTCGATTTTCGAAAATTGGGGCAAAATCAGAGTGCTAAGTGTGAGTTTTTCTTTTCGCATTCGATCGTGAGCGCGTTTGGAGTTTATTAAGAATTTGTATGTGATTTGTACAGCGCCACCTAGTGGTAAACGTGAGAAACCAGTTTACCACTAGGTGGCGCTGTACAAATCACGTACAAATTCCTAGTAAACTCGAAACGCGCTCACGATCGAATGCGAAAAGAAAAACTCCCACTTAGCACTCAGTAACTTCCTTATCTACATACGTAGCGCGAAGTTAAAAAATAAAAATAGATTAATGATACATACCTTATGCATAGATATGATTGAAGACAGAGAACATTGCAATATGTAAGCGTTAACACCTATTTGCCTCAAATACATTTGCTATACAATCATCTTAGCATTTCCATTCCATATTACGTGCATTACCTGTTGAAATTACGTCTAAGATAAAGGCTAACATAGCTCTCAGAGACATGTTTGTGCCATTAAATTACAGATAGTAAATCGAACCATCGCAGCCCTGCTATCTTCTTCCCTGGGAATAGCGGTTTTGGCATTAAATGGCGAACGACCATCTTTACCAGAGCTGATGTCATGGCTGGATGTGGAAACCCTATTGCTGCTCTTCAGTATGATGATCTTGGTGGCCATATTAGCCGAAACTGGACTGTTCGATTATTTGGCTGTAGTCGCCTTTGAGGTACGTTTTTGTGTTTTTATGTTTGCTCTACTGTTTGTAAGAAATAGAAGTTATCTATACATATAATAAAATCGTAGAAAGTCAAAACTGTACACTGAATATTTTTTCAAAAGAATACTTGGGGCGTGATCTACATTCGATATCAAAGCCAAAAATATTATAGTTTTTAGAATTTTTGTGTGTTTGTCTGTTTGTCAGTACAGACAAACAGACAAACGGACAAACATACAAACAGACAGACAGACAGACAATGTCTGTCCGTTTGTCCGTTAGTCTGTTTGTCTGTATATATGTCCGGAGTAAACTCAAAAAGTACTGCATGGATTTACTTCAAATTTTGCATGAATATTACTAACAGGTCGGGTCAACATATAGGCTACATATTATCACGCTATCACCTACGGGGGAGGAGCTGTGCGGAGTAAACGAACTCCGCGCGGACGAAGTCGCTTTCAACAGCTAGTAGATAATAAAACAGCCGGTTCATTGTAGAGTATTGTCTGAATGAACCGAAAATCTATAGATTACGAAATACGTATCACTGCCATCGTGACTACTAGGTAATGGTGGTTAATATAAAGCATAGCGTTAAATTATAGCGCGCTATATATACTCAACGTATGACGTACGCTATTTGGATTCGCATTATAAAATATAGCATAACGCCATGCTATATGCCTAGCGGCTAGCGTAGGCCGTAGTTATAACAACATTATAACCTACGAAGTTACGAACTACTATCTAACGAGTAACGTGCTAGACCGTAGACGCTAGACGTTATAACATAGCGTTGCTAAGCGTTGTAGACGCTAGACGTTATAACATAGCGTTGCTGAGCGTTGTAGACGCTAGACGTTATAACATAGCGTTGTAGACGCTAGACGTTATAACATAGCGTTGCTGAGCGTTGTAGACGCTAGACGTTATAACATAGCGTTGCTGAGCGTTGTAGACGCTAGACGTTATAACATAGCGTTGCTGAGCGTTGTAGACGCTAGACGTTATAACATAGCGTTGCTGAGCGTTGTAGACGCTAGACGTTATAACATAGCGTTGCTGAGCGTTGTAGACGCTAGACGTTATAACATAGCGTTGCTGAGCGTTGTAGACGCTAGACGTTATAACATAGCGTTGCTGAGCGTTGTAGACGCTAGACGTTATAACATAGCGTTGCTGAGCGTTGTAGACGCTAGACGTTATAACATAGCGTTGCTGAGCGTTGTAGACGCTAGACGTTATAACATAGCGTTGCGAGCTGTATGACGTTATAATGAGTCACGCGCTATCTCGGTCGGCTTGCGCGATCAGTGTTTCAGCTACACGTTATAATATAGTCTATAACGTAGCGCGCTAGAAAAATATAGTTTATAGTCTATAACGCGCTATCATAAAATAGTTTATTTGAACAATACTACTAATAGGTATTAGATTTCCGCAATGTCTCGCGCGGGTATATGATACCTATTCTTGCCGCACTAGCGTCAGTGCTTGTCACTGTCATGGTTCGGTTTGGAGGTAAGGTAGCTGGTAAGCATGTGGCATCACCATCCTATATTACGGATAGCAATAGACCATTAACGTTTTGGTGTCTGTAGTCAAAAGTGGTATATTTCCATCATGAGAACTATGTGCTTGTTTGCTATCAAATTGAGCATATGATATTCAGTCTCGGTCATATTATATTTTTAAAGAAAAATGAAAAAACTTATTTAGATTTCCCTCGTGTTATCAGAGACCCTTTGATGATATTCGCCGTTCGCCGTGTTGGTCCCGGCCTCCTTTGTAGAATAGGCCAACTGCCGTTCTGACAGGCAGGTCGTAAAAGGCGACCAATTGGCTATCGAGTCACTACCATCGTGGCTACTAGGTGGTAGAGTTCTGCATTGTCTCGCCCGGGTCTGGTACCACCGCCTTACCTATTCCTACCGCAATAGCGTCAGTGCTTGTTGCTGTCGTGTTCCGGTTTGGAGGGTAAGGTAGCCGGTAAACTTATGCATGTGGCATTATACCTCGCCACAAGATAGCAACGCACCATTAACATCTTTGGTGTCTATAGGCGATGGTTGACTCTTTCCATCAGGAGACCCATCTGCTTGTTTGCTATCTTATGACATAAAAAAAAAAAGATATAAAAAGGAGCTTCTTTCTTTTTTGGTATTAAATAATAATCTAGCAATCTGTAACTTGAGCAATTTTTTGTAAAAAATTTTTGTTTTGCTTTTCCCTGTTAATAAAGAAGCAGATGGTTACCTTGATAGAAAGAGACTACCTCTTTCCATCAAGGGAGCCATCTGCTTCTTTACTATCTTATGATATAAAAAAACTGTACGGTTCATCACGATACGCTGTGCGTGCGCTTTCAAAATAAGTGGTGATCCACATCGCCGCATTTATGAATCTGATAACGATTGCCTCTTATTTCTATTGATAACTGGGGTCGAAAATTTTATTTGCTCATGCGAGACACAGCGATGTTAACACAGCACCACCAAAATCCGAGCTGCTACTGAAACTTGGGGTTTCGGGGAAAACCTCGAAAATAATAGAACTATCGATTACGAGACCTTATTTTATTAATCAGGAAAAGGTTCGTTCATAGGACCACAGTCTTTAATGATAATTTTTAAATATTTGCACATCATATAATGGTAGAATATGTTGGTAACTTAATTATTTTTTAACAACTTGTAACACCCATGTTCTTGCAAATAAATATTTTCTTTCTTTCTTTCATGATTTGAGCCGAATCGGCTGATCCCTAGACTAGGCCCATGTAAAGCAAAAATAGTATTTGTTGTTATCTGCTTATCTAAAATGCAAAGTAACATCGCACATGTTACATACTATTACCAGGTATAAATCGTCAAGCTCAATATAATTCAATTCAATTAGTTTATTTTTAATGTAAATCAATTTGTTATAATATTATTTATTACTAGCTGACCCGGTAAACGTTGTTCTGCCTTTTTAACTTCTCTTATATTTTCTATATTTTCTCACCTTTTATACCTTTCCTGGACTTCAACAATTAATTTAGTAATATAGTAATAATAATAATAATCCAAAATTAGCCAAATCGGTTCAGCCGTTCTGGAGTTTTAGCGAGACTAACCAATAGCAATTGATTTTTATATAGGTATATAGATTGTACTCATCTTCTACTGTATGAAATTCTTTTTTTTTAATGATGATATCCCAAAATACAGGCTTCGCCTAATTTGGGAACGCCTGGTTATTCTAGAATACATCAAAGTATTATTCTTAATAATTAAAAATCAAGTAAAAATTACAATAAGTCATACTGACTTACGCTAATTATTAGCGTAAGTCAGTATGACTTATTGTAATTTTTATAATACTTGAATCTTTACATGGTATAAAACAAAGTCGCTTTCTCTGTCTGTCCCTATGTCCTTATGTCCCTATGTATGCTTAAATCTTTAAAACTACGCAACATATTTTGATGCGGATTTTTTAATAGATAGATTGATTTTTGAGGAAGGTTTAAGTGTATAAACCTTTCCGATATTCCCACGGGAACAAAAGCTGCGCGGGTGAAACCGCGGGCAGGTCGCTAGTTTTAAATAAATGAATAATAATAATTATTATAATTAACAATAAGTTTCTAACTACACTCCCTTCAAAGAATGAATCGTCTAACTTTCAACTTCTTTCATCTCGTAAAAGTCGAGAAAAGGCTAAAGAAAACTTGGGAAATTTGAAAATTTGAGAAGTTTAATACCAAAATAAATTTGAAACCTTGGAAAGTTTGAAGCCTAGATGAGGCGGACTATTTATCTTCGACAAAAATAATAATTATCCGGGTCGCTTTTAGAATAGATCGAATACCTTACTGCTAGGCTATACGTAAAAGGCGAAAGAAAGTTGATTTATGTCGATAACATCGTGACTACCTAAAGGAAACATTCTGCATCATCTCGATCGAAATTGGTACCACCATACCTATTCCTCCTGCAACAGTATTCTTGATTGTTGCTGTCATATTCCAGTTGGGAGGGTAAAATAGCCGATAAACTTATGTCAGTCATAATCATATATATAAAAATTAATCCCTATTTTCCGTGGTCACGACATCACGTGTATGTTCATTTCCTATTCACTGATTCTTCAAACCTATTTCACTAATTCTTTTTGTTGTGTTTGTAATTGTCAGGAGAAGGTTCTTATAAAATAAAATATTCAGAAAATTGCGCGGAAAATTAGAAAATTTAAGAATACTTAACCACCATATAAGGTTCAGTGCCCTTTTGGCTACTTGGAAAGAAAATCCCGCATACTTATATAAATTACGTGTCACGTTGTGTGTCCGCTATGAATTCCTAATATGAATGGCAAAGAACGTTTGCCGAGTCAGCTAGTCAAAAATATTTTATTCTAATAAACGTCAACCCACAATTTCGACGAGTCAACATTTTTTTCTTATACCGGATCGGTTACTTTTTCATTCCCGTCCCGCAACCAACTCAAAATTAACATCTTCACTGTGTATAATATGCTATGTTTGCCTCTGTACATCAGAAAAGTCATCTGCTTATTTTCTACCATATGTAATCATATTCCATGTAATCTAATCTTATTCCAGGTCACAGGTGGTAGAACATGGCCATTGATAAACTGCTTGTGTTTCTTCACGGCAGTTTTCTCCACATTCCTCGATAACGTCACTACGGTTCTTCTCATGACACCAGTTACTATACGGTAATAATTATCTATTAAGCCTCATAATCTAAAAATTAGCCCATTCGGTTCTGATCGTGAGGTTAAGAGTTCTATCTCGGGATCAGACAAAAGTATTAGTATTGTGTAACATCTTTCCTTTCACTTTCCTGCAATCTGTGGGAGTGATTGCGTGAATTTTGAAGGAATTCTGAAACAAGAAGCCAGAGAAGCGAGCGCTATTTGAATTGACCCATGAGTGAGCGTTATTTGAATTGACCAATGAGTGCCCACTGTTTGTATCGACCAATGAGCCGCGATGTTTGAATTAATCAATGAGCACGTGCAGTGGTAGAGTTGGCCATCGGATTATACCCACCTAAATAGCTAGATGGCATGTTACAAATCATATTCGACTACTGTAAGGTTAATTTATTTTTTGAAGTCTGTAAAAATCAAAAATATCAGTGTATCATAGACTGTTGACATCCCCTTGTCTGGGATATGCACGTTATTTTGTCTCTCTCAGTTATCGGCTAAAATAAGTGATAATCGTTATCAGACCGGTAAAATGCGGTGATTGGAATCACCCCCCACATCTCGTAAATCGTGATGAATTGAACTAACCCACCACCTCCCATGGCCCTGCCTACCATTTCCTGGTTTAACGAGGCGAATTTTAAGAAGGTTGCGTGACGTGACGACGCAACTCTTCTCTCCCTACAAGTTTTTTATTTCTCAACCTTTGTCCCTAATGTCACTTTTCCCCTGAAGGGGCGGACTGCACATACGTTGTTCGTTCACTGAGTCTCAGCGTTATGGCTCTACTTCTCCAAGGGTCTTCTTATTCTATGCCATTGGTGTGTGTACTCCCTGAACACTCAGAAGTTCCCCGATGTATCTACCGGATCCGGGAAGTATACCGGACCGGCGTTAAATTTCTTCAATTTCCCGAACATGTTGTCCCTTATGTCAGCGTACAGCGGGCATTCCCACAAAACGTGGTCGCGATATTCGTCGACGCCAGTGCCGCAGAGGCATAGCCCCGTATCCGATAGCCCCAAATCCCTTAAGCGTTCCCTAAAACACCAATGTCCTATCATGAGCTTAGCCATCTCATGTCCACAGTTCGATTTACTTCAGGTTTTGTTCGGTTTGGCCCATAAGATTAATAAACGAGCAGGTGGTTCTGGAATGGTCATGCCAAACGTTAAAATGTCGTCATTGATTGTTTTTTTTGAGTAAATTTATGGTACACATAACCATGACTAACTCTGCTGGTTATACATTCACAACACAAACCCAGCAGATAAGCAGTAATTTAGAAGTTATTATTTCATAAACCATAAGATAAAGAAAAAGATTTACACTATGAAAGAAAGAGATTTACACTAAAAATATAAATGGTGTGACGATGTGTTCTTTCAGGCTGTGTGAAGTAATGCAGCTGAACCCCGTGCCAGTTTTAGTGATGATGGTGATCTTCAGCAACGTGGGCGGCGCGGCCACGCCCGTGGGCGACCCTCCGAATGTCATCATCGCGAGCCATCCCTCTGTCCTGCAAGAGGTGAGTTATTATCATAATACACATATTGACTCTATTGAATAACTTTTATTACATTTTAGATATTATCTCTTTTAACTTTGACACACACTTTAGCCATAAAGAAAATAGTATACATGTCTGTATATTATCATGTATTTCCAATAGGCATGGATCATTTAACAGTTAACATATTAAATCGTACTAAATTCTTTTAACAATGAACAACTGTTATTTATATTAGCAAATACTGGTAAAATTTAAGGACCTTTTTTTTGGTCGCTAAGATCTACGGAGGATCTTTTTTTGTTTTTGGTCGCTAACTCAAGGGCTTTGCGTTTTTGCTGCTTCTAATACTTATTATAATATATAACCCACAACTGATATAATATAACATAAATAAATAACTGTTAAATATTAATTAACTTTAACAACAAAACAGTTTAACTAATTTAACAATAATTTCCATGCCTATTGGAGATTAGGCATGGAAATTATTGTTAAATTAGGTTAATTGGTATGTTATTACAATTAATAAATATTTAACAGTTATTTATTTATGTTATATTATATCAGTAGCCTATATACCAAATAGCTTATATATATATTATATAAGCTATTTGGTAGATTCGTGTTTTTACGGCTTTCTCTAGAATAGTTTTAATAACTTTTACGGTACAACTTTTAACAATTATTATTAGCACGGTCTCTCGAAATATTTTTAATAACAGTATTATCCTAAATCGAGTTAGCGAGCAAAAAAAACGCTCTCTTCAATATTTTTAATAACATTGTTATCATATATCAAGTTATTGGTAATTTTAGTGATGCATAAAAATTACTTTTAACAGTATTTGCTAATATAAATAACAGTTGTTAATTGTTAAAAAAATTTAGTACGATATTTAATATGTTAACTGTTAAATGATCTATGCCTAATTTCTAATGAATGTAGTGTATGTAATGTTTATTTTTATTAATTTAATATATCTCTAATGCATTTTATTTAAATATATTAGGTTTCAGTATTCCTCCGCAAAGTAATCTTTAATTGTGCCAAATTTAATATTCCACCGTTCGCACATATGTCTTCAAAAGGGGTTCAAAGTTTTTCCTTCATGGATTAATACATAGATATGTGAGGTTAAAACTTTCTATCCCTTTTTCCAATTAGAAATTAACATTGCGGAGGACTGCAGAAACGTAATATTTTTAAATAATATGCATTAAAACTATATCAAAATTAAAAATAAAATAAATATTACACACACTAGATTTATGTAATACGCACATGACGTATATTATTTTTCACGGCTAAAGTCAGTTGTCAAGTAAATGATAAATGATAAATATGATAAATATTCACTGGACAAATTACACTTAATTTTCTAACTCCAAAGTTAGCAATTTATTTGCTTATGTTTTGGGCGTTAGGCAGCGATACTAATACATAGAAATACATATATATATATAAATACTAGTATATATTATAAAATACCCAAACCCGGAAATACAAACATTTATGCTCATCACACAAATGCTTGTCCCCGTCGGGAATCGAACCCAAGCCCCGTCGATAGCGTAGTCAGAGTCGCTAACTACTCGACCAACGGGGCGGTCAATATGAACTCAAACTGAAACATAAACGAGATTTTATTGTTTAGTCTATGGTCAAATTTTAATTAACAGGCGATCGATATTTTCATGCTTCTTATCCTTTATATTAGCTTCTATATTCTAAGCGTAGTGAAACTGCAACAACCACAACCAAGTTAATAACAAATCAACCAACATAAAAAGATATGTTTTAGAATTCCAGAGGTAGGGGGCTTCTTCTGGAATCCTAAATCATATCTTCACTGAGTTTACATGGGACCAAATTAAAAGTTTATTTACTCTAATAATAAAGGAATTTTGCAAATCCATCCACATATAACGGAGTTATGCCCGAACTACTATATATATATATATATATATATATATATATATATATATATATATATATATATATATATATATATATATATATATATATATATATATATATATATATATATATATATATAAATATATATTAGGCTGTATCAAAAAAATCGACTATTTTTATTTTTGAAAAATATAATGAAAATCTTGTTCAGAATACCGAAAAAATAAGCCAGTATAACGGACAGCTCTTAATTTTAATATTAAGAGGTCCCGCTTCACGATTTTCCATTTCCCGTTTAAATAACATGGGAAAATCTGATTCTTCAAGTTTGGGATTTTGTAGCTCTGCAACGAATTATCAAATTGGTTAAACCATGACATATTCTTATAGGAAATTTAATGCTCTACAAAAAAGGTCTCTTACAAAATTTTGATTAATGTACTCCTTCAAAAGTTATTCAAGGTCAAAGTTGAAACCATTGTAAATTGTAAGAAATTTTCACTTTTTTGGAGCATTTATCATACTTATTACAATATTTTGTCATAAATAAGCTTTTTTAAAACTTTTTGGAGTTCCACAATTTTTTTCTGACCATTGATTTATATTAATTATCAAAATTGCCATCAAAATCAGGATTCTAAAGAATTTTTTTTTTGTTATTTTGTTATTTTATTATTATACTCAATAATTTTAATATCAAGGATAATTAATATAAATCAATAGTCAGAAAAAAATTGTGGAACTCCAAAAAGTTTTAAAAAAGCTTATTTATGACAAAATATTGTAATAAGTATGATAAATGCTCCAAAAAAGTGAAAATTTCTTACAATTTACAATGGTTTCAACTTTGACCTTGAATAACTTTTGAAGGAGTACATTAATCAAAATTTTGTAAGAGACCTTTTTTGTAGAGCATTAAATTTCCTATAAGAATATGTCATGGTTTAACCAATTTGATAATTCGTTGCAGAGCTACAAAATCCCAAACTTGAAGAATCAGATTTTCCCATGTTATTTAAACGGGAAATGGAAAATCGTGAAGCGGGACCTCTTAATATTAAAATTAAGAGCTGTCCGTTATACTGGCGTATTTTTTCGGTATTCTGAACAAGATTTTCATTATATTTTTCAAAAAAAAAATAGTCGATTTTTTTGATACAGCCTAATATATATATATATATATATATAAACATGCGAATTGCGAAAAGCGATTAAAAATTAAAAATAAGTAGGTTTTAAAATGATATTTGTTATGATACAATACTAATCAAAAATTTTAATCCAAAATATAAAATATATTAATAATATTACTTATGAATATTATAAGAAACAATGACCCAAATATCGATCCTTGGAGTGTACTGGCTAGCCTACTATTTAAGCCGGAATATAACTTAAAAATAGAAATTATTTCGGTAAAAATTGAGATAATGGTACTTAACTCAGGCGAGACGTTACAGAAGTAGGCCCTTCTGCTATCCTGCCCTCTTAGCCTAAAACTGGTATAGATATAAAAGTGGTATAGTCTCTTGCCTCAAAAACTCCACATAGTAACAATTTCAACGTAGTATTTTGTTTATAAGATCCAAGTTATTCTACTTCAAAGTCCTTTAAACCAACATAAATTATTAATTTCCATTACCACCACCAATACCTGAATTATTTATTTATTTGACTATTTCTTTACCAGAATATAAACTTCACCACATTTACACTCCATATGGGTCTGGGTATCCTCTTGGTGAGCGTGCAGACTTATCTCCAGCTGCGTTATATGTTCCGCGATATGAATACACTTCGACACAGCATTCCGCGTGATATTCTTGGTAAGTTAACTGTATCCATTTTTTACCGATTACTTTTATGTGTATACAACATACTTTAAAAATACCATAAAGATGAAGTCAGGCACAAAAAATTTATAAGGTTCTTCCAAAATAGCTGATCATATTTCAACACAGCGTTCAATGTGTCTAACCAAACCAAACTGTATCAACCAGAAAAAGCACGTCATTCAGGAGTCTAAATTTTTTTTGTTTATTATGAACAAAATAATTTTTTCTCATAACGGTTTACGCCTTTTTGCATAAAATAATCCACTTTGTGATTATTTACCACTTAGCGTTATGAGTGAATTATTTTATGCATAAAGGCCTAAATCGTAAATTAAAAAAATATTTTGTTTGTAAAAATCAAAAAGTTTTAGTCTCTTGAATCACATTCCTTTTTGGCTGGATATCTTTGGTTATATGTACTGAATGCTGTGTTAAATATGTTCAAATATTTTGGAAGGACCTTATATAAAAGGTAATAGAGAGACAATAGTTTTAAGCTATTTTATAGAACGGATCACCCACAGATCGCACAAATAATAATAAATCCTACGGTATTGAGCAGGAAAGGTTGCTCAAGCGAAAACTATTATCTCAATGTTCGAACACAACTTCGTCATATATAGATGACC
Source organism: Apodemia mormo (assembly GCA_036924255.1). Classification (NCBI taxonomy): domain Eukaryota; kingdom Metazoa; phylum Arthropoda; class Insecta; order Lepidoptera; family Riodinidae; genus Apodemia; species Apodemia mormo. The sequence goes on from JAUPFN010000030.1 coordinate 7,813,066, forward strand.
TTGCAAAATAATTATTTTTTATTTAAGAGACTAGCTGTTGCCAGCGACTTCGTCCGCGCGGACTTCGTTTACTCTGTACAGCGCCTCCTCTGTAGGTGATAGCGTGTTAATATGTAGCCTATATATTGATCCGACCTGTTAGTAATATTCATGCAAAATTTGAAGTAAAACCATGCAGTATTTTTTGAGTTTACCCCGGACATACATACAGACTGTAGCGGCTCAAAACAATCACAAACGCTACAAGAAAAAATAATAAAAAATAGACAAATATCAATAACAAATGGAAAAAATGAAATTCAAAATAAAACCCTGAATCGCGATATCACAACTGAACGCGATATACAAGACAAACAGACGAAAATTCTAAAAACTAAATTTTATCTTCTATATCGATTGTAGATCACGCCCCAAGTATTCTTTTAAAAAATATTGAATGTACAGTTTTGAATTTCCTACGATTTTATTATATGTATACTCTCCTAATATCTGATTTAGTCCTATATAAGTTTAGTGAATATCTGATTCACGGTTCTAGAGGTATAAGAGGTTGAAAGTCCACTTTTGTAATTTTGTTGCGTTTAAATTATTCACTTTTTCATAATAAGCAATTTCGTTTTCACTTAGAATAAGACCAATGTGTCATCTACATACTTCCATCCTTTCTCTTGTAAATTAATAATATATATAAGAAACAAAAATGTACCAGGAATTAAGCCCTGTGAGAGGCCACTAGTTGGAACAACATGAATTTACAGGCTGACAAGTAAAATATTGTACATACTGAAAGAAGGTGTTTAGTACTCGATCTTGACACCAAATATATTAGTATTAAAAATGCAAAAATTTGGTGTTTGGATGAATAATCAATCACGCAAAAACTACTGAATTGCTTTGGATAAAATTTAACACACGGGTAGATAATAACCTGGAATAGTACATAGGCTACTTTTTATCCCGGAAAAATTAGTTGTTCCCGCGGGATTCACCAAAAACTTTTGTGATGCAGTGGGCTGCACGCTGCAGCTAGTTTTCCAATAAAAATGTTTAGTACGGGCAAGAGTGCATAAAAGTTCATTGTTCACAAACGGTGAAATTACCGCTAATATTGAGCTCGTAAATACTGAGGCCCGATTTACGTAACATACATCAATGCAGTCGGACCGTTTAGGGCTCTTACACATTGTTTGCGCGAGAACCCTATTCCGTTTCCTCCATCTCTTTTCTTCCTGCATCCATCATATGTCCCTCTCACTTGGAGGAAGAACGCACCGCTGAATCGCCACGCCGTATATGCAGTTCGTTCATCGTTGGACGACCGCGTCCCGAGTGACCGCATAACCAGTACGCCCACAATATCTTCGTCAAAAGGCCTAAACGGGACCGCTCGCGTCACGCCGCGCTCGCATTGCCATCCGCTCACTCGCTCGTCTCAGACGTAGCTAGAGCCAGCTAACCGCACGCCGCGATAAGTGCAATCCACCAGGTGAGTCGTTTCATCATTAATACTTTCTACCCTTACCATACAGTCCACATTGCTACATCCCACCGAATTTTGGTATAATCCTTCTGATATCCGGCGTTACCACATATTATGGCACATCTCGGCGTTCTATCGTGGTTATGTGTGTGAGAGCGCTAAGCGCATTGACTCATTTACTTGAATTAGCGGTTTGAGCTCGCGACTAACGAGGGTTAGTACATCGTGGAGTGACTTTTTGAATGTTATTACACGTTAAAACTTAACATCTATCTTGACATTTCAGAGATGCGTCAAGAGATAGCCGTATGGAAACGCGCTGCTGCTTCTCTCTCATCGTATTCGAGAGATGAAGATATCGTCAGAAGAACATTAGAGAAGAAGGTAATAAGATAAATACAGATTATTAAAATGCCCATTTTAAAAGTTGTTCTGCCTTTTTAACTACTCTTATTTTTTTCTATATTTTCTCACCTTTTAAACCTTCCCTGGACTTCAACAATTAATTCAAAACCAAAATTAGCCAAATCGGTTCAGCCGTTCTCGAGTTTTAGCGAGACTAACGAACAACAATTGATTTATATATATGTATATGTATATGTATGTATATATATATATATATATATATATATATGTATATATATATATATATATATATATATATATATATATATATATATATATATCTTTTTTTATATCATAAGATAGCAAACAAGCAGATGGGTCTCCTGATGGAAAGAGTCAACCATCGCCTATAGACACCAAAGATGTTAATGGTGCGTTGCTATCTTGTGACGTACTTGTAGCACTGACGCTATTGCGGCAGGAATAGGTAAGGCGGTAAACCACCTAGTAGCCACGATGGTAGTGACTCGATAGCCAATCGGTCGCCTTTTACGACCTGCCTGGCAGAACGGCAGTTAGCCTATTCTTTAAAGGAGGCCGGGACCAACACCGCACTAACGTACAATACAGTACAATACACTAATAGCACTGTCACTATATTAACACTAGAAATAACAGAAACCAATCACTAAACTAACACACTTTCCGTATCACTTTTCACCGTACTGTATCTCTTCACACTGATCGTCCGAACTCTCGCTTTCGAATCGCACTATAAAATTGAATGGCTTTTGACCAATGGGCATGGAAATTATTGTTAAATAAGATTAACTGTTATGTTGTTAAAGTTAATTAATATTTAACAGTTATTTATTTATGTTATATTATATCAGTAGCCTATATATAATAAGTATTAGAAGCAGCAAAAACCTGAAGCTACCAAAAAAAGGTCCTCTAGAATAGTTTTGATAACTTTTAACAGTTATTATTATCACGGTCTCTCGAAATATTTTTAATAACAGTGTTATCATAAATCAAGTTAGCGAGCAAAAAACCGCTCTTTCAAATATTTTTATTAAGTTTATTATCATACTAGCTGTTGCTCGCGACTTCGTCCGCGCGGACTTCGTTTACTCCGCACAGCTCCTCCCCCGTAGGTGATAGCGTGATAATATGTAGCCTATATGTTGACCCAACCTGTCAGTAATATTCATGCAAAATTTAAAGTAAATCCATGCAGTACTTTTCGAATTTACCCCGGACATACATACAGGCAAACAGACAGACAGACAAAAATTCAAAAGACTATATTTTTGGCTTCGATATCGATTGTAGATCACGCCCCAAGTATTCTTTAAAAAAATATTCAATGTACAGTTTTGACTTTCCTACGATTTTATTATATGTATAAATATCAAGTTATTGGTAATTATAGTGATGCATAAAAATTACTTTTAACAGTATTTGCTAATATAAATAACAGTTGTTAATAGTTAAAAAAATTTAGTACGAAAATTAATATGTTACCTGTTAATGATTCATGCCTATTGGCCAACACGTCCTTATGTATATGTCGCAGTGAAATTGTCAATACCGTTAGATTATAATCTACCTAAGTGATATTATAATTTAACTGCTAACCTAACCAAATTATAAATTTCCTAGGTAGGTTATAATCTAACGACTATTGACAATTTCACTGCGACATATACACAAGGTGAAGTTCGACCATGTTCTTGAATGTAGTCGCTATTGAGTAAGTTTCAATATCATGTTCCTTCGAAAGTTCCGAGGAACCAGTGCAATTTGTTTGACACTCGAATTTTTAGAACAAAATTTGGTCGTTCTTCTCCAGTGGTCTGCGTTTCCCGACTGCATAATGACAGTTTTAAAAAGCCATAAATCTTGATATCCACTTTGACAGCGTCTCGAGCTTTATGACAAAACTCAAAAAAAATTGACTTAATTGTAATTAAAACATTACAATGAAGTGAATGAATGAATAACATTGGTATTATAACATTGACATTGTATATTTAATTCTAATTGATATGTTATGTAACGCAAATTAATTTATTTTAATGTATATATGATATTTGACATTTATTATTATTTTACCTTATTTTTCTCAAATTTATGTATTTAAATTTAATTTCAGTCTTAATGTTACAGTTTTCATTTTTTTATCTTTTATTTTATTTTAATTTTAATACTATTTTAAAGGTTAATTTTAATTTTAATTTCGAGCAGCGTTCTATATCCGTAAGTATGATGTGATTACCTATAATTGTAAGAACAGTTAAAAATTTTTCACAAATGTATATTTAGTTAAGGACTGTATACACTGACTGTATCTTATGTTGGTGATCGAATCCATACTGTTTTCCATACTAATATTATAAATGCGAAAGTCTGTCTGTCTGTCTGTCTTTTATGCTTTCACGGCTAAACCGCTGGACCGATTTTCATGAAATTTGGCAAGGATATAGTTGAAGATCCGCGGTCAAACATAGGCTATTTTTTTTCAAAAATCAGTCCTTGGAGGGCTGAAATATGGGATGAATTTTTTATTAAAAGCTATTTGGATGACTTATTAATATACTCGTGGGCGAAGCTGCGCGGGTCAGCTAGTAAATAAATAAATAAATAAATGTTCTGAAAACGACTCGTGAACCACTTAACCACTTATACGTGAACCACGTATAAACAAGTCATGTTATTTTAACGCTCATACTCTATGCGAGAAGGTTCAATATGGCATAACTGTTTCGGGTAATGGCAGCTATTATTTATTATTAGCAGCTGTCTCTTTCTTTTATTTTTGGATTTTCCAGTGTTCTCACTCTTCACTTTTCTAGAATATTCGCAAAAATTTTAAATAAGATGTTTCTCCTAATGGAAAGAATGCACCATAGGGACCTTCAAGAAAAGAGCTTATTCATTCTTAAAAGGCCGACAACGCAACTGCAAGACCTCTGGATTCAGATGTCCATGGACGGCGGTGACCACATACCATCAGGAGCACCTCTTGCTCGTTGGCCCCTCTTCTATAAAATAAAAAGCTGTTTGTGGACATTGTTAGTGACAGGTTTGGCCGATGGTATGCATTTTACTAACCGCTTGGCACAAATAATAAAATAAAATAAATAAATAATAATAAAATAAAATATTAATATTATTATTATTAATATTAATATATATAATATATATTATTATTATTATTAATATTAATTAATAATAATAATAAAATAATAATAAAATAAAATAAAATAAGTTTATTTTGAATACTAGTAACTGAAATATTCTAAATGTAATATAAAATTGTACCTATAATAATGAATTTGCATGCTAATGTGTAGCGGAATAGGTAGGAAACTAAATTAGATATAACAACTTTGTAACCCTATTTCTTGCAAATAAATATTATTATTATTATTATTATTAAGGAGTTAGTATTTCTTTCAAACGTGGCTCGGACTGAAGGGAGGGAAAATTACGATATATCGTCGTTGATACTGCAATACCGCGTTACTAACAGTGGATAATACCGTGGAAGTACAAAAGTATCAAATTTTAGATCTGTATTTGTATGACTAGCTGTTGCCCACGACTTCGTCCGCGCGGAGTTCATTTACTCCGCACAGCTCCTCCCGTGTAGGTGATAGCGTGATAATATGTAGCCTGTATGTTGACCCGACCTGTTAGTAATATTCATGCAAAATTTGAAGTAAACCCATGCAGTACTTTTTGAGTTTACCCCGGACATACATACAGACAAACAGACATACAGACAACCAGACAAAATTCTAAAAACTATATTTTTGGCTTCGATATCTATTGTAGATCACGTATTTACCCAAGAATTTTTTTTAAAAAATATTCAATGTACAGTTTTGACTTTCCTACGATTTTATTATATGTATAAATAACTTCTATTTCTTACCAACAGCAGAGCAAACATAAAACACAAAAACGTACCTCAAAGACGACTACAGCCAAATAATCAAACAGTCCAGTTTCGGCTAATATGGACATTTGGGATTGGATTCAATCAGATATTATTATATAAACTCACTAATACACTTTTCTAAATAGCTAAAAGTTAAAACACGTATTTGATTAGTATTGGAGAAGATTTACAGTTTTTTCGTTCTCCTGTGGTCGCCTCTGTGGTCTAGTGGTCCAGCGTTGGCGTCGACCACATGAGGTCCCGGGTTCGAGTCCCAGCCCCCCTAGACAAGTGGCAAACGCTCAGTAACTATTCAAATATTACGCTTTGGCGATATTTAGGCCAAATTGGTAGCCAAGTGGATCATGGCTTGTTCAACGTTCGTTCCATACGAACTTTACGAATTATATCGAATATTGTCTCTGAATTGACGGTAAACGTCACTTTGAAGTATTATTTTCACCGAGGTTATAAGTTTTATTTATATGAAAAGTGCATTAAAAGCAAAAAAGACTTGCCCCCCAAGATGTGGCATCAACGTTAGTACAATAGAAAGAGAAATTTATGGATTTATCATAAGCTGTTGACACGAGCGTAAACGAATTTGTAATTGGTAGCCAAGTGTCATTCGTGAAACGAAACGTTATATTGCATCGATCATTTTTGTCAATTTTCGTACAAGACCGTAGCCAAGTGGCACTTTTGACAAGCAAAATAGTAGCGAATTATTCGATAATCAGCGAACGCTAGAACCCTGCAGATTACGCTTAAAATGGCGGTTGATCACTATTATTCAATCAGCTGTTCTAAAGCGTGGATAACATCTGTGAGAATTTTTGATAATTTTAAAGTAAAATTAACGCAAATTAAGAAGGCTTTTGGTGGCACATTATTAATGGTGCTTTGATATCCTTGTGGCGGGGGGGGGGGGGTATTAATGTCACGTGCATACATTTACCGGCTACCTTACCCTCCAAACCGGAACACGACAGTAACAAGCACTGTTGCTATTGCTGCAGAAATAGGTGGGTCAGTGGTATTAGACCCGGGCGAGACAATGCAGAACCCTACCACTTAGAAGCCACAATACTAGTGACTCGTTTACCCAATTGTTCGCTTCTAACGAACTGCCTAGACACATTGTAAGTAGTGATAGGTTTGCAAAATGCTGACAATGTCTTAATGATGATAAATATAATATTTCGTCTTTAAATATTTTACAGACACTATAAGTTCAAGTTATAAACACTATATTCTTGTTACAACCCTTGTATTTTGTAAATTTAATGAAACAAAGAAAGATAGTTTATTTTTCAGTGTAGCAATAGATTTCGATCAATTTTACATTTCTGTAAATATGTATGCCAAAAAATACGTAAAAAAGAAGTCTTATATGTTCAGTTTTGCATATTTTTGTTCATTTTTAATAATAAATTTATCATCAGCTTTCATAAATCTGAAACATAAGTTTTAAAATGTGACTATCGATAACATTTTGCACAATTCTACGTTCACTTGTAAGGTAGGTAAAGAGGATTTACTTAAAATATGTTAAAACAATCAAATTTGATAGCAATGAAGATAAATACATAAATCTTGGTGACAGTATTTAATTTTATAACTCTTTAAATTGGTAGTCCGTAGTACTGACAGAGTTCAATTAACATGTTAGCTATATAGAAACTTAGGACATGACAGTAATTAAGAAGAAAAGATAGTATATTTTATCTTATTCGCACTCACGCGGTACATACAATCAAAATTGAATCAGATATAGCGACTCTGTTCTTATTTTTATTATATTCAATTCAGAGACAATATTCGATATAATTCGTAAAGTTCGTATGGAACGAACGTTAAACAAGCCATAATCCACTTGGCTACCAATTTGGTCGAAATGACGCCAATGCGTTATATTAGAATGAACAGAGAGCTCGGTTGGCGGTCAGAGCGTGCGCAGGACTTAGAAAAATTTTGATGGAAAATTTCAACCCTATATAACACCCCTTTTTTGTTGCACCATTACGTGGAGGGGGTAAGGGACACCAACTTTTGTCAAGGTCACTTTGCTCTGAGTTAATTCCCCGTGGAGTTAGGGGATGAAAACCGAAATTCATTACAAAGACGTCTGCGACTTAAAAAAAGAAAATGTATTGAAAACCCCCTAGTTAGGTTAGGACTCTTAAATTATGGCAATTTGCGTTCATTTTACTTTAAAATTATCAAAAATTCTAACAGATATTATCCACGATTTAGAACAGCTGATTAAATAATAATGATTATCCGCCATTTTTAGCGTAATTTACAGCGTTCTAGCGTTCGCTAATCATTGGATCACCAATTTTGCTTGTCAAAAGTGCCACTTGGCTAAGGTTTTGTATGAAATTGATCAAAAATGATCGATACAATATAACGTTTCGTTTCACGAATGACACTTGGCTACCAATTACAAATTCGTTTACGCTCGTATCAACAGCTTATGTCAAATCCATACATTTTGTTTTCTATTCTCCTAGCGTTGATGCCACTTGTCTTGGGGGGCAGGTCGGACATATAAAAAAAGTGTTTTTTCAGTTTTCTGAGAAACACAAAGTTGCCCGGGATTGGAAAGTGCCCGGTTGGCGATAGATAGGCTTGCCACCTATCTCATTGTGGGACCAAGTATCTTCGGCTAATCGTGGGTGCACTTGTTGTACCTCTGCCAACCCCTTCGGGGATATGGGCGTGAAGATGCTTCGTTCTCCTGTAAAGTTTGCCACATATAAGTTACGCGGTATTGTCTGCTGTTAGTTACGTGTTTTTTTTTTTTTTTTTATCATAAGATAGCAAACAAGCAGATGGGTCTCCTGATGGAAAGAGTCAACCATCGCCTATAGACATCAAAGGCGTTAATGGTGCGTTGCTATCTTGTGGCGAGGTCTAATGCCACATGCATAAGTTTACCGACTACCTTACCCTCCAAACCGGAACACAACAGCGACAAGCACTGACGCTATTGCGGCAGGAATAGGTTAGGCGGTGGTACCAGACCCGGGCGAGACAATGCAGAACTCTACCACCTAGTAGCCACGATGGTAGTGACTCGATAGCCAATCGGTCGCCTTTTACAACCTACCTGGCAAAACGACAGTTGGCCTATTCTTCGAAGGAGGCCGGGACCAACACGGCGATTATTTTATTATTAGTATTGCCGTATCAACGACGATATGATACTAGCAGTTAGTCGCGACTTCATTTACTTGACCCGAAATCATTAATTACTTCCTTTGCTCAGTCAAGATGTCACTCATTTTTTTATATCATAAGATAGCAAATAAGCAAATAGGTCAGAAAGTGTCAACCATCGTCTACAGACATCAAAGATGTTAATGGTGCGTTGTTATCTTGTGGCGAGATCTAATGCCACATGCTTTACCGGCTACCTCACCCTCCAAACCGAAATATGACAGTGACAAGTACTGACGCTGTTGCGGCAGGCATAGGTAAGGCGATGGTACCAAAGCCAGACGAAACAATGCTTAACTAGTAAAATAAACCTACCACCTAGTAAATGATAGAATTATGCCAAAGAAGTAATTTAGCGTACATGTAAGTTTACCCTCCAAATCGGAACACAACAGTGACAAGCACTGACAGTATTGCGGTAGGAATAATGTAACGTTCCTTCTAGGAATAATGTAGCACTCCTGGATAGTGTAGCGTTCTAATAGTAAAGAAAATAAGATCAGTCCAGTAGGTTTTAAACTCAAAACCAACTGGAAAAAAGTATCTTCACGCCCATATCCCCGAAGTGGTAGGCAGAGGTACAACAAGTGCACCCACGATTAGCCGAAGATACTTGGTCCCACAAATGTGATAGGTGGCAAGCCTATCGCCAACCGGGCACTTTCCAATCCCGAGCAATTTTGTGTTTCTCAGACAACTGAAAAATACTTTTTTTTTAATAATAATAATAATAATAATAATCATTTAATTTAGGCAACATGGCCCATATTATAAATACCTTATAGACTAACATACATATTAATATAATATACTTAAAAACTACACTTTGTCACGAATTGACGGCGATGTAACACGCACTTCATTCCGGAGTCTCCCCCGGAACCTTCGGTAGACCACACCAGTCGGCCAGAATCCCCTCATCTCAAAGGTCGACAGGAGATGCGTCGGTACTCTCACCACAAAAGAACTAAAGTTGACCTTGTGGCGAGACTGCGGACGCTCGACCCTCAAGTGGAGAGACGTCTTCTTACTGATGTACTCCACGACGTCCTCGACATTCATGGACCAGTGCAGACGAGATATGTACAAGGGCGTTGCGGGGACCTCGCTCCGCAGACGATGTGCCAGACCCGGGAATCGAACCCGGGACCTCAACGCTAACGCTGGACCACTAGACCACAGAGGCGACCTACCTACTGGACTTCGTTACAAATGCAAATGTTATCTCTTTATACATTACATAGTATAGGTAGATAGATAAAAAAAACTTAAATAATCATATTAACAGGTACAGAGGTTGCAGTCGACGTTGAAGAAAAGAGAAGCTGGTGGTGGAAAGCCCAAAAATGATCCACTTTTTACATCTACCCTCGCGCAGATGAAGGAAAAAGTAAGTTATTATTAGTGCCTTAACGTACATTTTTACCCCGTGTTGGTCCCGGGCTCCTTTAAAGAATAGACCAATTGCCGTTCTGCCAGGCAAGTCGTAAAAGATGACCGATTGTCTATGCGAATCACTACCATCGTGGCTACTAGGTGGCAGAGTTTTGCATTGTCTCGCCCGGATCTGGTACCACCGCCTTACCTATTCCTGCCGCAATAGCGTCAGGGCCTGTCACTATTGTGTTCCGGTTTGGAGGGTAAAGTAGCCGGTAAACTTATGCATGTGGCATAAGACCTCGCCACAAGATAGCAACGCACCATTAACATCTTTGGTGTCTTTAGGTGATGGTTACCTCATACCATCAGGAGACCCATCTGCTTGTTTGCTATGACATAAAAAACCCAATGTAAAGTTCAATCATGTTCCCGAAAGTTCTGAAAACATCACGTAAATAATGATTGTAAACAAGTCTTAGTACACGCTATTTTCACTCAAATGCAGTACGACAGAAGATCTGTTATGGCATAGCTGATTGGGTAACGGCGGCTGTTGTTTATCGATAGAAGCAGTTATCTTTTTTTTATCTAAATTTTTCAGCGTTCTCACTATTCACTTTTCTAGATTATTCGCAACAGTATTAAGGAATTAAATAAAATACAAAAGGTCGTAGTAGTGGCCGCAAGTCCGCTCAGTATTAAACTTATTTCAAAACTAGGTCTAAATATAGTACCGAACTTAATACTAAGTTTAGTTCTAGTGCTGAATGAACCGTTAGTATAAAACCGGGATTAGCGCTAGTCCGAGGAAATAAGAAAGAATTTTAGTACTGGAACTAACTTTAATACCTTAACAAACCTAGACTTCTTAGTCTTGGTTTAAACCCGGTACTAAGTATGTTTTTGTAATAAGGCGGAGGAAGTTTCACTAGGGTTTAGAGATGGGAGTTATAGCTACTTTTATTTCACTATCACGCTTTTCCCCCGTGTTGGTCCTAGGCTTATTTGAAGATTAGGCCAACTGCCGTTCTGCCAGGCAGTTCGTAAGAGGCGACCGATTGTCTATGCGAGTCACAACTATAGTAGCTACTAGATGGTAGAGTTCTGCATTGCCTTGTCCGAGTTTGGTACTACCTATTCCTGCCGCACAAGCGTCTGTATTTGTCACCGTCGTGTTCCGGTTTGGAGAGTAACGTAGCTGGTAAACTTTAGCGAATTGCACTAAAACCCCGCCACACAGATGGTAAGGGACCCTGAAGGCGAGGTATTTCGACGCACGTCAATTCTATAGAAAATGGGTGGCACAGTACGTTCTGAAACCGCTGGGAAACGTGTTAATTTTCGGATAAATAAATACAGGACATCAGCTGAAAACTAAAATTTAGCACATTCTTTTTTGTATTTACAACTAAATATCACCATATAAAAATCATGTAGAAGATTAGAAATATTATTAACAAATTATTTGTTTTGGAGATTTTTTTTGCCTGTTTTCGGAATTTTATATGATCGAGTAAAGTACACTCTATCATGTAATGAGTTAGCACATTCTTTAGATAATATCTTCAGGTATATCGTGTATTTTTTGCAAAATTGTTATTAACAATCAATACAAAAAAACGTGATTTAACAAACCAGTTTTTTCCCGTTTGTTACGATGCCTCGCCGCGACGATTGTCTCTTTGTAATACGAATCATTTGCTTATTTGTTATCCTATAACGTATTCTGGCTCTTTATCAACAATAAACTAGCTGTCTTACCGCAGCTGGTCTTTTTAAAGAGCCGCAATGGGGCATATAATGTTGCTTAAACTTTTTTAACTTCCCACTACGTAGTGTACGTAGATAGGAAGTTACTGAATTTGCCCCGATTTTCGAAAATCGAGTTTTCACGGGATCTAAACGTTTTGAGGTCCTAGGAATCTTTTCCGACTATTTTCGTGATGACGTCAATATGTATGTATGTATGTATGTGTGTGTGTGCGTGTGTGTGTGTGTCTGTGTATGTGTGTATGTAAACATCTCATAACGTTTGAACGACTGGACCGATCGCAACGCAGTTGATGGCATTCGATTGGATTCCGCTTAACTTAGATTTCCTAAAAATTTGAACCGATTCGGTTTAGGTGATTTTGAGAAATTTTGAAAAAAACCCAAAATAAATTTTAGCGAAACAGTATTTTTTTAACATAACTTCCAGATTAATGAACCGATTGAGTACAAAAACTAATCGGCTCTATTCCTCAAAAAACTACATCTAATGCGTAAATTGCATTAAAATCGGTTTGTCCGTTTGGGAGAAATCGTTGACGAAAAATTTAAAAAAGGTGTTTTTTTGAAATTTTTCAACCAATCATTTTTTGGTATTCTACGATAATTTAGTACTAAAAAAAACGTCACATAGTACTTCAAAAATCAAAATGGAATCTAATTTTCAAAAGTTACAGCTTTTCAAATATTAACATAACGTCATTTTTACTTTATATTTTTAAAATAATTTTTAGGGTAATACACCGATGAACTTAAAAATCTTATCAGTTTTTCTCCTTTAAAACTGCGTCAAATACCGTTAATTGGATCAAAATCGGTCAATTTGTTTAGGATTAATTAATGATGAAAATATTTGAAAAAATGTTTTCTTTGACATTGCTACGAAATTTTTCAACTTATCGATTATTTAGCTAAAGCAATATTTTAGATCTCAAAAATTGAGTTGAATGTCATTCGAAAAATCGAATTCAATCAGCGTTTCCAGAATATACAACTTTTCAAAAATCAATATATATTAACTGCCATTTTAACAAACTAGATGTTTGAACTGAAAAAATCGATGCTTATAGTTTTTACTCTTTTGAGCTTAAAATACCTTAATTTAGCGGGAAGTTTCAGGGATGGCCTGTAGAGTCAACCGCTTACACATTTTTTATTATATAATTAATCATAAGTATCTTCACGCCCATATCCCCGAAGGAGTAGGCAGAGGTACAACAAGTGCACCCACGATTAGCCGAAGATAGGTGGCAAGCCTATCGCCGACCGGGCACTTTCCAATCCCGGGCAACTTTGTGTTTCTCAGAAAACTGAAAAAAACACTTTTTTTATGTGCCCGACCCGGGAATCGAACCCGGGACCTCATGTGGACAACGCCAACGCTGGACCACTAGACCACAGAGGTTTAATCAAAGTTAGTTTTTTTGTGTTTCAATTCATAAAGTGCCCTGCATGGTACACTGTCTATCTGTTCTGCTTGTATTTCACTGTCCTGAGTTAGCTGTAAGATCAAGGATTTAAAACGTTATAATATCGATATATTTGCTGTTTCGTAATTAGTTCGCCGCGTTTCATGTTGATTTTTGTTTTTATAGAAGAGGGGGCAAACGAGCAAGAGGTGCACCTGATGGTAAGTGATCACCGCCGCCCATGGACATCCACAATACCAGAGGTCTTGCAGTTGCGTTGCCGGCCTTTTGAGAATGAGTAAGCTCTTTTCTTGAAGGTCCCTATGTCGTATCCGTTCGGAAATACCCTTGCCGGTAATTGGTTCCATAACAGAGTAGTGCGAGGTAAAAAGTGTCGGGAGAAACGCACAGTTGTAAATTTCCAGACATCGAGATGGTGAGGATGAAACTTCAAGTTTTGACGCGATGTCCGATGGTGGAATTCGGCGGCAGGAATTAATCCAAACAACTCGTCGGAACACTCTCCATGATATATACGATAAAAGACACAGAGAGAACCTACATCTCTGCGCAATGCCAAAGAGTCAAGCTGTTTCGAAATAGCCTGGTCGTCAACGATTCGAACCGCTCTACGCTGAATGCGATCAAGAGGAAGAAGCTGGTACTGGGGAGCTCCGGCCCAGAGATGCGAACAGTACTCTATGTGAGGCCGAACCTGTGCCTTATAAAGTTGAAGGCGATGGACCGGCAAAAAGTACTGTTTCGCTCTGCTGAGCACACCGAGCTTTTTAGAGGCTAGTTTAGCCTTGCCTTCCAAATGACCGCGAAACTGAACGTAATTCGTTATGTCAACTCCCAGGATTCCGACACTAGCTGAGGCTGTCAGGGGAATATCCTCAAATCGAGGTGATGCGACAAAGGGCGTCTTTTTCGCGGTGAACACGCAAAGCTGTGTCTTCTTGGGGTTAAAAGTAACCAGGTTTTGGCGACCCCATTCCGAGACATCGGTAAGTCGATTCTCGACTTCAGACACAAGCTTATTTCGGCACTCTTCGACGTGTTCCCGAGAAATACTGCTTCGGCAGGAGTATGTAGCATCACCAGTACTGTCATCCGCATAGCAATGTATGTTGCTAATTCGCATCATATCATTGATATGCAGAAGGAACAGTGTCGGTGATAGCACGCAGCCTTGGGGAACACCAGCATTGACAGATTTAAGGTCGGAGCACGCACCGTCGACAACGACCTTGATGCTCCGGTCAGCCAAAAAACTGGTGATCCACGCGCACAATTTCTCAGGAAGCCCATAGGAAGGCAGCTTCGCGAGAAGCGCTTTGTGCCATACCCTATCAAAGACCTTCGTTATGTCTAAACTAACTGCCAATGCCTCCCTTTTGGACTCAACTGCTTCCGCCCATCGATGAGTTAGGTATACTAGAAGGTCACCAGCTGAGCGGCCGCGACGGAAACCGTACTGACGGTCGCTAATCAGCTGGTGCTCTTCTAAATACTTGAGGAGCTGAGAGTGGATGATTGTCTCCATAATTTTGGAGAACAAGGAGGTTATGGCTATGGGCCGATAATTAGACGGGTTAGAGCGATCTCCTTTTTTAGGGATGGGATGCACTAAAGCTGTCTTCCATGAATTCGGTACCACGCCGAGTGAATAGGAGAGCCGGAATAGGCGTGTTAATACTGGTGCCAACTCTGGAGCACACATTTTTAGCACGATCGGAGGGATGCCATCCGGCCCACTCGACTTGTGGATGTCCAAGGAAAGTAGTGCTTTACGCACAGATGACTGCCGAAATTGTAGTTCTGGCATAGAACTATCACACTGCGGGATGGTAGGCGGTGCGTTCCCTTGGTCATCCAGAGTCGAATTGGCCGCAAAGAAGGAGCCCAGGAGATCGGCCTTCTCCTTTGTGGTATGGGCCAGAGAGTCATCGTCTCCGTGCAAGGATGGAAGAGAGGGCTGTGAGAAATTCCCTAAGACAGCCTTGGCGAGAGACCAGAACGCACGAGTGCCCGAAGGAAGGCGAACTAATTTCTCACTAATTCTGCCTATGTGTTCAGATTTTGCCTTGGCAATAGCTCATTTGAAGTACCTCGAGGCGAAATTGTACTTCTTACGTAATGTGCTGGTTTTTTCATCACAAAATGCAGACTCTGCAGCCCAGGCTCGGTAGCATTCCTGTTTGCGGCGCGAAGCCGTTTTACAGGAGCGACCAAACCAAGGTTGAGACTTACCACCAATTGGTACCGCAGAAAATGGAATGAAAAGTTCCATGCCCTGAAGCACCACATCGGCAATAGACTCAGCGACGACATTTGGATTATCCAGCGAGTAGCACAACCGCCCCCATGGGTAGGACGCAAAAAAAACCGCATACCGTCCCAATCTGCTGACCTAAAGTGCCAAACGCGACGACAGCCTGCTAAAAGAGGTCGTGATAGGCGCGATACCGGCACTTTACTCCGGGTCAGGCAGTGGTCTGACGAACCGAGTGGGACGTCCACCGATACCTGATAATGGTCCGGATGTGAGGTCAGCAGAAGGTCCAACAGTGAAGGTATATTGTCATCCACATCGGGAACTCGCGTGGCCGAAGTTACCAGTTGTGTAAGACCATACGCCAAGGCAAAATCGTGAACAGACCTCCCCGCATGATCGGTGGTGCGCGAACAAAGCCATTCGACGTGGTGGGCATTAAAATCGCCCAAGATCACGATCTCTGCGGAGGGGGTCTGCTCTAACACGGAATCTACAGCCGTTTGTAAATGCTCAATGAGCCGATCAACATCAGTATTCCCGCCATGGGACCTGTATAGGCACGCGTAACTGCGTGGATGGTCGTCGCAAGCTACGCGTAACCAGAGGATGGATAGGTCCTGACCTTCAAGTCTGCCGAGGCGCCGGTAACAGATGATACAAAGGAATGTTCCAGTTTGTATCCCGGGTAGGAGAGGTAAGAAGTATCAGCCGGAGAAGATATCTGTGTCTCGGTCAAAAAGAGCAAAGCTGGCTTCACCGTCTCGAGATGGTAGTGGACGGCGTTCAAGTTGAAATGAAGCCCCCTGACATTACAGAAATCCACAGTAAGCGTGGTAGGGGGTGCCATGGCTTTCTTGCCCTGTTTGCCCTGGACAGGATTGTCTATGAGCGCAATTTTGCCCCCACCAGAATACGCAGGGCAGCCTGAGCATCCATGATCTGGCTGAAATCCAGAGCACGGACGCTCAGGGGGGGATTCTCTACTGCTGTCGTAAGTGGTAGTGGTAGATTCTCTGTTGATTGCGCATTCATGTGTGCGGGGGGGGGGGGGGGGTTAGGCCTCTGGGACTCTCACAAACCAAACGAAACGCAGCAGCAGGGCTGCTACTTTACGTCGGTGTCAAGTGAGAGAGTGGTATCTCCCCGGTCGTGCCGGCCTACTACTAATTACGACGATGCAAACATATTAATATTATAATGTTATAAATCCTTGTGTAAGATATCTCTTATTAGGGACTAGCTGACCCGGCAAACGTTGTTCTGCCTTTTTAACTGCTTTTATTTGTTTTTAATTTTTACCTTTTAAACCTTCCCTGGACTTCAACAATTAATTCAAAACCAAAATTAGCCAAATCGGTTCAGCCGTTTTCGAGTTTTAGCGAGACTAACGAACAGCAATTGATTTTTATATATATATATAGATAAGCCCGCGTTTTGTACTGTTTTCATTTGTTATTTTCTTTTATGTATTTTTTGTGTACAATAAAGTATTAAATAAATGAATATTACTATTTAGAAAGCCAATATCAATTGATATAATTGCTTCAACAGTATCGAATCCGAGACACACAGCTCCTCATCAAGTCGTCAGTGTGCGTCACGTTTGTGGTCATCGTGTTTTTTCTTCACGCCTTTCCAGCGTTACGTGAGTATTTCTGCTATAATCTAAGGTTAAAAGTATATTAACGCCCGTATCGCCGAAGAGGTAGGCAGAGAAGATATATATATATACGACAGCACCAAGCACAAAAGCATACAATATACGCACTCAACGCACATTTCACTTCGCAACCAAAGCATCTTCAGGAGACACGAACATTAGTACACTCAACGAGAGCCAAAGTAATAGTATATATATATATATATATATATATATATATATATATATATATATATATATATATATATATATTGTTTGGTACTGTCGTGGTGTAAAGTGTTGTGGACGAGGGTGAATAAGTGAATAACTGTGTCGCTGAAGTTTTCAATATTTTTCAGACCTACGGTGAGTTTGTTCAATTTCTTACACCACTTTTATATATTTTTTCCTTGCAGTGGCATCGCAAAGGTACACCTTAAAGTTCGCGGAAATTTGCAAAATAGCTAGTTTTCTTCGTCTGACAAGCCTTACAACATTCGCACATGATGTGTAACTTCTAACATCCAAGTAATTAAAATGGTACAATCTCGTGACATTTTTTTTAAATTTTAATTGGAATATTAGTTTTCTTCATCGACACTTTTCATCAGATTGGATAGTAGATCTAATCCGATGGAAAGTGTCGATGAGGACGAAGGTGGCACACGCCCATCCAAAAGAAACCTATTCACTCTACCCTTATAGGCTCCTGGATTATATTTGTCTTGTAAAATAGACGTAGGCAGTTCGTTTCAAACGTTGGGGATTCAAACCAAAAAAAACTTGTCAAACCGTTTTGTTCGATTTTTTGTTATATCAACAACGTACGGATGGACCTTCTGCTGGAATTCTATGGACAGTAAACACCCAAACCCAGTAATACAATCATTTATATTACATAACACAAATAAATAACTGTTAAATATTAATTAACTTTAACAACATAAAAGTTAATCTAATTTAACAATAATTATCATGCCTAATAAACACTCAAACCCAGTAATACAAACATTTATGCTCATCACATAAATAATAACGTTGTCATGGTCTCTTAACCACTCACTAATAACTCCATTTCAGAAAGCCTCTCCCTGGGATGGACAGCATTACTAGGAGCGATACTTCTCCTGCTACTGGCTGAACGAGATGACCTCGAGCCCATCCTTGCCAGAGTAGAATGGTCTACACTCATATTCTTTGCAGCTTTATTTGTTTTAATGGAAGTGAGTACTAATTTTTCTTTTAATTTTGATCATCAGGTTGATTAGTCTAGCAGACTTCCTCGGAGCCTAAGGGTTGAATTATTTGGTTCAGATCTGAAGTCCCACATTCAATTCCAACGTCTCGTACAAGTTATTTGAGGATTTCCTCAAAAATTGTGATTATTCAGCTCAGATCATGAAGTCTCAGCTGCAATGCCCGGGTCGAGCACACGAGGGTTTCCTCAAAAACCAAGCAGCTCGTGGTCTGAGGTGATATGTTAACACCGTCATGCTGTGGATGAGCACTTATAGCTGTGGATATTGGTTATCACTTGAATTAAGAAGTAATCGTAATGAAATTGGTGAAATATGGCGATGAGGTTCATCACTGTAGCAGACAAGCAATCTGCATTGCTACAAGAAAAAAAAAATACCAAAGTATTACAACTATTTATCTTGTAACACTATGTACAAGTTTTTTTTTTTTTATATAGAAGAGGGGGCAAACGAGCAAGAGGTGCACCTGCTGGTAAGTGATCACCGCCGCCCATGGACATCTGCAATACCAGAGGTCTTGCAGTTGCGTTGCCGGCCTTTTAAGAATGAGTAAGCTCTTTTCTTGAAGGTCCCTATGTCGTATCCGTTCGGAAATACGTTAAATAAGTTCCAACGCTTCTCAGATGAACTTCGGCCCCCAGGTAGTAGACCTTGCCTGGTTGAAAATATCTTCCCTTTTCTATCCTTGTCTCACGTCATCAAACTTTACATAGTGACGTCACTTCAATAGCGTCACCCTGACAATAGTTGACATATTTATTCTAACGCTAATCTCTTCAGTGGTATTGACTAGCGGCACCACACAACCATCTCGCCAAACAATGAACCGGTGAATTAAAAAGGCTATTGACCAAACTGGAGGTACTGAATCAAAGGTACTGATTCCGGGGCTGGATATGATAAGCTTATTTATTCCTTAAGGCGAGGTATTTCGACACGCGTCAGTTCTATAGAAAATGAGTGGCGCGGTATGTTCTGAAACCGCTGGGAAACGTGTTAATTTTCGGATAAATAAATATAGGACATCAGCTGAAAACTAAAATTTAGCACATTCTTTTTTGTATTTAAAACTAAACATCACCATATAAAAATCATGTGTAAGATTAGAAATATTATTAACAAACTATTTGTTTTAGAGATTTTTTTAGCCTGTTTTCGAAATTTTATATGATCGAGTAAAGTACATTCTATCATGTAATGAGTTAGCACATTCTTTAGATAATATCTTCAGGTATATCGTGTAATTTTTGTAAAATTTTTATTTAACAATTAATACAAAAACACGTGATTTAACAAACCAGTTTTTTCCCGTTTATCGCGATGCCTCGCCTTAAATCCTTATCGTCTCTGCGGAATTATTTATTCCGGTAAGACGTGACAAGCGATAATCAACCTAAAAACGACCGACATAGTACTGTGAAATTAGAATAAGAATAATCAGAATAATAATAAGAATCAGATAAGAATATATCATTTAAATTGGTAGGAGTGAGAAAAATATAAAGAGAAACGTTCATTTAAAGATACAGTCACAGAACATGATAACGCTGTAATTAAGAAAGAACAAAATGAGTCAAAGGAGTAAAGGAATAAATAAGGTGATTTAAAGGTAAGAAACATATCCGTGCCTGG
This sequence comes from Apodemia mormo, assembly GCA_036924255.1. Classification (NCBI taxonomy): domain Eukaryota; kingdom Metazoa; phylum Arthropoda; class Insecta; order Lepidoptera; family Riodinidae; genus Apodemia; species Apodemia mormo. Next base: position 7,833,432 of record JAUPFN010000030.1, read on the forward strand.
AGTCGGAATAAGTGAATAAATTCACTCCGAGGAATAAAATTACCCACCGCTAGACTAAACCAGATGGTTCACTCATCCTACTATTAAGTAACTGGCATGATGCTACTATTTTGAGGGTGTAAGATTTGAAATTGAGGTTTTGTATATTTCCAGGTGCTCTCTAAACTAGGCCTGATCGCTTGGATCGGAAGTCTAACCGAGTCTGTGATAATGAAAGTCAGTGAGGAATCACGTTTAGCAGTCGCTTTGATGTTGATATTATGGGTAAGTGCATTTCTCTTACATATAGTGTGACGTAAATAGAGTCCAATATTGATGTAACTTAGGAATATAATTTTTAAGCTATCGCGGCATTTTTAAACGAACTGAATCGAATTTGGACGGCATTGTGGAATCCAGTGATCAATGCCATAAAAAAACAAAAGATAATTGATATGCCCAAATATACGTAGGGATGTGGATAGTACAATGACTGTACGAAAACAAAATTTTTGTACGACGACAAAGTGGATTATTTTATTTAAAAAAGCGTAAAGCGTCTCTGAGACGGTCAAGCGGTTTGATTCAAACACGTAGATTTTGGTTTGACTCAAACCATTTTGATCGTTTACATAGCTAGGTTGTAAGGTTTGTTAAACATGCACGGGTTTGGATTTTGTTTGATGAATTTTTTTTTTATAGAAGAGGGGGCAAACGAGCAGTAGGTGCACCTGATGGTAAGTGATCACCGCCGCCCATGGACATCCACAATAGCAGAGGTCTTGCAGTTGCGTTGCCGGCCTTTTAAGAATGAGTAAGCTCTTTTCTTGAAGGCCCCCAAGTCGTATCCGTTTGGAAACACCCCTGCCGGTAATTGGTTCCACACCGAAGTAGTGCGAGGCAAAAAGTGTCGAGAGAAACGCACAGTTGTGGATTTCCAGACATCGAGATGGTGAGGATGGAATTTCAAATTTTGACGCGATGTCCGATGATGGAATTCGGCGGCAGGAATTAATCCAAATAACTCGTCGGAACACTCCCCCTGAAAGATACGATAGAAGACACAGAGTGAACCAACATCTCTGCGCAATGCCAAAGAGTCGAGCCGTTTCGAAACAGCCAGATCGTCAACGATTCGAACCGCTCTACGCTGAATGCGATCTCTTGATCGCATTCAGCGTAGAGCGGTTCGAATCGAGGAGCGGAGCGAAAGGAGCTGGTACTGAGGAGCTCCGGCCCAGAGATGAGAACAGTACTCCATGTGGGGCCGAATTTGAGCCTTATAAAGTTGAAGGCGATGGGCCAGCAAGAAGTACCGTCTCGCTCTGCTGAGCACACCAAGCTTTTTGGAGGCTAATTTAGCTTTACCTTCCAAATGACCGCGAAACTAAACATAATTCGATATGTCGACTCCTAGAATCCCGATACTAGCTGAGGCTGTCAGGAGAGTATCCCCAAATCGAGGTGACACGACAAAGGGTGTCTTTTTAGCGGAAAACACGCAAAGCTGTGTCTTGTTGGGGTTAAAAGTGACCAGGTTTTGACGACCCCGTTCCGAGACATCGGTTAGTTGATTCTCAACTTCGGACACAAGCTTGTTTCGGCTCTCTTCGACGTGTTCCCGAGAAATACTGCTTCGGCCGGAGTATGTAGCATCACCAGTACTGTCATCTGCATAGCAATGTATGTTGCGAATTCGCATCATGTCATTGATATGCAGAAGAAACAGTGTCGGTGATAGCACGCAGCCTTGTGGAACACCAACATTGATAGATTTAAGGTCAGAGCATGCACCGTCCACTACGACCTTGATGCTCCGATCAGCCAAAAAACTGGTGATCCACGCGCACAATTTCTCGGGAAGCCCATAAGAAGGCAGCTTCACCAGAAGCGCTTTGTGCCATACCCTATCAAAGACCTTCGTTATGTCTAAACTAACTGCCAATGCCTCCCCCTTGGACTCAACTGCTTCCGCCCACCGATGTGTTAAGTATACTAGAAGATCACCAGCTGAGTGGCCGCGACGGAAACCGTACTGGCGGTCGCTAATCATCTGGTGCTATTCTAAATACTTGAGGAGCTGAGAGTTGATGATTGTCTCCATAATTTTGGAGAACAAGGAGGTTATGGCTAACGGCCGATAGTTAGACGGATTAGAGCGATCTCCTTTTTTAGGGATGGGATGCACTAAAGCTGTCTTCCATGAAATGGGTACTACGTCGAGTGAGTAGAAGAGCTGGAATAGGCGTGTTAGTACTGACGCCAGCTCTGGAGCACATGATTTAAGTACAATCGGAGGGATGCCATCCGGTCCACTCGACTTATGGACGTTCAAGGAAAAAAGTGTTTTACGTACGGAAGACTGCAAGAATTTTAATTCCGTCATAGAACTATAGCACTGCGGGATGGTAGGTGGTGCATTTCCTTGGTCGTCCAGAGTCGAGTTGGCTGCAAAGAACGAGCCCAAAAGATCGGCCTTCTCCCTTGCGGTATGGGCCAGAGAGTCATCATCTCCGTGTAAGGGTGGAAGAGAGGGCTGTGAGAAATTCACCAAGACAGCCTTGGCGAGAGACCAGAACGTACGAGTTCCCGAAGGAAGGCGAACTAATTTCTCGCCAATTCTGCCAATGTGTTCAGATTTTGCCTTGGCGATAGCTCTTTTGAAGAACCGCGAAGCGGAATTGTACTCCTTACGTAACGCGCTGGTTTTTTCATCACTAGACGTCGACGCTGCAGCCCAAGCCCGGTAGCATTCCTGCTTTCGGCGTGAAGCCGTTTTGCAGGAGCGACCAAACCAAGGCTGAGACTTACCACCAACTGGTACCACAGAAAATGGAATGAAAAGTTCCATGCCCTGCAGCACCACATCAGCGATAGAGTCAGCGATGACACTCGGATCATCCAGCGAGAAGCACATCCGCCCCCATGGGTAGGACGCAAAAAAACTGCATCCCGTCCCAATCTGCTGACCTATAGTGCCAAACGCGACGACAGCCTGCAAAAGGAGGCCGTGATAGGCGCGTAACCGGCACTTTACTCCGGATCAGGCAGTGGTCTGACGTACCAAGAGGGACGTCCACAGATACCTGATAATTTTCCGGATGGGAGGTCAGCAGAAGGTCCAGCAGTGAAGGCGTATGATCGTCCACATCGGGAACTCGCGTAGGTGTGGTTACTAATTGTGTTAGACCATATGCTAAGTTGAAATCGTGAATTACATATTACATATTTTGGTTGTGTTTGACGCGTCGTTTGATCGTGCTCCGAAGCATTTGAACAAATACGGTTCAGTTTGTACTATATGATGTGTTCGTCAAAGATATCGGATTGAAAATCATTTTTTATATTTTAAGAAGAAGATTAATGAAATAAACACAAGAAAATCGTGGTCCTTGTTCGGGCTCATTTCACAATTTATTTACGCCACAACACTGATTACGGTCGCGTACAGAACCAAACTGTGCAGTTTCTTTGATGAAAGTTCAAATTTGCACCAAATGGTATCAAAAAGGTAAGGCTTGAATCAAACCGTTTTATCGTCTCGGGGGCGCTTAAAAGTTAAAAAGTTTTAGTCTCTTGAACAACATACTTTTTTGACTGCATTGATATAAAAAACCCAAGATGCACAGTCTCTAACAAAACTGACACTCAAAACTGTCCCTAATTTCACACAATTAATTATAGATATGGCAAAAATATATGTTTTTGCATATCCAACCTTAAGTGCAAGTTTTATGGTTGTTTTTAAAAAGTAATGTACAAAAAGTAATAAAATTGACAGTGTCGCGGTCGACGCGATTCTATTTGAAATGAGCGCACAATTTAAAACTGTGCGCTCATTTTTAGAGGACGTTTTTAGGCACTGATTGTGCATCTCGTGTTTTTTATATCAATGTTTGACTGGATATCTTTGGTTAGCCGTACTGAACGCTGGGTTGAAATATGTTCATATATTTTGGAAAGACCTTATATGAAGGTGTAGCGACGTGTGTGTGTGTGTGTGTGTGGTGGCAGGTGTCGGGGCTGGCGTCGGCGTTCGTGGACAACATCCCGCTGACGACGATGATGGTCCGCGTGACGGCGGCGCTGGCGCGCGGCCCGCTGGCGCTGCCGCTGCCGCCGCTGGCCTGGGCGCTCAGCTTCGGCGCTTGTCTAGGAGGTACCGATTACGTACATTCCATTATTCTTATTGTATCACCATCACCATCACCTCTACCGTCTTGAAAAATTTGCAAGGATTTTATATGTAGATCCCCTTGAAAAGACCCCTTGGCCGTTTTTCGGGGTCGGGGGCCAAGTAGTGTGATGCGCAAAAAGTGTAAATACACTAAAACTAAAACATATTTTATCATTCAGTAAGCAAATATTTATAAATAAATATATTTCCAATCTGTCAAATATATTTGTAAAGTAAAAAAAAATTACCTTGCCGTTTGAAATTCGCTAAACGCAGCGGCCACTTTATATAGACACTACAAAATACAGCTGGTACTCAATACTAACAAATGACTTATAATAGTCGTCGAATAATGAAAAGTTACAGATAATATAACATTATAGCATTCGTGGTATAGAATATTTATCACAAAACATATGTGGAAAAGTTCGCCATGCTAAAACTCTGTAATGACGCAAGCGACTTAAAGGCAGGCAGCTGTGTGTCATTTTCCTCTGTCGTTATGAATGCATAGATCATTAAAATTCGCAACGGATTTTGATGAGGTTTATTTTAATAGATAGAGTTATTCAAGAGGAAAGTTTATATGTATTATAACATCCATTATATAGTAGAGAAATACTGTTATAAATATATTTTGCAAAACAACATTTGCCGGGTCAGTTGGTTTAGCTATAATTATGATAGTAGGTAATTAGTATGTAATCTGTCCCTCTAAGCTCATTTTCGCCATCACTTTTTATGGGTTAGTAGCATTGCCCCCAGTTGCGGTTTCACCCGAAAAATATATATTACACGTAGTTGCGATTTCACCCGATAAAAAAGTATTAAATCTAAAGAATGTACCGACGCATTCAAAACTCTTAAATGAAAGATATATTAATGATAATCAAATATATAATTTTTGAGCATTTAAATAATTCATAATAATTCACATAAATTTAGCACAGTTACTTGCGGCAAAACTGGTTATAGCGCTTAGTCAATGAATAGGTTTTTTCGTACCCTTGCACAGGCTCCACGCACCCTCGCGTGAGCAGGAAAAAACATAATATTTGTTTTTGTTCAAACACTTGTCTGATAATACGAACATTCTATCTCTCTCACATCATACAGAAAAAAGGTTTTCTTTCCCTGTCTATATTGCACTTGCAATCGGCATGTATGTCGCTTATTATAGTTAGTACATTATTTCACAATGTCGGGTCAAGATGCTTCAAGGGCATAACAAAAAATTATGAAATATATGGAATTACTTACTTATTTTAAATCTTAAAAACAAACTGTGATTACAATTTTGTGATTTTGTACATTAAAAATGATGTTTATTAATAAGGACTGTTAAGCATATATTTTTATTATTTTTTTCATTATATTCGTAGTTTTTAATTTTGTTAATTTTTGCTGCGTATACTATTATATAGGTGCAATTTGTTACTTAGCGATTTTAAAACCTAATAACAAACTTTTTTACAATTTTGTGATTTTGTGTATTAAACATGTTTATTAATAAGAACTGATTTAAATCTGAAACTCTTTTTTCGTTATATGTACTTGTTTTTTTATGAAATCGCAACTACATGTTATATATATTTTTCGGGTGAAACTGCAACTGGGGGCTAATGCTACTAACCCTTTTTAATTTGGTGGAAGGCACTAATTATTTTAGTTCGAAATCTGTAATAAATAAAAATGTCTTCTAGTTAGTATGATAGTAATTTTAAAATATATAATCGTGTAAAATATTTATTTTTTAGAAAACATTTTACTTAGGTTTTATATATATATATATATATATATATATATATATATATATATATATATATATATATATATATATATATATATATATATATATATATATATATATATATATATATATATATATATATATATATATATATATATATATATGATACATACATTTTCAAAATATTTGCTTGGTTTAAAGAGAAGTTGCTCAATTTTAGTACCAAAATATGTTAACACTTTAAAGTATGTTATTTTTCTTATCTTAATAAAAATAACTATTTTATTATTTTTTTGGTAGTTTCATTGACCTACCTGTATATCTCTTTCGGATCGGACAGGGTTTTCTTTACACCCCGTATATCGCGTTTTTTTTTAAATTTTAAGTATCAAAACTGGGAAATATAAAAAATATTAATATTATGATTGCTCGTAGAATAAGTTTATGTATGTAGATGTGATACTTATCAATTTATTGTAAGTTATCGTAAACTATATAAGCGAGTTGCGTGTTTGCGGTAAAGTATATATGTTGTGTTAGGTAACGGTACATTGATCGGCGCGAGCGCGAACGTGGTGTGCGCGGGCGTGGCGGAGCAGCACGGGTACCGGTTCACGTTCGTGCAGTTCCTGCGGACCGGGTTCCCCGTGATGCTGGCCAACCTGCTCGTCTGCTCCGGCTACCTGCTGCTGGCGCACTGCGTCTGCACCTGGCATTGACACACTACGACTCCTGCAAATATCTTATCAACAGTGCCGACGACTACCGATACATTTCGATTTTTATTGCACATGATCTACAAATATTACTTTCCATTGTTTTATTACACAATAATAGTATATACTAAAGTTTCCTTTACTTTAATAGCCTATAATGGTCTTGAGCCATCTTCACTTTACCTTTGCTTTTCGACCGGTTTAGGGCGCATCGATTGTATGTTTTTATGGTTTCAGTCAGTAATGGACGTAGAAACTCGGTCATTGGTGATGAAGTATGATATTTATATTACTTCCTGAAGATTACGAAAGGAATATCATGCCATGAAGATGCTTTGTAAAGCGAAATCGGTGGATTAATTTAAATATTGTATATACTTATGGTACAAATGCATTTTAAACTAGTTTCAACTAATATGATAAAATTTCACCAAATGCTGACGATTGAAAGTATAAAATCTAATTCTATCATCGTTTGCTGCAAATTTTCACTTTTATCATGAAATGAAAGTATGAAAATTACCTGGTCAGAAAAACCAAACTTTGGGAAACTCTGGTTCTAGGGAAATAGACATGACAGTATTTTACACGCTTTTTATTAGCTTCATTTTAATTATGTAGAATTATTTAATTATTAAATAAACAAATCTTCATTAATATTATAAATGCGAATTTGGATGGATGTTTATTTGTTACTCAATCACGCAAAAACTACTGAACGGATTTGAATAAAATTTGGCTTACGAGTAGATGATGTAATAAGAAATAGAATACTTTTTATCCCGAAAAAATTAGTTTATCTCGCGAGATTCTTTGAAAACTTTTATCATGCAGCAGACTGCACACTCACAGAGTAATGTATATTTTTAGACGTTCTTATTCTTATAGGTTGATTGGTAAAATATTGTACATACTGAAAAACTGTTCAGAGTGCTAAGTGTGAGTTTTTCTTTTCGCATTCGATCGTGAGCGCGTTTCGAGTTTACTAGGAATTTGTATGTGATTTGTACAGCGCCACCTAGTGGTAAACGTGAGAAACCAGTTTACCACTAGGTGGCGCTGTACAAATCACATACAAATTCCTAGTAAACTCCAAACACGCTCACGATCGAATGCGAAAAGAAAAACTCACACTTAGCATTCTGTACTCTATTCTGATATCGAATATGTAAAACCATATGTACTTAAATTTTGACGTAACCATACATATAAATAAAATTTAACTGTCTAATCTAAGTAATATGTCTGTGATTTTAAATTAACTAGGTTTTTAAATTTTAACCGCCCCGTTGGTCGAGTGGTTAGCGACCCTGACTACGCAATCGACGGGGCTCGGGTTCGATCCCCGACGGGGGCAAGCATTTGTGTGATGAGCATAAATGTTTGTATTTCCGGGTTTAGTTGTATATTATGTATGTAAAAGTATTTATATATGTATTTATATGTATTAATATCGCGGACTAACACCCAAAACACAAAAAAATTGTTTGCTTGCTTTGGGGTTAGATCAGTAAATGTAATGTATCCCGTGAATATTTATACTTTAATACCTAAACAACCATTTTTAAAATATCTATTTGTCTTCTGTCGTTTTGTTTGTACTGGGTAGGTAATCTCTGGACCGATTTTGATGGAAAGAAAAACTGCGTCCAACGCATTAACTGCATCAAAATCGGTTCATCGGTCAAAATAACATGGCAAATAAACACATGTTCTCCTAATGGAAATTTCTCCTAATGTTATAGACCAGGGCTGTCCAAGCCAGATATCATCCTGGCCTAATATGAATTACCTAAGAGACCACTTTCCAAACAGGAAAACACACAAATACAAATACAGTTAAGGAAAATCTATACATATAATAAAATCAAAACTGTACATTGAATATTTTTTAAAGAATACTTGGGGCCTGATCTACAATCGATATCGAAGCCAAAAATATAGTTTTTCGAATTTTTGTCTGTTTGTCTGTATGTATGTCTGGGGTAAACTCAAAAATTACTGCATGGATTTACTTCAAATTTTGCATGAATATTACTAACGGGTCGGGTCAACATATAAGCTACATATTATTACGCTATCAAATAACGGGGAGGAGCTGTGCGGAGTAAACGAAGTCCGCGCGGACGAAGTCGCAGGCAACAGCTAGTAATTAATATAATTTACTTGTTTACAACAAACTTACTTAATAATTTTAGAATAACTTTCAGGCTTAATTAATACACTGATTGATTTATAAAACTCAAATAAGCTTTTCTTCCTAAAAAACTACGTCAAATACCGTAAATTGGATCAAAATCAGTACATTTATTTTGATTTTGATCCAATTTTGATAAATATCAATAACGAATATTTAAAAAAAAAGGATTTTTAATATTACTTCGACATTTTTCAGTCTATAAATAGTTTTGGCTAAAAAAACATTTTAAATCTCAAAAATTGCGTTGAAAGATCAAATTCAATCCATCGTTTCCAAAATATACAGCTTAGTAAACTTCAAATTATGTACTGTCTGTATTTTTGACAAAATCTATAAGCATAGTTTTTTGTTCTTTGGAGTTTTAAATACAACAGATGTGTCTCCTGATGGAAAAAATCAACCATAGTCTATAGACACTGAAGATATTAATGGTGCGTTACTATCTTGTGGCAAGTCTAATGCCACTTGCATAAGTTTACCGGCTACCTTACCCTCCAAACCAGAACACGACAGTAACAAGCAATGACACTACGGCAGGAATAGGTAAAGCGGTGGTACCAGACCTGGGCGAGACAATGGCAGGCCTCTACCACCTAGTAAAAACCTAGTTAGTTATGGTTTGACTATCTTTATATTATTTAAGCTAAATTATTCTCATTCAAATTAGTTCCTTCTCCATTGTGCGAATGTTCCACCATAAACTGTAAATATGAACAAACTGCACATCATATTCTTTGGGAGTGTAATCTCTGGCAAAATTAACGTAGCCAAATGATTGATAGTATACGATGTATATCCAGGGTAATCTACTATTCCGAATTTCCGTGCCTTCAAGCGATTTTATCATACGTACTACTGGAAGCAGAATTAAGTAGGCCATTTTCGTAAGTCCTCAAATACGTAAATTACCGTGGTGCAATAGCAATCAGGCTTAACCTGATTGTAAACGTCTCATTTCTTAGTTTTTTCGCTTTATCTTTACGCTGTCTCCTGCTGTAAAGGGAGGGAAACTGGATGTATTTTCCTACTCCTCCTATACTCTTCTAATTAAATTCGATGCGGGTTCCAAGACAGCTTAGCTTTTCCCCAGGGCACCCTGAGCTCGCATCTCAGAGGTTATCAGGAAGGTTGCCGCTGTTAATTCTGGTTTACAGAAGTTACAGTGGTGGGAAGAAGAGGTGGGCCCCTTGCCATTAATATCTTTATATTATTTCTATTACCAAAAATCACTCACACTACGAAAGGGAAGAGTACTTATTACTTCCTATTTTTATTTTTTACCCTTTATAATAGGGTTTTGTGAATAAGAGACAAATTTATTTTTTCTTCTAGCCTGGTTATGTAATTTATAGTTGGTAAAAAAGAAAATTGATCAAGCAAAAAAAGTTTTATTCATATTTTTGAGGTGACACACTGACAGAAAATTTATAATAAATGAAGAAAGTCATTTTTTTTTGGTACATCTTTCTTATAATTCTTAAAAAACATCTGAAACTTCATAAATAAGACCATTTTCAATTCAAATGACATGTTAGTTTTTGGATATTTCTTTGAAGTTACAATGACGTAGTAAAAAAAATATATATTTTTTTTAAATTCATAACTTCATAATTTTAGACTTTATATAGGATATTTTTATGTTTTAGAACAATTAAAAAAGTCCTGCAAAATATTTTTGTATTTATTGTTGACTCCAGTCCGAACGCCACCTCAAAAATTTTAATAGTTTTTTAAATGTGTTTTATCAGCTACAAATTACACACATACACCCAGCCCAAAAAATATTTTTTTGCTAATCCATATCTCAAACTAAATTTTTCACTTCTAAAATCCTAAATCTCAAATTGGCGTTCCTTTTTACCTTTTACGTAAAAATGATAACGTATCGAAAGCTTTAATTTTCTTAACAAATTAGTTATTATTATGAAAATAAATTTAATGAAAATGTAATATTTTATAGTATTTATATTAATAAAGTTATATAATTAAAACTTAAAAAATATTTTATTTATATCCCAATCCCATTTTATGTTCTAAATATGTGTATTTTTGTGTGTGTTTGTGTGTGTGTGTGTGTGTGTGCGTGATTGCGTGCGTGCGTGCGTGCGTGCGTGCGTGTGTCTTCTTTGCGTTTATTAATATACGTGAATGATTTTTCTTTTATTATATCATAAGATAGCCAACAAGCAGATGGTTCTTTTGATGGAAAGAGAAACCTCACTTGTAGACACTAAAGATGTTAATGATGCGCTGCTATCCGTGTGGTGGGATTTCAATGCCACATAAGTTTACTGGCTACCTTACCCAGCCGAGACTTTGCGAAACTACCACCACCTAGTAGTCACACGTATTTTAGTGACACGTACAGCCAATTGGTCACCTCTTACTACGTGCCTGGTAGAATGGCAAGCGGTCAATCAATTTCAAAGTTTTTAAAGAGCCACAAAAAATTTCTTGCCTACATAAAAACAATAAGAAACATCCGAGCTTTCGACGAGGGAGGGGGTTAATTATTACTAAAGCAATGATTCTATCGAAATGACCCCATAAATCTAAGGTATCTTTAGGTAGATATCTGGTACCAATGAAAGATAATTCAAAAGTTTTGTCACACTTGGTTACACATTGCTTGACGTATGTACATATTTTCGTACATCTTTATATTTGTCCGCGAATTTCTCGAGAACTAAAAACATATCGAGATAATTCTTTTGATTAAATTTAGGTATACTTCAACTTAGGAAACAGTGTAAGTATAATCATAATCGGTTCAGTAGTTTTTGGAATATGAGCATAAATGTATATTTAAGTCGGTTTATTTTCAACCGACGAAAAAAAAGAAGGTTATCAATTTGACACGTATGTAAGAAAATTGTTGGAATTGGATCACAGAAAATTTGTTCTGTGTATTGGATAATATTTGAGTATGACGATCTATTTCGGAATCCAAGCACATGTATTAAATTTCTAAGTGTATGTATGTTCGTATGTTTGTACATCTGTGCGTTTGCACGTTTGTAATTTTGTACGTTTGTGCGTATATGCGTATGTGTGTTTGTACGTTCGGGCGATGGGCGTTTGTGTGTTTGGGCGTCTGTGCGTTTGTACGTTTATGTCACGGCCTCTGTCTACCTCGTATGAAACTCGTGATTATATAAATTTTAGTATAAGGAAAATTATTAAAACTAGTGATGAATATTTTGTTATTACATCTGTTAACCTAACTATAAAATAAGTTTTATGTATATACACATAAGTTACAAAAACGCTTAGCACACAAATTTCCTGGTAAGTACACAGGAAAATGTAGAATATTTCAAACATATTTAGATCATATTTAGTTTGATGTTATAATTTCAATTGCATATAATGTGTAAAAAGAAAAAATATTATTTAATTTTTAATAATTCGAAGATAATAAGGCTTTAAAAGTGTATTATTAATAAGTGGAATATAAAAATGGTTTTGTTTTTATATATTCTGGTATTTGCTTTAAGTGGATTGGTCAAAAGTAAGTTTTTTATTAATATTTTTATATATTTATACTTATAAGATAACACACAAATTATATGGCTCTTCTGGTAGAAGATAACAATTGCCTATAGACAACAAGTTGTTAATAGTGCGTTGATATCCGCAGGATGGTAATACCAAATGTATAATTTTTAATAAATGGTATGTAATAATGGCTTTATTTCTATACCTTCTGGTTTCAGCTTTGAATTAATTAGTCAAAAGTTAGTTTTTTAAAATTTCTACATGTTTATACAGATGACTCGTCTGGTGGAAGATAACCATTGCCTATAGAAAAACAAAGTTAAATTGAATTAAACTAAATTTCTTTATTGACCTGAAATAGGGTAATAAGATCTAACTTATGTTAGTGAACAAGCCAATTTCGTTATAGATAACATGCAAATCTGTTATTTTAATACATTAATTTATACTTAAAGTTAAATATTTTATTATTACCTATTAAATAATGCCATCCAATATTTATTTATACATGTAAATCTTTCAATACCAATTGCCTTTTCAAGCCGTTACATTTTTCCAATTATATGAAGCCAAATATTAGATAAATATGTAACTATAATATCTATACATATAATAAAATCGTAGGAAAGTCATGTATGTTCGGGGTAAACTCAAAAAGTACTGCATGGATTTACTTCAAATTTTGCATGAATATTACTAACAGGTCGGCCGTCAACATATAGGCTACATATTATCACGCTATCACCTACGGGGAGGGGTAGTGCGGAGTAAACGAAGTCCGCGCGGATGAAATCGCTGGCAACAGCTAGTATTAAATAAAGTTGTAAACGGTGCGCTGGTATTCGCGTTACGAGATGGTAATACCATCATGCACTGGTTAAAAGAACTAAGCTCGGTGATGACTAACACAGCAAAGAGTGATTAATTTCATAGAGAAATGATTTATCTTTGTGCTAGGGAGTACGGGGTAGGCAGAGATAGCCGAATATCATACATCACGATTGTTGCATATTTGTCTTGCTTCCTTCATATTCATTACTCTCTTCATACAAATACCCCCCCCCCCCCCCCCCCCCCGCCGTGTTGATTCCGGGCTCCTTTGAAGAATAGACCAACTGCCGTTCTGCCAGGCAGGTCGTAAAAGGCGACCGATTGGCTATGCGAGTCACTACCATCGTGGCTACTAGGTGGTAGAGTTCTGCCTTACTTATTCCTGCCGCAATAGCGTCAGTGCTTGTCGCTGTCGTGTTCCGGTTTGGAAGGTAAGGTAGCCGGTTAACTTATGCATATGGCATTAGACCTCGCCACAAGATAGCAACGCACCATTAACACCTTTGGTGTCTATAGGCGATGGTTGACTCTTTCCATCAAGAGACCCATCTGCTTGTTTGCTATCTTATAACATAAAAAAATACGCCACGCAGCTGGCCTGATAACACCTTCGGACAGTACCCGTTCAATCTGATCATGTTATGTCAGTCTTGGTCTTCCCAGCTATCTACGTTCTTCCACATTCGCAATGTATAATATCTGTTTTGTTATGCTTTCATCTATCGATCTTTCTGCGTGTTCAGATCAACAGAGCTTGCCTTTTTCTCATTCTTACACCTACACTTTCTTTCAGGCCTAATTTTTATCTCGTTTCAATACACAACACATTTTTTCCGTAGCGATCTCATCTCAACCGCGTTTATTTTACTTTAATAACATTTTTAACATACCCAACTCCCACTTCCACACAATAGCGCTGGGATAAGCACATAATTATGTAGGGCACGACGGGTACCCTGGTTTAATTATTTCCCTAAAGCCCTATTCACTATGTTCCTTGTACACACTCTTCTTTCAACATCAGCGGTGTACCTTCCATCTAAGAAGTTCCAGAAACACATCCAAGATATACAAATTCATCGACTTGTTCCAGCACTAGATTATCAACCACAACTCCTACGTCCGTTCTAATTGCTTCTCTTTCAAATACTAAAACTTTTGAAAAGTTTAAATTAATTTCTTCCCTTTTTGCGAATGCTCTACATTAAATTGTAAATATGAAAAAGCTGCACATCACATTCCTTGGGAATGCAATCTCTGGTAAAAAGAATGTAACAAAGTTTCAAACCGCTGAGTTTCTTCCGCCGGATCTTCTCAGTGTGTGGCCGCGTTCCGATCCAGTAGTAATGGTGAAAAAATCGACTTACAGCATTTGTAGTTTATTAATAAATAATTGTAATTTTAAAATATTTGCACACCATATCATCGTAGAATATATTGGTAACTTAACCAAATTTTAATAACTTGAACTCCCATATTCTGGCAAATAAATCATTTATTTCTTTCTTCTTTCATAGTATTCAATGGATATCCGGTGTTATTTACTACTCCAAACTTTTAGGAACACGTGGAAACTTCTATGCGTTCAAGCGATTATAAGTCATACTTAATACAGAAAGCAGAAATTAGTAGACCATTTTGGTAGGTCCTAAATTATAAAAATAACTTTGTAATATAGAATCATCCTTGTATATTTATAACAAGAACATAAATTAGAGAAAAAAAGACCAGCCCGCTGAGTTTCTTCCGCCGGATCTTCTCAGTGTGTGGCCGCGTTCCGATCCGGTAGTAATTCTGAAAAATCGATACAATTTATAGTTTTAAATGTAATATTATATAATGATATTTTTTTTAAATATTTGCACACCATATACCTATTGGTAGAATATGTTGGTAACTTAATTTATT
Source organism: Apodemia mormo (assembly GCA_036924255.1). NCBI lineage: Eukaryota > Metazoa > Arthropoda > Insecta > Lepidoptera > Riodinidae > Apodemia > Apodemia mormo. The sequence goes on from JAUPFN010000030.1 coordinate 7,848,491, forward strand.
TTTAACAACTTGTAACACCCATATTCTTGCAAATAAATATTTTCTTTCTTTCTGAATTAGCGAGGTGCAATAGTAGGCTGAACCTGATTGAAAACTCGTAGCATTTTTGTACTTTTTCCTTTTTGCCGTCTCTTACTTCGCCGTCTTTTCCCCGTGTTGGTTCCGGGCTCGTTTGAAGAATAGACCAACTGCCGTTCTGCCAGGCAGGTTGTAAAAGGCGACCGATTGTCTATACGAGTCACTACCATCGTGGCTACTAGGTGGTAGAGTTCTGCATTGTCTCGCCCGGGTCAAGTAACACCGCCTTATCTATTCCTGCCGCAATAGCGTCAGTGCTTGTCGCTGTCGTGTTCCGGTTTGGAGGGTAAGGTAGCCGGTAAACTTATGCATGTGGCATTAGACCTCGCCACAAGATAGCAACGCACCATTAACATCTTTGGTGTCTACAGGCTATGGTTGATTCTTTCCATCAGGAGACCCATCTGCTTATTTGCTATCTTATGATATATAAAAAAGGGAGGAAAACTGGGTGTATTTTCTTACTCCTCCAATATACTTCTGTTTAATTTCGTTGCGGGTTCCAGAGAGAGCTCAGATTTTTCCAAGGACACCCTTAGCTCGTAACACAGTGGCTATCAGAACATTCAGTTACAATGGTGGTAACGAGAGGGGAGGCCTCTAGAAAGAAAACCTTGAGGCGTTATATCATCAGTTAAGTACTCTACCAACGAGACTTTACAGAACTCTACCACCTAATAATAATGATGGAAGTAACACATTTCACTAATCCTTCACCTTTTATAAATAACTTTTTACAAAAAAATATGGTATTTTCTTTAAAGTGGGTCAGAGTGCTGAGTGTGAGTTTTTCTTTTTGCTTCGATCGTGAGTGCGTTTGGAGTTTACTAGGAATTTGTATGTGATTTGTACAGCGCCACCTAGTGGTAAACGTGAGAAACCAGTTTACCACTAGGTGGCGCTGTACAAATCACATACAAATTCCTAGTAAACTCCAAACGCGCTCACGATCGAATGCAAAAAGAAAAACTCACACTTAGCACCCAGATCATTGGGAAAGTTTATTGTCACGATGTAAAAATAACAATACCTTTATCTTTTTCAGATTCAAATGGCTATGGCAGTAAGTATAACAAGTGATGGAATACTTTCTATCGTCGAAACTTGGTGGGACTGCATTATAAAATATTACAAACTAGCTGTTACCCGCGACTTCTTCCGTGCGGACTTTTTTTACTCCGCTCCTTCTGGTCGTAGCATGATGTTACAGTGTCACATCACAGCCTATAACCTTCTTCGATAAACAGGCTATCCAACTCAAAAAGAATTATTCAAATCAGTTTAGCCGTTTTAGAGATTAGCGCGTACAACCAAACAAACAAACAAATTCTACAATTTTATAATATTAATAATATAGATAAACTTACTTGCGTAAGCTACGAGTGTGGTAACTTTAAAATTTGTCTAAAATATTATAACTGTGTCATACATCCCTGTGATAAGCAAAATCGGTTGGGTGTATACAACAATAATAAAATGATTATATGTACAATTAAATCTATTTGTAATATAACAAGTTACAATACAATAAAGTAACAGAACCTATTACAAAACCGAAATATATCTATAAAATAATCAGTTAAGTACCAAAACAAATAAGAGAATTACCAGCCAAAGATCAACTATATATTTTAGTTTTTTAACTGGCTAATACAAAAAATATTTTGTTGAATGTTGATACTCTTGCGCATTTCGTTTTTAAATTTAATTTGTTTCGTATGTAATAGTGTCATTTTCGTTGAGTTTGAATTTTTATTCTCTGAATTGCATTACCGCGATACAATTTTACTATTAAAAAATTAATGAAAAAGTAGAAACCTATATAGGCTACCGAAACAAAATAGTTTCCATGCTATAACATAGATGACGCCAGTAGTACGCCAAATGGGGTATTTGGGCCGGTTATGTTGGACTTTCTCAGAATAAGAACCTACCAACTAAAACCCCATGGTGTTCTTTAACTCAGCTTTGAATGAAAAGGTTATGGCCTCGGTTTACCCATTCTACCACGACTCTACTCTGGCAGTCAACGTCCTATTTGTCGCGTCAGTCACGAATTTTCATTCATATTTATTTTTTTTAATTTATTTTTTCCAAGGTTTTTACAGTTCTCGTTTAATAGTGCATACATTACAGTAATTTTTCCGTCTAGTTTTATTTTATTAAACAACACACATATCTTATCAATATCCGCTCAGCCGTTACGAAATTTACAATACAGTTTTATTTTATTCCAATAAACACCCAACATACATATCGAAATCCGCTGTTCGGAACGGTTGTTCCGGAGTTTGCAGCAGGCATAATAACCTAGTAGTTTCTTCAAATTACTACCTAGTTTATATTGAACTTACAAGGATCTTACATATTAACATTACATTTTACACCTTAACTTTACATATATAACTACAAATATTACTCTTTTCGTTTTTATCGCTATCATTATCATTATGGGCACAATGACAACTAGTGCTTTTTTAATATATTCTTTAAATGATTTTTTGAGCGATTTAGCGATAAACCGGAACACTGTGTTATATCGCTCCTTCTCAAGGCCTGCGTTGTCGAGATAATGAGTGCCCACAGCTTACTATTTGCAGGTATTCTACGGAAGATAAGTTTGAGCTAGTTGCGCCCTACTCCGACGTTCTCTTTTCGTCTGATTGTGTTTCCGTCAGCTGCAGCTTCGCGTTCCCTTTCCGCCGACTCTTTCTGTATAATTACAGTTTCACAGAAAGTTGCGACAGCGTTCCACGCGTCTTCATTTAGGCACATCTCTTTTAGTACAACTGAGAGTAACCAATTCCTCCCAATCATCCTTGGTGTCTGTAGGCGATGTTTTCTTTTTCCATTAGGAGAGCCATCTACTTGTTTGCTATCTAATGATATAAAAAAAACTTTTACACGTACAACCGTACAAACGTACAAACATTCAAACGTACAAATACATGTACTATAAATAAATTGTAATATAAATAAATTTTGTATACGTGTTTGAATCATTGATATAAAAAACCCAAGATACACAATCAGTGTGTAAAAACGTCCTCCAAAAATGAGTGCACAATTTTAAATTTTGCGCCCATTTCAAATAGAATCGCGTCGGTCGCGACACTGTCAATTTTATTTCTCTTCGTACATTACTTTGTAAAAACAACTATAAGTCGTACACTTAAGGTTGGATATGCACAGACATATGTTTTTGCCATATCTATAAATACTTGAATGAAATTAGGGACACTTATGAGTGTCAGTTTTGTTTGGGACTGTGCATTTAGGGTTTTTTATATCAATGGTTTGAATTCCTAAAAAGATCATCATACTCAAATATTACCGAATTCCAACAATTGTGTATATTGTATATTATTGATTGTGTATCACACTACTATTACATACATGGGCGTACCGAGGGGGGGGCAGGGAGGGGGCAGCTGGCCCTCCCTGCCCCCCTGGATTTTTTTTAACTCTTTACTAACTGTCTACTGTTGTAGATAAAAACTTAATAACATAAAAATATACTCTTAAAATGTTACGGTGTCCCCCCCCCCTCCCCCGGTACGCCCATGATTACATACATTAAGATAATACATAATACCACTTTAACCGACGGAAACTGGGATACAGATAAACTTATAACCAATGGAACCGATGTTAAAAATTTATATATTTACCAGTAAAAGCTACATTACCACTATGTAACATAGGTTACTTTATTACCCGCCTAAGTAGAAAAAGGTAATGTGTAAGGATGACGCGAATGAAGTCATAGAAAACAGCAAATAAAACATATTTTATTCTTTTACCAAAAATCGTAATTATGGATTAAGCCACTTCAATTCTAAATGTGCGATATATTTTGATACTTATGCGATAGGTCAAAGGTATAATTTGCACCGTCCGGGTCGCATCGCTCCGCGTCGGAACGACATCTACGATGTGTACTCATATTGGATGCCGATATGTATACACATGTCGCAGAGGCTTTGTGCCGGATAAGTAGACATGAGTAACTCAGCGAAATTACTTACGTTAACTCAGTAACTCAGGCGCAATGTACTAAGCCAGCTCCTTGCGCTAATTCAAAATTGCGCCATGGCATAACAAATCTGACGCGGGTGACGTGAGCAGCGAACTAAACGTGCGCCACGCTACAGTGTCTTAGAACAGCCAGCGCACAGCACGTGAACTGCCTTGGTTCATTGTTAACTCAACGTGTGAGTCGTGACTCGTGACATGAGAATCATGAGTGAGAGTTGCGCAAAATCTATGCTGCGCCGTGCACGAACACATTTTGAACGAATGAATTAACACGCGCGGCACAGGGATTGAAATTAGGCAAATGCGTGACGCCGCGCAGCGTTACACATATATATACTTACAATATTAGTCTATGGTTACACATGTCTACGCATAAGCCGTCTGTATCCGTCGGAAACGTACGCGTCGGCACGCGTACGCTTCCGACAAACGGCAGACGTACTGCACTTTAAACTCAACTTGCTGTACTGAGTGCTAAGTGTGAGTCTTTCTTTTCGCATTCGATCGTGAGCGCGTTTGGACTTTACTAGGAATTTGTTTGTACAGCGCCACCTAGTGGTAAACGTGAGAAACCAGTTTACTACTAGGTGGCGCTAGATCGAATGCGAAAAGAAAAACTCACACTTAGCACTCTGCTACACTCCATTCACATTCCACGACGGCCGCGCCGATGTATGCGGACGAAGACGACTATCTGTCAAGCAGTTTGTTTCGTTCGGAGCCATACAGATTTCTTCAGCCACGACGAACGTGAATGTGATGAAAATGTATTCCTGTTTACACATTCTAATTTCTGTCTTTGTAAAATGCCGTCGAATCCAAGCCGACGTGAGCTGGTCGCTTTGAGTCGTACCTTAAGTTCCTAAAAAATAACATAAAAGAATGCAGGTTTTTTATAGCAAATAAGCAAATGGGTCTCCTGATAGAAAGAGTCAATCAAAAATGTTAATGGTGCTATGCGAGGTCGAATGCCACATGCATAAGTTTACCGTTTACCTTACCCTCCAAACCGGAACACAAAAATGACAAACACTGGCGCTATTACAGCTATTATATAAGGCCACTGAAATAAATAAATTAAATTTGAGTTGAATTTTGATGATTCATAATGTTTTATGTTTCAGTTTTTGTAGAAGTAAAACAGAATAATGTTATTAAGGATGAAAACCCAATATTTTTTGATAATACCGTTGATAACATTGAAGTGAAATGCAAGATGAAAACTATGAAAAAGAATAAAATAGGAAGATTCGAATTTACCTTGTGTAAGTATTTTTTGCTTCAAATTGTGCCATTTTTTTAATTGATATATTAATATATATTTTTAACTGATAATATAACGGCAAGGCTAAACTAGCCTCCAAAAAGCTCGGTGTGCTCAGCAGAGCGAGACAGTACTTTTTGCCGGTCCATCGCCTTCAACTTTATAAGGCACAGGTTCGGCCTCACATAGAGTACTGTTCGCATCTCTGGCCCGGAGCTCCTTAGTACCAGCTTCTTCCTCTTGATCGCCTTCAGCGTAGAGCGGTTCGAATCGTTGACGACCAGGCCATTTCGAAACAGCTTGACTCTTTGGCATTGCGCAGAGATGTAGGTTCTCTCTGTGTCTTTTATCGTATATATCATGGAGAGTGTTCCGACGAGTTGTTTGGATTAATTCCTGCCGCCGAATTCCACCATCGGACGTCGCGTCAAAACTTGAAGTTCCATCCTCACCATCTCGATGTCTGGAAATCCACAATTGTGCGTTTCTACCGACACTTTTTACCTCGCACTACTCTGTTGTGGAACCAATTACCGGCGGGGTATTTCTGAACGGATACGACATAGGGACCTTCAAGAAAAGAGCTTACTCATTCTTAAAAGGCCGGCAACGCAACTGCAAGACCTCTGGTATTGCAGATGTCCATGGGCGGCGGTGATCACTTACCATCAGGTGCACCTCTTGCTCGTTTTCCCCCTCTTCTATAAAAAAAACGAATACTTTTATTGAAAATTACGTAAATTACTATTACTTAAAATATATTATACAAATACTTTCTACTACCAGAAATATGCAATATATAATTGCACATACAATTACATAAAATATATTGTACCTTAAATATATTACGCACATATTTTTATTTAAAATATATTATGTGAATTCTATTATCTAATTTTTTTATATCATAAGATAGCAAACAAGCAGACGGTTCTCTTGATGGAAAGAGTCAGTCATCGTCTATAGACACAAAAGATGTTAATGGTGCGTTGCTATCTTATGGCGAAGTTTAATGCCACATGCATAAGTTTACCGGCAACCTAACCCTCTAACCGGAACACGACTGTGACACTATGATGACTGACGCTATTGCGGCAGGAATAGGCAATTCGGTGGTACCAAACCCGGTCGAGACAATGCAGAACTCTACAACCTAGTAACCACAATGGTAGTGACTCGCATAGCCAATCGGTCGCCTTTTACGACCTGCCTGGCAGAACGGCAGCTGGCCTATTCTTCAAAGGAGCCCGAGACTAACACGGGGAAAATTATATTATACTAGCTGCAGCGTGCAGCCCGCTGCATTATAAAAGTTTTTGGTGAATCCCGCGGGATCAACTAATTTTTCCGGGATAAAAAGTAGCCTATGTGCTATTCCAGATTATCATCTATCTGTGTGTCAAATTTCATTTAAATCCGTTTAGTAGTTTTTGTGTGATTGAGTAACAAACATCCATCCAAGCATCCATCCAAACATCCAAACTTTCGCTTGTATAATATTAATATAGAAAAATAATATAGATTATATATTATGCACATGCTATTACTTAAAATATATTACGCCAATACTATTACCTAAAATATATTACAAACCTACTGTTACTTAAAATATGTTACACCAATACTAAGTACTAACTAAAATATATTACGCGAATACTATTATCTAAAATATATTATGCACGTACTATTATGTACTATAGTACTTTAAATATATAAAAAATACTACTTATATATAAAATTATTTAATAGAATTTGTAATTTGTTTTTTTTAAATGGATCTTACGAGTTCCTATTTTTTTAAGCAACACGTACTTATCTCGAGAGTTTAATATCATTTTTATAATGTTTAACAGTAGTTATTTATTTTTTTGTTTTTAATTTTAGTAGATACCTAACGCTGTAAATAATTTAATAGTGCCTGTCTTTATATTGCTGAAGTACTTTAGGTTTCATTAATAGACGTGTTTAAATATTTTTAGTATATTCTTATATTTATGGTCAAGTATTTCACTTTACCGGGTTGGCTGTAAGAAATCTCTTTTTTAGAGATAAGCTCGCCTTTTGTACCTTTTTAAAAATACTGCTTGCTGTAATTTTGTTTGTTGTTCTGTTGTGTACAATAAAGTATGAAATAAATAAATAAAAGTATATTAATTAAAATATATTGTGTGTTGGTCCCGGCCTCCTTTGTAGAATAGGCCAACTGCCGTTCTGCCAGGCAGGTCGAAAAGGCGACCGATTGGCTATCGAGTCACTACCATCGTGGCTACTAGGTGGTAGAGTTCTGCATTGTCTCGCCCGGGTCTGGTACCACCGCCTTATCTATTCCTGCCGCAATAGCGTCAGTGCTTGTCGCTGTCGTGTTCCGGTTTGGAGGGTAAGGTAGCCGGTAAACTTATGAATGTGGCATTATACCTCGCCACAAGATAGCAACGCACCATTAATATCTTTATAATAAGTAATATATTAATTACTTCGACATTTTTCATCCTTTAGATTATGTACGTAAGAAAATTTTTTAGAGCTCATAAATTGCGTTGAATGTCATTCGAAAGATGAAAATCTGTCATCGTTTCCAAAATATACGTCTTTTCAAAACTGAAATTATTATCACTTTTATAAATTTTTAGGCTTGCGTCAATGCTTTGTTATCAAAGTTTTAATTTTTGAACTTTGAAAAAAATCAATGCTTAGGTATAGTACATGCTCCTTACATACCTTAAATCAGCGGAAATTTTCAGGGATGTCCTGCAGACTCAACCTGTTTATAGATTTTTTTCTACTTTGTATAGTGAGTAACAAAAAACCCTGTTGATAGCTTTGAGTATTATTTATTAGCTTAATACGGTCATGTTTAATTATTTAATGTATAATAATGTGTTTCAAATTGTTAAAATATTTGTTTATTTTGAAGAAAAATTACTTAATTTTAGTGATTACGTGAATCATTTTAAAACATTATAACATTTTAAATTTTAGAAATCTAATTCTTTTTTTATGTTTTTAGCTGACATGTAGTTAAAGGGTACGTTCAAGAGCGGACCAACTCAACAACTCCGATCTTTTTCCGATGAAAATTACTATCTTTTCTTTTTCCTACGGTTCAACTACTCGCGTTAAATACAAACTGAGTGCTAAGTGTGTTTTTCTTTTCGCATTAGATCGTGAGCGCGTTTCGAGTTTACTAGGAATTTGTATGTGATTTGTACAGCGCCACCTAGTGGTAAACTGGTTTCTCGCGTTTACCACTAGGTGGCATATCAGCATAGTTTCACCCAAACATTATATTCGCATCAATGGCGTCGACAGGCTTTGGTCTAGGGGGGCGCAGGTAAATAAAAGCAAAGTAAAAAAAAAACATGTTTCTAAGACTAAATTTTTTTAGTCCTTACAAGAAAAAATCTTTAAATATTTCTTGATTTATTAAAAACACGACTTTTGTAATTATCAATGTTATTTACACAGAATAAATATAAAGGTTATCTACATATTTTACACCATATTTTCTGGTCTACCTATAATATAGTACCTATAATATGTAGCAACTCAAGATCCATCTCGCGTCACCACTTCACTCTTAAAGTCTAATATTGATAGAGATCAATTTTTATTTATGGTAACTTTCTTGTAAAAGAGTTTTCAAAGAAAAATGTGTATTAAAAATGAAAGTTGATCGTATAAAGAAAAACACATTTTTAACATTTCGCTATGATAAATAGTTTTTTTTTCTAAAATCGGGAAGTTCCTGTTTCACATCGATTTTCGAAATCAAAAATGTTCTATTCAATTAACTTTCAAAGAATTAATATTGGACTTACCGCAGGCACGAAGAATTGGCAGTAGAAACTCAGCTAATAAATTTTTCGAATTTTTGTCTCAGAGAAACCCTCGGGGTTCGATACCCGAGTCAGACAAATCAAAAATGTGTTTTTTCAATTTTCTAATAAAAACAACGTTGCCCGGGATTGGAAAAGTGTCCAGTTGGTAATAGGCTGGTCTCCTGTCATGTTGTGAGACCAAGACGAATCTTCAGCTAATCGTGGATGCACACGTTGTACCTCTGCCTACCTCTTTGGGGATTCGGGCATGAATATACCTTTTTTTAGCTTTTTACCCTCGGGCTAAGATTGGAAATTGATCTCAATACAATATTAATCAATAATTAATACACTTGTACGGTTTCACAATAATCATATAGTGAAAAATCTGTAAGCAGTTGATTTTGCAGGCCATCCCTGAAACTTCCCGTTTATTAAGGTATTTTAAGCTCAAAAGAGTAAAAACTATAACCATAGACTTTTCAGTTCTAAGAAATATTGAAATGTCTCAATTACTTTTAATTACAAAAACAACAAAAAAACATCTACTTACTTACTAAATCAGTAACTTCCTTATCTACATATGTAGCGGGAAGTTAAAAAGTACAAGTGTATTAATAGATTAATATTGTATTAAAATGGAGTGAATGAAAATGAATTAAAACTACCACGCCAAAGCTCAAACCTAAGATCGTCGCCTAGTGTAACTTTGTAGCATTTTAATTCGTTAGTTTTATAATAGATGGCGTTAGTAGTAATAAAATTCTAATACAACATGTACCTATCTTCTATTTTTTTTAATGTTTATAGAATGGTATTTTAATGGTAGATCATATCTAGACATTAATTTAAACTACCACGTCAAAGCTCAAATCTAAAGGTGTAATACTTTTTCAGTAAAATGTACCACAAAAGTGCATAGAAAGTCGCCTAGTGCAATAAATAATTAATATTAACAGATATTTCCTATTACAGATGATTCAAGATCAAAAAGCGAGCAAAAAATTGCTCATGATACATATTTGCCAATCCATTTGAATAATCAAGAATTTTCTATAACGTGTATAGCAAAGGAAACCAATGATTGTAGAACATGTAAAATATTCCAAATGAATTCAACCAAAACATTTCGTAACATTGAAAAAACCACGTCGAAAACTACAACTACGACGACAACGACAACGCCAAAGTCTACATCTAAACCTCCAACAACTAAAGGTACGACAATGACAACAACGCCAAGGTCAACAACTAAAGCTACGACAACGCCAATGTCGACAACTAAAGCTACGACAACGCAAACGTCGACAACTAAAGTTACGACAACAACTGAAGCTACGACAACATCTGAAGCTACGACAAAATCTAAAGCTACGACAACATCTGAAGCTACGACAACAACTGCAGCTACGATAGCAAGTGAAGCTACGACAATAAGTGAAGCTACGACAACAACTAAAGCTACGACGACAACTAAAGCTACAACAACAAACGAAGCTACGACAACACAATCTAAAGCTACGATAACATATTCTGAAAATGAAAACAATGAAGAAAAAAATGGTAATTGCACATGTAACCTTTGTATTTAAATCAATTTTAATAGTTTCATTCCAAATCATTGATGAGGTCCCGGGTTCAACTCCCGATTTGGGAAAAAGTGTTATTGAGGTTTTTCATGCAAACCTAAAAAGTATTTTTTTATATTATAAGATAGCAAACAAGCAGTCGACTCTCATGACAGAAAGAGAAAATATCGTCTAGACACCAATGATGTTTATGGTGCGTCTCTATCCGTGTGGGGGGATTTGAATGCCACAAGCATAAGTCTACCGGCTACCTTACCCACTAAAGGGAACGCGACAACGATAAGCATTGACGCTATTGCGGCAGGAATAGGTAAGGCGTTGGTAACAATTACCCATACGAGCCGTTGCGGAAATCTACCACCTAGTAGTTACGATGGTTGTGACACGTATAGCCAATCGGTCGCCTTTTACGACCTGCCTGGCAGAACGTCAGTTGGCCAATTCTATAAAGGAGCCCGGTCCAACATATCAGAGTCTAGCAATGGTGTGGGCCTCAACTAAATCTTTATCTGGTTGCTAAAATGCCTAGACATATCTCGCCAAGTGATATGTCCTAGCTAGCTCAGAATTTATCAAGCTGTAAGCTCAATAGAAAATATGTCTCCTATTTAATCCCGTGATAGACGTTACTGATAAATTAATTAAAAAATGGCAATCGCGTTGGTGTTGAACAACAAAAGGACGGTAAATGTATAACTTTTCCCATGCCTGGCAGAACGGCAGTTGGTCATTGTTCAAAGGAGGCCGGATCTAACACGGGGAACTTTAAGGAAAGTAGAGGCTAAAACGAGCATTTAAAAAAATATTATTATAGGAAAAATCATTATCAACTTATTTAAGTCTATTGCTGAAAATAGACTTATTCAATGGCACGCCATTGACCTCGATCTTCAGCTCACAGTCTCTATCCGCATCTAGCTGCTTGCGTCACTCCGTCTAGCTGGAAGACATCTTCCACTACGCTTGCCAATTCGTAGTTTCAACCCCTCAACTCTAGAACACGAGTACTCAGAAGGTTGTCGGTTCTGCGACATATGTGACCAGCCCACTGCCACTTGAGCTTACTGATCATTTTAGGCTGTTTTTTTAACTTCGGTTCTCTGCTCTTCTCTGGTGATTAGCACCACATTCGTTATTCGATCTTTACTCTTAAAGTTGCTCTAAAAGAGATAAAGAGAGAAGCTCACTGAGCAACCTTCATTTGGTGGCCAAGTACACTGTCAATGTACATATCTCGGTGAGTCGTAACGATAGGTAGTGCAATTTGTCGAGATTAAGTAACGTTATCTTACAGGCCATTGAATCCTACTAGTTATGGAATCGTTTTAATTGTTTTATATCATAAGATAGCAAACAAGCAGATGGGTCTCTTGATGGATAGAGTCAACCATCGCCTATAAACACCAAAGATGTTAATAGTACGTTGCTATCTTGTAGCAATGTGTAGTGCTGGAACAAGTGAGTAAGTTTGTATATCTTGGATGTGCTTTTAGCAGGGATGGAAGGTACACCGCTGATAATGAAAGAAGAGCGTTTGCAGGAAACAGAGTGAATGGAGCGTTAGGGAGATTACTTAATAGCACAATTTTAAGTCAGGGTGCCCGTCTAGCCCTGCATAATCATGTGCTTATCCCAACGCTATTGTATGGAAGTGAGAGTTGGGTATGTCAGAAAGATCATGAAAGTAGAATCAACGCGGTCGAGATGAAATCGCTACGAAAAATATGTGGTGTAACACTCGCAGACCAGATTCGTGATGTGGAAGTGAGAAAGAGAGGCTTGAAAGAAAGTGTCGGTATAAAGATAACAAAGGGCATGCTCCATTGGCTCGGACATGAAGAATGAATGGCAGATGAAAGTTAAAAAAAAAAACAGATATACAATGCAAATGTGGAAGGATGTATGTACCGGGGAAGACCAAGACTGACATACCATGATCAGGTTGATCGAGAATTGTCCGAAGGTGGTGTCAAGACTCTTCGCGACCGGCGTGTGTGTATGAAGAGTGTGATGAATATGGAGGAACCGAGACAAGCCTGCAAGGATCGTGATGTATGGCCCTCGTTTCTCTCTGCCTACCCTGTAAGGAATCCGGCGTGAAGGTATATATGTATTTATGTATGTATGCTATCTTGTGACGAGGTCTGATGTTACATGCATAAGTTCACCGGCTACCTTACCCTCCAAACCGGAACACGACAGTGACAAGTACTGACGCTATTGCGACAGGAATAAGTAAGGCGGTGGTACGGAACCCGGGCGAGCCAATGCAGATTTCTACCACCAAATATTTTTTTGACCAACTTTAATTTTGCTTTCTGCTAAGTCTTATAACTTTGTTCCATGATACTTTGATTGCTTTTCTGATTGAATCAGAGTGCTAAGTGTGAGTTTTTCTTTTCGCATTCGATCGTGAGCGCGTTTCGAGTTTACTAGGAATTTGTATGTGATTTGTACAGCGCCACCTAGTGGTAAACTGATTTCTCACGTTTACCACTAGGTGGCACTGTACAAATCACATACAAATTCCTAGTAAACTCCAAACGAGCTCACGATCGAATGCTTAAAGAAAAACTCACACTTAGCACTCAGATGATGTTTTATTTCTATTATTCTTATGTTTTGATTGGCATATGTTTGATCATAACCCTAGAATAGAAATAAATAATAGCACAATGCAGAGAAAGGAATCCATAACATATTTAAGTTTAGTCTTAAAATTACACTTTTATAAATAACTAGCTGTTGCCCACGACTTCGCCCGCGCGGACTTCGTTTACTCCGCACAGCTCCTCCCCCGTAGGTGATAGCGTGATAATATGTAGCCTATATGTAGATATATATCGCCTGTGGTCTAGTGGTCCAGCGTTGGCGGTGACCACATGAGGTCCCGGGTTTGATTCCCGGGTCGGGCACATTAAAAAAAAAGTGTTTTTTCAATTTCTGATAAACACAAAGTTGCCCGGGATTGGAAAGTGCCCGGTTGGCGATAGGCTTGCCGCCTATCACATTTGTGGGACTAAGTATCTTCGGCTAATCGTGGGTGCACTTGTTGTACCTCTGCCTACCCTTTCGGGGATATGGACGTGAAGATACTATATGTTGACCCGACCTATTAGTAATATTTATGCAAAATTTGAAATAAATCCATGCAGTACTTTTTGAGTTTACCCCTGACATACATACAGACAAACAGACAAAAATTCTAAAAACTATATTTTTGGCTTCGATATTGATTGTAGATCACGCCCCAAGTATTCTTTTAAAAAAATATTCAATGTACAGTTTTGACTTTCCTACGATTTCATTATATGTATATAGATATAGATATCAACTATATCTAAATTACATTTTTATACAAAAATAACACTTTTCTAAATCATACTAATTGATCCGGCAAACGTTGTTTTGCCATATAAATTATTTAATTAAAAAATAAGGGTTGGTGATTGAAGGGTAAATTTTTTTTTTAATAATAAATTTATTTATTTGCATTAACCATAATTTTAAATTGCAAAAGTAGGCTGGAGTCCACTTTTAGGCAACAACATGCCCGTTCCAGAGGACTCCGCTCTTCTATCTTACAATTATATTATTTAAAATAGAGTTAAATAACAATAAAACATTAGTGCCTATAAATTACAACTTACATATAATAAAGTAATACATTATTATTATAAAAACATTAAGTAAATTAAATTAATATAAAACTAATTAAGCAAACTAAAATGTGATACATACTCTACACGCTACGCAGCAAAATTTTTCTTAAATTTAAATGGTGTGTAGTCTAAGTATAAGAGTTGAGCATATGAACAAATAAACATGGCCGATCTCGGGTAAGTAGTATTTTACAATGCTGTTGTAAATGCAACTTGCTTTAACTAATAAACTATTTACGCTTATTTAAAGTAAAAAAGTATTACATTTATACCTTAAGTAATAGTTTGTAAAAGTTTTTCCATACAGTTATAGGACAATTGTTTTAACTAATTATAAACAATAGTTTAACAGTCAAAATTATGTTTTTCATGAATAAGTAAAAGTTGAGTGAAATAATTTTGGTAATTACTAAGTTTAGGTAAAGGGTCACTTATGTCAAGTCTACATTCTGTAAAAATCATAACATCAATATCTAATTTTAAACTTAATACTGTTACCATAAAATCATCAAAATTTGCATATATACTACGGATGTGCTGAGTTAGTATAGTTAGATCCGATTTATTTACATGAACGTGCCTCGATAGATCAAAACTATCACACTCAAAAATACGGGCTGTTTCAACTTTATCTAATTCGTTAATAGTATGTAGGAATCAGACATAGTATAAGATTTTTGAGATAGAACAAATATATAACAATAATATCAGTCAAATTTTGTAAAATGCGAAAAAAAAAATTTTTTTCGGGCATAATTATTAGGTATATAGTACAACAACTTAAGATTATGAGACTTAAATGTAGTATTATAATTATACAATATGCAAACTGCTAGTATAATATTAAAATTGTTGTTATATTGGAGTAGAGTTGTAACTGTGTTTAGTGTTAAAGCATTTATATTATTATTAATTTCAACAAGTAGCACATTGAATAGTGAAATTGATTTTTGTTTCCAAAAAATAATAAAATAGAATAACAAAGAAAATGGAAAAGCAGAAATAGTCGAATTGCTTATAAAAGGCTATTGATTTGGTTTTCATTGTTTATAGTTAATATTGGAGTGTTTTCAGATTTTCTCACATATACACGACCATAAGATGTCCAGCAGTACTTAATTTTTTTTGATCTTACGAGATCTCTTGCAAGGTAGAATAATCTGGATGCCTTCGTAGTGAGTTGTTCAACCACATATATTGGCTTTTCTTCATCTATGGCTATACCTAGCTGCTTCGCACGAAGTTTACTTTTATATTTTATATTAAAAGCCTTGCACATTTTTAACAAATCCGTTTTCAAAATGGACGAGGACAATTCTACAATTATTGGTGTGTTCTTTTGTCCTTCTTTCTTACCGCGTACTCTGTATATATCTTTGACCTCTGATTTAGAAATGTCACAATTTACATTTTTTCCTAGATGCACTACAAAGCTAATTAAATCCTCCTTCGATTCTATCATGCTCTTAGGTACGTTTTTCATTTCGATATTAGCTTTTCGTTGTAATCGCTGCATATCTTCGAGCCTACTTTCCAAAATCGTTATATATTCTTTACTATTCTTTGTTTGTTTTTCTAAAAACTCCACTTTTTTGGTAAACTCCTCATTATTAGCCATGAGTATTGCAATTGAAGATTCAATATTCATGTTAGATTGTTTTATATCAGAAAGAGTAGGCGCGAAAACGTCTTTTATATCTTTTTCTTGTTTACTTAGGAGGGATGAGATTAGACTCCTCATTTCATTCCTAAAGTTGTTAAAATGCTCTTCGAAATCATCCTCTCTAAGTCTTTTTTTAAGAAAAATAGATTGGTTCGGGGAGTTCATGTTTGAGCCCATTCCTGCAAAAGTGGCGCTCTCCTCGCTAGCAGATTGAGCAGTTGCTGTTTTTGTTTTAGATAACGGCATCTTATATCTAATACCTGTTCCCGCTACCGCTTATGACTTGCGTCAAACTCAAATACGTCAAAAATTTAGACTTGTATGTATTTTTCAATTCTAAATCATAAAAAATAAAAAAAATAAAAATTGACCATAAAATAAAAAAAATTCACACACCCTTATCACTAAGCGGTATGAAAAAAATATTTTGGCCGATTCTCAGACCTACTAAATATGCATACGAAATTTCATCAAAATCGGTCAAGCCATTTCAGAGATGTACGGGAACGAACATTGTGACGCGAGAATTTTATATATAAGATTAACGATATCGGTGAAAAAGCCAAACGGAACATTCCTTTGCCGGTATATCTGCCTCGACATTGGGTTTAACCTTTAATACTTTAAAAATAATTTATAGCGCCACGTATGTAGATTGTATTAGTTACGCATGTTCAGCATGGGATGATAAAGTTGCGAGTGGTACGATCTGGCGTAAATTGCTTCAAATTCAGTTTATCTTTAACTAGCTGTTGCCAGCGACTTCGTCCGCGCTGACTTCGTTTACTCCGCCAGCTTCTCCCCCGTAGCCCCCGTAGGTGATAGCGTGATAACATGTAGCCTATATGTTGACCCGGCCTGTTAGTAATATTCATGCAAAATTTGAAGTAAATCCATGCAGTACTTTTTGAGTTTACCCCGAACATACAGACAAACAGAAATACAGACAAACAGACAAAAATTCTAAAAACTATATTTTTGGCTTCGATATCGATTGTAGATCACGCCCCATTTATTCTTTTAAAAAAATATTCAATGTACAGTTTTGACTTTTCTACGATTTTATTATATGTATATATATAGATATTTTTATGCAAAATATATCACACAGTAAGCAGCGAAGCTTTACCCATTTTGTCAGGTATCTAATCATTAGATTTAAAAATTTTGCGTCGGACTTCAATTCACTAAAATTCTAGGCACTTCTAGCGCGGAATTCATCAAGCCGTAAGCTGAAGCAAAAATACGTCGACTGCTTAATCCCGTGATAGTTACTGATAAATTAATAGATGAATGGCAGTCACGTTGGTGTTTCTCAACCAAAGGACGGTTTTTACATAACTTTTTCCCATGCATCCGGGAGCGATTAAGTAAACCGTAGATAGAAATAGATCGGTGTGTTGCATAGTTTCTTACTAGTCACAATAAATTGAAAGCTAAAATATTCTCGATTATCGCCTCTGTGGTCTAGGGGTCCGGTGTCAGAGTTGGCCACATGAGGTCCCGGATTCAATTCCTGGGTTGGGCAATCTAAAAGTATGTTTTTCAGTTTTCTGATAAAAACAATATTGCCCGGGGTTGAAAAGCGCCCGGTTGGTAATAGGCTTGCCACCTATCACATTGTGGGACTATCACTTGTTGTACCCCTGCCTACCGTTTCGGGAATATGAGCGTGAAGATACTTTTTTAAACTTTTTTTTAATATTCTCGTTTAAATTAGTTCCTTCTCCTTTCTGCAAATGCTCTACAGTAAATTATAAATAGGTATGAACAAACTGCACATCACATTCCTTGGGAGTATGTTGCTGACGTATTGTGACGTGAATGACTTAAAATAGTATTTAATAATTGTAAGTTATTATATCTTTAAACTCGCCTCTGTGGTCTAGTGGTCCGGCGTTGGCGTTGACCACATGAGGTCCTGGATTCAATTCCCGGGTCGGACAAATTAAAAAAAGTTATTTATTTCAGTTTTCTGATAAAAACAATATTGTCCGGGATTGAAAAGTGCTCGGTTGGCGATAGGCTTGCCACTTATCACATTTGTGGGACCAAGTATCTTCGGCTAACCGTGGGTACAACAATAAAATTGTTGTACCTCTGCCTATCCCTTCGGGAAAACAGGCGTAAAGATACTTTTTCCTGTAGCATTAAAAAGTGTCTGTGATACCATTTATTTTTCAGAAGAAATTAATAATGTATTACAATACGATAAGCATCTATCAACATGCGATGCTAGGCGAACCCTGTATGGACCATTATCATCCTCCTTTACCCTCCAAACCGGAACACGACAGTGTCAAGCACTGATGTTATTGCGGCAGGAATAAATAAAGCAATGCTACCAAATCCGGACGTTTGCGCAACTTTACCTAGTAATCATAGTGGTAGCAAAATGTTTAGCCAATTGTTCGTGTTTTGCGAACTGGCGGGCAGAATGTCAAATAACTCATCCTTCAAAGGAGTCCCAAACATAATCTCCGTTAAATTAACTTTCAGACAACTCAACAAAACAAGAAGAAACTCAACAAAAATCCGATACACTTGTCATTAAAATAGAAGTACTCTATTATACTGTTGGAGCTGTGATATGCATAATATTTCTTGGACTATTGATTACCACTTACAAATGTATCAAACAAAAGCGTATGGTAAGTTTATGGTAAACTAGCTGTGCCCGCGACTTCGTTCGCGTGGAAAAAATTCTAAAATAAAAACCCGCATAGTTCCCGTTCCCGTGGGATTTTCGGGATAAGAACTATCCTATGTCCTTTCTTGGGCCTCAAGCTATATTTCTACCAAATTTTATCCAAGTCGGTTGAGTGGTTTGGCCGTGAAAGCGTAACAGACAGACAGACAGACAGACAGTTACTTTCGCATTTATAATATTAGTATGGAAGTATGGATACAGGCTGTAAGGATAAAAACCGTTGTCACTACAACCATAGGTAGTTCACTTAATTATAAATATTGTTACGAATAATCTAAAAGCGAAGCTAAGGAATACACGGATTAAATATAAGTGGTGTTTTCTTACAAGTACGAACCCGGAGTACGTAACAATATGTTTATGTGAATTTTAAAATAAAAAAAACGTTATTTTCTTTCAAAAATATAAGAAAGTTTCTATCCGACACTGCCCGTAAATTGTTACTATATGCGCGCGGTTTGCGGTGTCTGATCAAGCGCCGCTTTTTCCCGCGCACCGTGCACTTTGCCGTGAGGAAAAATGAAGACTTTACTTTAAAAAATATATTTTTTTCATTGAATTTATATTCTATAAGTGAAACCAAACCACTGGTTTCAAGGATAACGGTGTTTACACTAACAGTCTGTTGTAAGGAATATCCTACACTTAGAAATTAAATATGCTCCGTTATGTGATAACGGCCCTTGTCTTAAATATTAAGAACTGTCTTTACTAATTAAAACGACGTAATCAATTTATACTATAATTGTATTTCTTTTCACATTGTTCATTATTCTAATAACGTTATTTTATTCTTTAATTCTACATTCTATTTATTCATATTGTTATTATAATGAAGTCTAACTTAACAAATACATTACCTTAAATTACTTATGCACGTTCCGGATTATTCAAACACTATTGTACTTTTTAACGGAGCCCAGTGTGTGTTACACTGATCGATGCAGAAGACTGAATGTCCGAGTTTTCAACCCGTCTTACCCGCCATTGTTGTTTTCGTGCAAGCTCTGTGATACCAGAGCAAATAATTTTAATTCGCACAAACAACGATGTCGGGCAAAATCCTGCTTTATTAAATAAAAACCTAACACTGTATATATACAAAATAAAATGTCTGTACATACAAGGTTCAAATCATAAGAACCCGGGCTCGATCATTGGATCGGGTGAAAGTTTTATTATGTTTGTTCGAGGTTTTCTTCAAAAATACAAATATCATATATACTTTTGTATACTTTTTTGCCGTGTTGGTCCCGGGCTCCTTTAAAGAATAAGCCAACTGTCGTTCTGCCAGGCAGGTCGTAAAAGGCGACCGATTGGCTATACGAGTACTACCATCGTTGCTAAATTGTAGCTACTAGGTGGTAGAGTTCTGCATTGTCTCATCCGGGTCAGGTACCACAGCCTTAACTATTCCTGCCGCAATAGCCTCAGTGCTTGTCACTGTCGTGTTCCGGTTTGGACTGTAAGGTAGCCGATTAACTTATACATATGGCATTAGACCTCGCCACAAGGTAGCAACACACTATTAACACCTTTGGTGTCAATAGGCGATGGTTGACTCTTTACATCAGGAGACCCATTTGCTTGTTTGTTATCTTATGATATAAAAAAAAAACTTTCCATCGTCGACACTTGGTGAAACTTCATCACAATGATTATTTTAAATTTAACACTTGTACTGTTTCACAATTAACAAACAATATGTATATTTACGGTTTTTACGTGTTACTGCACCATCGTCTTAGCATGCAGTGAGATATAAAACCGGTTGGCTATTTGTTTTTTATTATTTTAATGATTATTTAACCGATTCGTTGCGGATGACATGACAGCCGTGTCGTGATTGTTTTTAACGTATGGCGTATGACACGGGAGCCGTGTCATTTTAAATCGATTATATCTCCTGAGTGCATTTTAAAAGGTGATTCTGCCCTGAACAAATCTTTATAAATTTCCACGTAAATCAAGCCTGTAGGGTTTCTGAATATTCTCTGAAATGGAAAAAATTGTTTATTTTCCAATTTACATAAGTTCAAAGAATCAAATGATCGATGGTTCCTTAGTTCGAAAAACGCCATTCTTGTCAGTACTTATATAGTAACTAGGATTTTAGTTCGGCATATGCAGGCTGAGTGATAAGACTGAACATACTGAAAGAGGGTGTTTAATACTCGATTTTGATACCGAATATGTAAAAAATAATGACTTAAATTTTGACCTAATTATTCAACAAAAATATTTAGTACGACACCCGCGCACGGCGCACAGAATTTCATTATTTACAACAGTGATTTACCGAACTCGTGACTCTTAGTCTAGTCGCGAGTTGCGTACATCGCTGTTGTACGATTTACCGAACTAGTGACTAGACTCGTTAGTACAACGCTCGATGACCATACTTTTTGAATATCGCTACACTGATTTACTTGAGGTTTACTATGTACTATGCGTTCCAACTGAGAATAGGATTGTCAGGCTGACATATTGCTCCGCATTTTGCAAAAACTTCATAAGTGATGAGTAAGGTGTGCAAAAAAATTCTCACAAAGCAATACTTAAAAAAAATTTTATCCTAATTGGTATGTTTTTATTTAGATTACCATCTGATCATGCTACATGCTATATATATATATATATATATATATATATATATATATATATATATATATATATATATATATATATATATATATATATATATATATATATATATATATATATATATGTGTGTGTGTGTGTGTGTGTGTGTGTGTGTAGTCGGTGCCAAGCCAATTTAATACTTACACCGGCAGACACGCGCAGGCAGACGTCGCGTCGTTGACGAAAGTCTTGAATAAGTACATAAAATTTTTGAAAGAAAGAAAGAAAATAGTTAATACAACCATACACATAAAATTAATACCAACATTTTCTACTATTATATGGTGTCAATTTGAAATTAAAAATTTTGAAGCCTTTTAGCTTATTTGATAATTCTACATTAATTCACATGACCATTTAGTTTAGGAATTCTGTTGAATTCATTTTCGTAATTATTTTTTTCAGTATTCTTCGTATTGATTGAAGCTGCTTGTAATATTAAGACTTAATTGCTCTTTATTAGGTTTATTTACGTATCTTAATCTTTAAAGTAGGAATTTCATTGTATTAATTGGCTTGTATTCATTTAAGTAATTAAAACATTATTATTTGCTTAAGGCTTGGCACCGACTTCAAACCTATAAGTAAATAGCACATATAAATAATAGGTAGTAATTTTTTACTTTTTAGTTTTTTAAGTCGGTTTTTTTAACGTAGTTATTTTTATTTAATACTTTTTAGTGTATTGTTAACTTATTTTGGGTAGACCTACAACAAGTGCTACGCGCCTTAACAAATATAGATCTCAAGAAACGGGAACGAATAAAATAGTAGGGGAGCCCAAGAGGGGATTTTGGTATTTACTCGAGCGCAGCAGATTACCATAGGAGGGGGTACCTCGCGTACTGTTAAGTCTCTCCACCAAATACAAGCCCTTATAATCTATAAGGGGGGTATTTATGGCAGAAAAAAAAAACAAAAGATAACTTCGGCTTGTGGAAATTGTCAGATTATATTTTTTTCGTAATTCTTACATTATTTCCTCCATAAGAAAAGAAAATTCAGACGCGCTCGAGAATGTCAAAACAACATTTTCTTTGCAAATTTATTACCCTCCCACTACCTTATGCTACACTGGAATCGTCAGATTTACTAAATTTTAGCGGCAATTAACTGACCATACCCTAATCTAACGCGCTTCAGTGTTTCTATGTCACTGAGTTTTTTAAACATTTTTTATCTATAGATTTTTTCCCCGCCATTGAAATGAAAAACTTTATATAACTTTTTATTTTTCCTATAATTTAGTCTACAAAATCCAATAGGTCCCTACAACGCTCAAGTAACTACCTATTTAGCATCTTGGTCTCCTCTACTGAAATAAAAGTAGTCGTCTCCGTAAAAATGCTCTTCGTAACACAATGTCACGTTATTGTAAGACTATTAAAGATCGTGAAAAACGTTTATTGGCCATGAAACCATAATATATGAAATCACGTTTACGTCAAGAAACTTTTGAACAATATAATTCTAGACTCGGTAAGATCCAAGAGCGTCTAGCGAATGAGTCTTTTGAGCAGAGAGCTAATAGACTTGATTTCATTAATAAGCCTCTATCAAACGAGTCTGCCGAGCAGATGGCTCATAGAATTGGTCTCCATTAAGGAGTCCGCCAAACAGAGAGCTCATAGATTAGAAGTGATACGAAAGCTGCTCAGCAACGTGAGAACCGGCTAGCGGCAGCACGTAAGACACCACAAAGACTTCGTTCAACGATTGAGCGTAATTTTATAACCACCATAAGTCAATACGCTGAAGTGGCATGTACAATCTGTAAGAAATTATTATATCCAAAACAACAGACGTCATTAGTCACAGCACATTTTAATTTCATTCCGGAGCAGCTACCGTTGCTCGACTACCATAAAAAAAAGAAAAGTTCCTTCACAGGCCTACTGGAACAACGTGGAAATTATATCTTTACCTCCTGAACTGATCGACTTGACAGACGTAGAACGAAGACTTTTGTCAAAAGTATTTCCTTTTATTTTATAATTAGTTACCAACCGCACCATGCTCATCAACACGAATCAAATAAGCCCAAACTCGATAGAGTTGTGTTATTTAATTATTGAATTCCTATGGCCAGCTTCTGGCTTCATCATCGGACCTTGGAGGATCCTAGTTACCACCAATCACCTAAGTGCTCGTCAACACAAATTAAACGAGCCCAAACTCGATAGAGTTGTGTCACTTAATTACTAAGCTCCTATGGCCACCTTCTGGCTTCATCTTCGGACCTTGGAGGATCCTAGTTACCACCAAGCACCATAGTGCTCGTCAACACGAATCAAACGAGCCTAAACTCGATAGAGTTGTGTCATTTAATAACTAATCTCCTATGGCCACCTTCCGGCTTCATCGAACCCTGGAGGATCCTAGTTACCACCAAGCACCTAAGTGCTCATCAACACGAATTAGGCGAGCCCAAACTCGATAGAATCTTGTCATTAATCGATTTTTAACCATTTAATTACTGAGTTTCTGTAGTCACCTTCCGATTCCATCATCAGATCAGCTCTATGCCATAATAAGTTTTCATTGTCATCCAATTTACATATGTATACAAAATTTCAGCTCAATCGGTAACCGGGAAGTGGGTCAAATTTACTTGCGAGATTTGAATTCAGACATCGGGTTAGGTAAAATAACTAAAAAAAATGCTTATAAAATAAAAACTACTGGGCCTACCTGAATCAAATTTTTATGGGACCAATTCGAAACCATTTCGCATCAAACAAAAAAAAGAATCACGTAAATCAGTTCAGAGTGCTAAGTGTGAGTTTTTCTTTTCGCATTCGATCGTGAGTGCGTTTGGAGTTTACTAGGAATTTGTATGTGATTTGTACAGCGCCACCTAGTGGTAAACTGGTTTCTCACGTTTACCACTAGGTGGCGCTGTACAAATCACGTACAAATTCCTAGTAAACTCCAAACGCGCTCACGATCGAATGTGAAAAGAAAAACTCACACTTAGCATTCAGAAACCTCAGAGAAAAAGGTGTACATATATAAAAAAAATATACCAGCCGAATTGAGAACCTCCTCCTTTTTTGAATTCGGTTTTTTACTAATTTTTTTATTGATGAAAATAATATTATCAAAACGTTATTTAAATCGTGAATCTATAAAATATCTTAAAACGTTATTTGTTTTTCAATAAATCAGCAATATTTTTTGGACAAATATTTTTGCTGTCATTACTAATTTCACACTTGTGATATGAAGTTGATAACAAGCGCAATCCTATTGTCAATAGGATCGTATAGTAGTTAGCAATATCGCCATTTTATTATATTTTTATTGTTTACTTTATTATAATAATATTTTTATTGTTTACTTACAATCTTTTACCAGTCAACCTATATAAGTAGAGGAAACTGTCGCCTACAGTCACCAAAGATGTAAATAATGCATTACTATCTAGGTCGTGCCATGAATATGACACATGCATAAATTTACCGGCTACCTTTATCCTCCAAACCGGATTCCGAACTGGAAAATCGCAATAGTAATGACACGCTGGGCCGATTGTTCGCCTTTTATGAACTGCCTAGCACAAGGGAAAATAGCGTATTCTTCAAAATTGTTTCATCCTCGCAAGCAAATTGACGTGATGAAATTTCTTTTTGATTACAGAATAGAAATATCGGAGTCTCAACAGAACATATAATAAGCACTAACTATAGGACCCCAGACCCTATCCAACCAAACCAAGGAAGATCAAACCCATTACAAGTTCCAGAAATATATATGGAACCCGAGGGTAGCGCGTCCGTATGTGACACTTACATTGAGGCATACAATTCAAGGCCATTATATACAGAACCAATCCCAAAAAGTAAACGTCCAAAGAAAGTACCTGATTATTACTCAAATGTAGTTCAAGAAATAAATCGTAGTAAAATTCAGAAGAAAGATTATGAGAACTTAAGAGGAATAAAAGAAAGGGCTCAAGAAAAACCATACTCAAATACAATGGATGAACCTTATTATATAGAGAATGACTCTGATTACACGTATTGTACATAATTAATAATAATAAAAAAACTACAACAAACGATTTCCAACCTACTATGTTTCTGGCACCATAAATCAGGCCATTACTAAATTTACCTTACTTTTATTAAATTTACATTAACCTTACCCTTAAAAAAAATCAGACTTGTTTAAATCGGTTAATAAATGGTCGAGTTCCGTGATAACAAACAATAAAATAAAATTAGAATCGAATTTAAAGCAAGTCGGTTGATAAATGGAAATAAAAAACGCATAAATAATAATGCTATTTCTTTATATGCCCATATTTTTGCACATTTATAAAAGACTGCCTCGTGTTCTAGGGGGGTAGGAAAAAACGAAGGAAGATCTTAATTTCATGAATATATTATTTTATGTTAGACCACGCATAACATTTTACAAAGTAGTCCGATTTTGATTGCCCTTTTTATTGGATAGGGTATATAGGGTGGTTTCATTTAATTTTTGAAAGAAAATTATGTCGAGCTGGAATAATTGGAACCATTTTCTTTGGTGGCAGTGTACACTATACTGTTCTTTTTCCACTATTTGAGTGCCAATTTAACGGAAGAGGAGACCTTCGGCTCCCATACCAGTAAAAATCCAAAGGCTCATACATGAAAGACATATATTGTAACATTAGTTACAATTTTTACCGCCCCGTTGGTCGAGTGGTTAGAGACCCTGACTACGCAATCAACGAGGCTCGGGTTCGATCCCCGACGGGGACAAGCATTTGTGTGATGAGCATAAATGTTTGTATTTCCGGGTTTGGGTGTATATTATGTATATTCTAGTATTTATATATGTATTTCTATGTATTAGTATCGTTGACTAACATCCATAACACAAGCAAATAATTTGCTTACTTTGGGGTTAGATCAGTAAGTGTAATTTGTCCCGTGAATTATTATTATTATTATTATTATTATTCTACATCTATAAATATTATAAAACAATCTCGTTGTTTGTCCATTTCATCAATTACTTACTTACTTACTTAATTTTTATAATAATAATAAATAAGTGCAAATTAAAAAAATTAAAAAACTTCGACACTATAATTTATCGTCAGACAGTTCTGCTTCATATGCATCGTTTTAAGAGCAAAACGTGCAAAGAGCTCATGATCTTCGAAAGGGAATCCTTTAGCGTCAGGATAAGGTGAGTATGCATGGTAACATGGCATCCTATGGCCTCCTTCCAACACCACCATGTAACTCTGGAATACATTCTGATTTTGAGTGATTGCAAACATATAAGAAATGAAACCACACTCGACGGGCTTATTTTGTTTTATTTAGGAGTTCCATGGCAACCGTCTAATTCCATTCCATTACCCAATCTATATTCTAGCAATAAAAGCTAACTAGATCAGCCCAGTCCCAGATAGCCATCTTCCAGTTCCACCATCATATCCTAGAAAATATCCAGCACCTAAGTGTATACCAAAACAAACCGAATTAACCCACACTCAACAGGTCTATCTGGTTTAGCTTAAAAGTTATCATAAACTTAATCCAGCCCTATCATCAAACACTGGAAAACATCCTGCTCCAAAATCCTTAAAAGAACGAATCAAAAGAGCTCAAAATCGATGGTGCTGCTCAATTTTAATCAAAAGTTCTCATGACCTTCTTTTTGCATGATCATAAGAATCTGGAAACCATTTAACACCAGAGTTATTTCAAAACAGAACAAATGACTCCAAACTCGGTGGTCTTATTTTGCTTAGGTTATAAGTTCCCACAGCCAGCTTCCAGTTCCACTATCTGATCCTAGAAATCATTTAGCACCAAAAAATATGCCAAAACAAACCGAATTAGCCCATACTCGATAAGTTTATTATATATGGGTATGATTTTATTACATATGGGTATGGGTTTATTAAATATAGTATATATTATGAGTTTTAGCTTAGCTTATAAGTTCTTATGAACTTTTTGGCACTCTGTTATTAAATACTGCAAGTCATCCTATTCCAAAGTCTTTAAAAGAACGAATCAAACGAACCTAAAGTAAATGGTGTTGCTGAATTTTAATTGAAGGATCTCATTCCTTCCTGCTTCATCACAAGGCCCCTAAAATAATCGAGCACCAGAGTATTCCTTAAAACAGACCAAATAAGTCCAAATTCGATGGGTTTCTCTTTTTGAGTTTTAAAGTCACCACGATCACCTTCCAGTTTTATAATCAGTACCTCGAAATTATCCAGCGTTAAAGTGTATGTCAAAACAAATTGAATCAACCCACACTCGATAAATTTATCTAGATTATCTTTGAAGTTCTACTAAACTTCTTCCAGCTCTATCATCAGGCTAGAAACCATCTTGTTGAAACAGCCCAGAATCGAACCTAGAAACCAGACCCTGAAAATCGTCTAGCGCCATGGGTGTTTACTAAAACAGAACAAATAATTCCAAACTCGATGGGTTTATATTGTTTAGTTTAAGAGTTCCCATGGCTAAATTCTATTTCCGAAATATATATAAATTAATTATATTTCATGAATTAGAAATATAATAAAAATTATATTTCTAAATTAGTCAAATCCTAAAAATTATCTAGCACCAAAATGTTAACCAAAACATACCGATTCTTTCACCACTCGATAAATAAAAGTTCTCGTGCATTCGTTTTAGCTTTATCACCAAGCATTAAAGCCATTCTGCTCCAAATTCCTGTAAGAACGAATCAAGCGACTTAAAAGTTGATAATGATGCTCCATTTTATTCTTAAGTTCCCACGACGTCCTTCCAGCTCCGTCATGAGACCCTTAAAATCGTCTAGTACTATTGTGCTTGTAAAAACAGAAGGCTACATGATGTAGCCTAAATATAGGGACTGGAACTCTAGCTCTAAGCTCTCATTGGTTTTGTTGTTCTAAGCACCAAGTTTGAATAGTAGATGATGACGAGAATTTAAAAATGAAGTTGTGAGAATGCTATCGAACTTCACATGAAAGATATAAGATAGCTGTGGTTGGGCTTATTTGTTTTTCAATGTATATTTGCAATAACATGTATGTGTTGTTACAGCGAGTTTAGAGCAGGATGACTTTCAGTGCCTGTTTTTTTTAAAGTCAAATATAATCAGATTTAGCTCAGATGGATATAATGTATATTTTATCACCTATATATTCTCCTCATTTAATGATGTAGTGGAGGTAAATGTAAAATTGACTAAACATCACTTAAAACGATTTTTGCAGCTGACACACTTCACTTACGAAGAGACGGCTACATGTTTGGATAAAATTGAGGCTGTTCTAAACTCTCGACCTCTTACGCTCTTTCATCTGATCCCTTAGATTACTCTGATCTTACTTCTTCCCACATGCTCACTGGGTGCACATTATTTCTGACTCCACACCCATCGCTGTTAGAAGAAAACATTACTTGCCATAAAAGATACCAAAGAATTGAAAAAATAAAGCAGCATTTATGACATTACTTCAGCTTAGAATATCTTTGCTTCAACAAAAGACGAAGTGGAGAATAACTACTAGTCCTATAGTTGAAGAGGCCTTGGTCTGAGTAAAAGAAAAAACACAGGCACCGCTCTTCTGGCTACATGGAATATATCAAAGATTCCTCTGGGTATTTTGATTATCCCTTCAACGGGGGATCATGTTGTGACTTATCACAATGACGGACAATTCCGGCGTGCTAGGCGTGGGTATAGGCCGGCGTATAGCGGTCTATCACGAATACCCTACATCACTTACCACCCCGAATCCACACAAAGACCAAGCTACGGCTGCATTTTCATGTTATTACTTCAGCTATCGCGCATTTGAGCCCACCAGTGACTCTCGTTTCTTTATAAAATTTGTAAATTTTTTTCTTATTATAGATGAAACGAATGCGGTGGTTCTGCAACCTGCACATATAACTGTGCGACCTAGTTTTTTTTTACATAAAAAAGTGTGTCTAAGATGGTTTGTATCTTAACAGATGTAAAATTATTTACTACACGTCTGACTGAAGATGTCTATTATCGCGGCATTTAGCAGCCCCGATGCGTTCGCGCTTCAACTTTAAATTTTATCTAACAGTTAATTAAATAGCATATTTCGAAATTTGTTTAGCAGCAGTGTTTTTCGATTATTAGGAATCTATATCATAATAATATAAATGCGAAAGTTTGGATGTTTCGATGGATGGATGGATGGATGTTTCTTACTCAATCACGCAAAAACTGCTGAACGGTTTTGAATTAAATTTGGCACACAGGTAGATGATGACCTATAATAGCACACAGGCTACTTTTTATCCCGGAAAAATTAGGCGATCCCGCGGGATTCGCCAAAAGCTATGCAGCGGGCTGCACGCTGCAGCTGGTAGTATGATTATAAGTATATTTAAATTGGCACGCAGTCGACGTATTTTTCGTTCTTTGTCGGAACACTACTAATACTTAGTATAGATTCTTCAGTACATAATACATAAAACTTTATGGTCAGAATAGTTAACTTAAATCACACGTCTCGTAATTTATTTATTTATTTATTTATTTCCATAATCTTCCTACTAGCTATCATTACAGGCACAGACCCAATGCGATAATAGTACGACAAACAATCTATTACTACACATGACAATACAACACTCAATGACTATGTACACTTAAAACAAGTGATATGCCGTAACATATACAACAAAACATAGATATACAACTATGAATAACACAAGACACACAACAAGACTTTTACAAATTCACTCGATTTGGATGAAAATATATCCAACCTGGCATGAACTTCATTAAGTATAACGATAGCTCGAGTCAGTGGAGTTTTGGTAATGTGTTTTGATGTGTGTTGCAAAGTTACACTTATAAGAATAATATTAATTACACGCATTAAGACATTTATCTTTATAACATTTTTATAGTTTTGTTATGATAGGTGGTTTAAAAATTTTTTTCTGGTCCAAACATTTCAGGAATAACCTAAACTTAACGGTGAAACAACTGATATTTTGTCTTAACTAACTTATTGTAGATTAGGTTTTAGATGCTTTTAAGAGTTACTTAAAACCACAGAACACTTATATTCTCTACGACAGCTTAAAACATAACGGAGTAGTTCAGATTTTACAAAAACTAATGATACCCTTAGACAAAGACATTACTTTATCCTGCCAGGAAAATTGTAAAATACGAAATTTTCTGCACATAGCTATTACAAACCAACACAAAGCTAAGTAAAAATTGATTAACGTCACGTAATGTAGTATAAACAATTTTTTCTGCCTCTGGAGACCTTCAAATTTGTCTGGTGATTCTTTCGTAATGTAACTCTTGAGACCAATTATAAATATCCTAAAATAATCGTTCCACTTTAAGGTATTCATATCAAAGTTAAATAGCTTCTTATCAGCATTACACATTTGTTCGAACAGCGTCTGAATATTATTATTAGTGAACTTCCATTCTTGCTCCGAGAAGAATCTCCCAAGTGTCATTAACTTATTCATTTTTGCCGTTGCTTTTTTTAATCTGTAATAATGTCAATATTATAGAATTAGTACCTCTTTGTAAACATAATCTTAAAAATGTCAAAGATTAACTAAATAATAAAATGACTAGATATATAGACCTAACTTTATTCTACTGTCACCGAGTTCCATGCAGTGGGCATCTGGACATGACTGTAAAGATTAATTGATACAACTTAAGTAAGTATTTTTTTCTTAAGTATTTTTCAAAAAAAAAAGAAAAAATTTATATTTAAAATATTATTATCTATTTAATGGTTCCAAAACCAGACACTCACAAACTTCAACTTAAGTTTCAATTTTTTTTTTATATCATAACATAGCAAACAAGCACATAGGTCTCCTGATGGAAAGAGTCAACCATCGCCCAGTGCCGGCGTTAGGGGGGCGCGCGATGGGGTGAAGGCCCGGGGCGCCAAATTTGGGGGGCGCTGAGGTCTGGGGCCTCGGCCTTATGCCTTCCGCGCTATGTACCCTCAATACTGTGCTCTATGTGCCGTATTCACAGTTCACAGTTCACAGTCGGTTAACCGACTGTGAATACGGGACTTACGTCTAAGAATTAAGAATTCTTAGATATAATATATATTATATTATATTATTATTATATGATATGCTTGCTCCATTCCGAATTTTGTCTCCGTCTCCGTGAGAGTTAGTCTCGAGAGAGTTGTTATCTCTCTTTATGTTTATTATGAGAGTATGAGAGAGAGAGAGAGAGAGAGAAAGAGAGAGACTTCGAGCAACATCGAAGTACATCGTATCTAGTCTGATAATAATAAATATATATCACTCTATTCGTTTTTTTCATCCGCTCCCAAATCTCAACATAAACTACGTTCACATTGGTTCAGCAAAAAATAAATACTCGATATTGATTTCCTTAAGTAGGCGCCTAAATATTTTTGCCCGGGGTGTCAGTAGCCCTAACGCCGCTGCTGCGGCATCGCCTATAAACATCAAAGGTGTTAAAGGCGCGATGCTATCTTGTGGCGAGGTCTAATGCCACATGCATAAGTTTACCGGCTACCTTACCCTCTAAACCGGAACACAATAGTGACAAGCACTGACGTTATTGCGGTAGGAATAGGTAAGGCGGTGGTACCAGATCCGGGCGAGACAATGCAGAACTCTACCACCTAGTAGCCACGATGGTAGTGACTTGTATAGCCAAACGGTCGCCTTTTACGACCTGCCTGCCAGAACGGCAGTTTTCTTCAAAGGAGCCCGGGACCAACACGGGGAAGGAGCCCAGGACCAACACTTCTGCGAATAAGCTCACACTCGATGTTTATTTTTATTAATCGACTTCGCAAAAGGAGGAGGTTATCATTCACCTGTACCTATGCTTTTTTATGTTTGTTGCCTTAGAACCAAGGATTTATAACGTTAACAGATAACATAACTTATATTGCGATACTTAACGTTATTACTGTAGCGATACCTCACTAACAAAATTATTTTCAAACACAATATGTATCACTATTAAAAAAACAGAATGAAATTGTTAACGCTAAATACCATTATAATATAGCGCTTCATCCTGTTTTATGATTGGTTTGCCGCGTTTCATGCTGTTTCGTGATTGGTTCGACTATTAGCGCTAAAAGATAACGTCACAATACGATATACCATAACGTTAATTCGTAGCGTGTAAAAGAACATAATGAATAACGTTATTAAATAGAAACAAATTCTGAATCATTTTTGGATAACGTTATGCTTGAAAATAACATTATGTCATGCCGCGAGCAATAACGTTACCACAAAATACCGATATTAAATCGTTGCTTATAACTCGGTCATTAATGAACCGATTTTGAAAACTCTTTTATGTTTGAGAGTGTATAATCCTCGTGTGATCCCATTTTAATTTGGCGAAGATGTGATGCAGGTTTCCGGAAATATATGAAATAGGGTGTCGTTAGCTGCAGTTTTACTGTGTTAAAAGATTATTTAGTTAAACGTTTTACAAATATTTTTAACGGCTCAACAATATTTTAATTTACTCAAAACCTTGGTCGCATATTCAGCAGATCCGGCGGAGAAGAACTCAGCGGGTGTGCAAGTGATGGGTTTTCTTCTTTCATTAAAAGATATAGAATTGGTTATAAATATACTACCAGATACTAATTTTGTCTAAGTCTGGAGTTGACTGATTTATAATATAAACAAGCTAGCCGCTAAATTAATGTAATAACATACATAGGTTTCTTTCCAATAGTTACTGCAATCCCATCGACTATGTAAGCTGGAATCCATTGAAGCATAAAAAAAAGAATTTTAAACAGGAACTTTGACTTAATTAGACTAAATGAATAGTACCAAACAGCGTTTTTTGATGGATTTTGTAAACCATGTTTTTCTATGTATTTCATGAAAACTTCTGAAAATAAAAACAGAAAAGAAAGATTTTTATTTACGAGAATATGGATATTGTCAAAGTAAATATGTAAAATATTTTTTTGTGAAAATCAAGTAAATATGCCATGTTTTTAAATAACTTGCTTAAGATATAGTATATCTTTTTAAATGACGTATTAGTACATTTTTTAAATGACGAAGTAGCAAAGTTCGTAGACAAAAGTTTTTGTAACTAAAACTTAATTAACCTTAATTTATTTCTTATTAAGTGGCCACATTATTATTAGTTGATAGAAATATAAAAAAGATTTATAACTACAACCGATACTTGTATTACCCTAAGTTCACAAAGAAAGAAAAATTGCTCTAAAGTAAAATAATTTGTGAGCATGGTACTCAAAAGTGCCGTTTGGGATTCAAATTTTCAGTATTTCTAAAAACCTTTATTTATTATTCAAGTTCTAGTGGATAATTAATTATGATCTTAGGGATAGCCTATTCGGTTCAGATCATGAGGTTCCGGGTTCAATCTCCAGGTCGGACAAAAGTATTATTACGGTTTTTCTCGAAAATCTAAAATATCTGAAGTAACTCGGAGACTGGTGTATGGTGTGTTGTAATTTCTGGGTCCCGATTGAGCACGTAAAGCTGTTGGTCCCGTTTATCACCACTCATCGCGCTAACCGACAAACCGCTGAAATATGATGAACTGGAATGTCTTTAGACGTCCGGTTTACTCTGCTTACCCACAAGGGAACCAGGCGTGAAGGTACATATATATTTGCGGCATTCAATGTAGTGTGTTAATACAGTTTTTTTTAAAAAACTGTTTTATAAACTTATAGTGCTTAGATGAAGGAAACTTCTCTTGTCAAAGCTATAGTGCAACTGAAAGTTGCATCACCTACTAACATCCCTCTATATTGACTAAGCCACCAAAATCTAACCAATAGTAACGCTAAGTGTTGAACGTAATGCAACATGATATACCAAATGACAATTTTTTTATATAGAAATAAGGGGGCAAACGGACAGGAGGTTACACCTGATAGTAAGTGATCGCCGCCGCCCATGGACAACCACACTATCAGAAGATTTGCAGTTGCGTTGCCGGCCTTTTAAGAAAGGGTAGGTTCTTTTCTTAAAGGTCCCTAAGTCGTATCAGCTTGCAAAAACACTATAACTAAGTTCAATTTATCTATAACTAAGTTTTTGCTCAATGACGAAGATTATCGTACCTACAGATGAAGCCTTCTTAGATTTTTGAATTTTATTATTATTATTTTATTTTGCCACGGCTATTGCAAAAAAATATGGCATTTATAATCTACGGCAGATAATACATATCTTCACAGCCCTTACGGCAGATAATAGTTATGCAAATCACAAACGTTCTTTGGACAAACTATGTAACTAAATACGTACACTTATGACATTTAGTAAACGTGCTTGGATGCCTAAATAGATTATCATACTCAAATATCATCTAACAACAATATACATACACAACACAACAATATAGCATTACATACACACATGTCAAACTGACAACTTCGGATTTTTTTTTTGTCGGTTAATAAGATCTGTCGCGTCGACTATAAACTCAAAAAACGGAGTTTCACTAGATTCCAACGAAAAAAATTTACTTACTCCACGTTAGTGGGTTTTGTACTGAAGACACATAATTATACACCATAGGGTTCTGTTTTAATTTTTGCGCCCTAGCAAAGTCTCGTGCAGTCATCCAACCGATTGCTATACAAGCATTGGCTACCATATCTCCTGGGACCATATCGGTTATAGCTTCTGGATTACAAGGCCAGACGTGAAGCACACCCAAACCGGCCCCGACGACCACCTGAAATACACATATAAAAGATAAATTCAGACAGGTTTCTTCACTCTGCAACTAAGTTTCAGATTATTCTGTAAACCGCAATGGTAGTTCTCGTTAGTTATGCAACGTTAGTCCTGATAAAGAGTTTCCTAACCGGTGCACCGTGTAAGAACCTCGATTTTGTTTCACTTTGTTTTTATTCAAAACTACTATAGTTAATATCATTACAAACGTCTGAGTAAAATTCTGAATGCGATACAGCTTTTAGATTTTTAAAACCGTTTCAAAATTTGCCTATGTCTAAAAAGTTACAAAATCGTATTTTATATTATATATATATATATATATATATATATATATATATATATATATATATATATATATATATATATATATATACACATATATATATATATATATATATATATATATATATATATATATATATATATATATACATATATATATATATATATATATATATATATATATAAAGGCAAAATAATACAATAAGTATACATTAACAAATAAGAATAACAATATAATGAAACAACAACAAAATAAATGAAAATGGCCAATGTAAATCCTGTGTAATTTAGAACCTTTTATGGCGACAGATGTCCCAAACATCTAGTCAGTCAGCTTAGTGCAAAATATGAAACGGATGCTGCAGGCCTTTTAAGAATGAGTAAGCTTGATGATCTTGAAGGTCCATCGACGTTTGCGCCTCGGTTAAAAAGAACAAAGCCGTCTTGGCCGTCTCGCAGTGGTAAAGGCGGCATTTAAGTTCGTGTGGAGACCCCTAATATTATTATAACCCACGTGGACTCAATTTGCCCCAAGCATCAAAGTATATGACCGCAATTTCCCCTCACCCCCCTCCCTCCTCTCCCTTCCAAAGTACGCAGGACAACTTGGTCATCCAATGTGAACATGCAGATTAATATGTATGAGAATGGCAAAATGGCTTAGAGAATATAGGTAGCTTTAGCCATTTTATATATATATATATATATATATATATATATATATATATATATATATATATATATATATATATATATATATATATATATATATATATATATATATATATATATTTATATCATAAGATAGCAAACAAGCAGATACCCATCTGCTTGTTTGCTTGCTCCTGATGGAAAGAGTCAACCATCGCCTATAGACATCAAAGATGTTAATGGTGCCTTGCTATCTTGTGGCGAGGTGCGAGGTCTAACGCCACATGCATAAGTTTACCGGCTACCTTACCCTCCAAACCGGAACACGACAGCGACAAGCACTGACGCTATTGATTTGACATTATTGACAAATTGAAAAAAAAACAAACAAACAACGCTATTGACACTATCACTACTTTATATAGCCTGTTTATTACGAGCTTTCAAGATGACAGATAATATGAGAATAAGTATGTATCAATTAGTTTCTTACCCCGGTTGGTCCATTAATGTTATCTGTCCATCCAGGAACAGGCTCCTCTGCCGTTGATGTTACTGAAACAATTATTAGGATTTTAATATAAGTTTTTTAAGTATTCTTAGACTTTGTGTGATAAGCTCGTACAAGTAGTGTCTATAGCGAGACTATATCTATACATATAATAAAATCGTACGAAACTCAAAACTGGGCATTGAATATTTTTTTAAAGAATACTTGGGGCGTGATCTTCAATCGATATCAAAGCCAAAAATATTGTTTTTAGAATTTTTGTCTGTTTGTCTGTATGTATGTCCGGGATAAGCTCAAAAGTACGGCATGGATTTACTTCAAATTTTGCATGAATATTACTAACAGGTCGGGTCAACATATAGGCTACATCACGAAATAAAGAAAACAAGTTGTTTTCTTTATTTCGTGGGCTACATATTATCACGCTATCACCTACGAGGGAGGAGCTGTGCGGAGTAAACGAAGTCCGCGCGGACGAAGTCGCTGGCAACAGCTAGTATAAAATAAAGGTGGCACGATGGTAAGAAGAAAAAAAGGAAACAGTAAAATTTTAAAGAGCAATTAAAAGAAAAAGTTAAAACAAATTAATCAAAAGTACTCAATCAAATCATTCATTGTTAAAACATATCATTATTTTAGTGTAATAAGGCTTTTGTACTCGTTTGTCATACATAGGCATTCAGAATATGCATTAATTTATTTATTAGAAAACACAGTTATATTGCAATTATCAGCAGCATTACAATTTTCACTGAAAATACAGATTAAATGAATCATTACTAGATATGATTAACTAATTCAAAAATGCCAGCTTATGTGGATATATCATAGATTATCGTAACAATTAATGCTATAAATAAGTAGATTGTCGATACAAAATTTTACCAAACAACCATCACCAAACCGAAAACAATTCAGCAAACAAATAAGTAATTATAATTAAAGTGACCGTAGCAAAAGTTTATTTCAAAATAATCGCCTCGCTACTTTAACAATTGTGATTTTCTATTTCTATATCCAAATTAGATTAGTATTAATCAGAGTAAATTTATTCAAGTTTTTACTTGTACAAGTATAGTAATGAATTCTGCTTATAATTGTTAATAGCTGACGCAAGACAACAATTGTGATTTTCTATTTCTATATCCAAATTAGATTAGTATTAATCAGAGTAAATTTATTCAAGTTTTTACTTGTACAAGTATAGTAATGAATTCTGCTTATAATTGTTAATAGCTGACGCAAGACATAATAATTCGTTTTGACGTAGATTTAAAGCAGGTACTTTGAGTTATAGAAAATAGCTAATTTAATAAATCAAGGTAATAAAATTTACCATACCACCTTTACCAGAGCAAGCAGATGATCCAGTACCTATTAGAACGTTCATCATGTTCATCATCATGCGTAAATCAATATTATGTAGAATAAAGTATTTAAGCGATTTAATGTTTAATATGAATACATTACAATTATTTGATTAGAACATTAATTGGTTGCACATGTGACATAACTAAGAATTTTTACAATAATTTCACCGATATTTAACATAATATATTTAAGTTTTTTCATATCATAAGATAGCAAACAAGCAGATGGAAAGAGTCAACCATCGCCTATAGACACTAAAGTTGTCAATGGGGCGTTGGTCTATTAGTTGGTCTATCCTTCAAAGGAGCCCGGATCCAACACGGGGAAGAAGTGCATTATAAACCCTAAAGATCTGTTGCACCTTAGAAATTATATCATCAATATGAGTATTACATAATAACTTTCAGTCGTAACTTTCACCTAAATCTTAATTAACCAAACTTCTATACAAATAGGGAGTATGATTTTTTCAACTAAATGTAACAACGTTAAATTTAGTGGGTATAAACGGGTCAGATCCACTTGCATTTTAACTATGTTATCATAGGAAGTAACGGTAGAAATCAGTTTTACACAAGCACAAGTCTATGTTGTTTACAAATATTGCAAACAGTAATGGCCCAAGTTAAGAACCTTTTGGTACTTTAAAGATAATTTTATCTATCTTGAAATGTATTTGTTTATTGCTATAGCTCATTTTCTGCTGCATAATTAATTAGGAACTTTTTGGAACGAAGTTCCTTACGGCAGGCTTGGAGGGGATAGGGATTTTGCTGCGTGACCGAACTGAAAAAAATGTGATAGTAATAAAAATGCGTGGAATAAAAGCGTTAAATGAGACGTGCGCAGGCGCGACAGTCGCGTACACAAGCGAGTAGTGCCGTTTAGCCGAAGGAAGTTCGTTCCTACCTGGTGTCCCGCGACACCACATCATTTTTTACTTAAATACTTCCACTCAGTACACTTAACTATTTCGACAGCACCTGTAAACGCATCAAACTGAAGAGGAATGAGACATTCCATACCGCATAGGATATAATTACTAACAACGTCGGCAAAATGTAGCGATATCATTCGGGTTAAATTAGGACTAAAACTAAGCTATCTCCAAAAATTACGCGGACAGTGCAGTATGAAATTCGGTATATAATAAAATTTTTACATACAGGGTTATTTTTGGACCTCCCGTCAAATTTAAATAGGTGGTTCAGATCATGAAACTAAATAACTTTTCCAAAGAAACATGGGTCGAGAAGTGAAAAAAAAATCAACCCTCTAATAGAAAACTGCTCGATCACGTGATCGATTTCGTATGGAAGGTCTGAATTATTATTATTTTTCACTTTTCGACCCGTGTTTTTTTGGGAAAGTTGTTTAATTTCATGGTCTGAACCACCTATTCAAATTTGGTGGAAGGTCCAAAATATTAAATAGGTACTTATAATGAATATTGACCCACCGTCGCTTATCTACCCAATGTTTTATATGTCTAGTGCAATAAAGAATTTCACATATAATACACCCACAACATCTCGTCAGTTACAAATATCTTAAAACATTACTTTTTTGGACTACTAGATATTTTCTGTTTCCCGTCACTAGCCCGTCTGTTAAAGAGATCAAGCTAACTTGTACATGGTATATATCGGGGCGGTAGACTTAATTCACCTGGGGCAAATCACCTGGGTGAATTAAATGCCACGCACGGTAGACGTAATGCGCCTGGGTGAATTAATCACAGCTCTCCATTACGTCAAACCCTCGATTGGGTAGACTTGATTCACCTGGTTGCATTAAGTACCAACAAGGTTTCTAGACTTTATAAACTAGGGTTAAGTACACAGCTCTCCATAAACTTAAAGCTTCGAACCGGTATACTAATTCACCTGTGTGTGAGCATGAAGTCACGTGAACTAAGTCACAAGTAAAAGCAAGTTCTTTATATGTAAGAACTGTCTTTAGGTTATGAACTAAATTATATATCTCAAGGCTTTAAAGCGGTATACTAATTCACCTGGATGCATTAATTGGTTATATTATATTGTGAAAAATAGAAATAAACCATGTTGTACTGTTTTATCGTACCGACCCTATATACATTGTTATCTATGGCACCGACTGAGATGACAAGGTGTTAAAAGTTATCAATGAAATGATTTTATTTCATTGGTAAGAAGTATTAGAAAGAATTAGGTAGTAAGAAGTATTGTAACTCTACATTTCTGTATGTAATTGCAAGCACGCTGTCAAACTAAAAATTTTTCTTGAAAGACGTATACATTTAATCCGTGATTTATATTATTTACAAAAAAACAATCAAGCATAATGCAATCGTGATTTTTTTTAAAGTCTTCAACGTCAATATTGATCAAAAACGCCTTTTAAATCATCTTTAATACGTTATATACCTACTTTATTAACTGTTTATACCTATCTGTTTTTTTCTAACTTTCCGCCTAAGACAGTTACTGACGTCACCCGGATTTTCCAAAATCTATTTTTCACCAGATCTCCACATTTTGAAGTCCTATGATTTTTTTCTGACTATTTTCACAATTGATGAAAATTATTAAATTATGTGTTTTTTCTACATAACTTATCAATTTTTGCTCTATAGAATATTTTAGCACATAAAAAACAGCATCGAATTCCGTTCAAAATATTAACATTAATCTAGCGTTCAAAAGTTACAGCTTTCCAGAATTTAAAATTATGTTGTTTTCAATAAATCTATGTCTAAGTTTTTCAAAATAACCTTCAAAATAATATACCAGTTGACTTCAACATCTTATCAGCTTTTTTCCTTGAAATAAACTGCTTCAAATATCGCTTGCAACTGCTTGAAATAAACTGCTTCAAAGAATATACGAATCATAAATCAGTGTCTGTTACACCGATGGGGTTAGATCGATTTGTGTAATTTGTCCAGTAATATTAATGTTTTAAAATATATTTATATTTATAATATTATAAAAAAATCATATTATCATAAAAATAAATATATGAGAATAGATTTTCCGCCGACGGGAGCCTTGCAACAAGGTCAGAGCGACAGAGAAAAAAACCTCCTCAATTGTGAGGAGGTTTTTAGGAACGGCACGTATTGACGTGCCGTTCCTATCACTGCCGCCTTTTGTATCTAGCTCTTGATCCAGAATTGTAAGGAGACCCTCCATAGTTGTTGGTCGAACCTCTTCACTATAAGACCATTCACAGAAACGACTATCGGGACAATCTTATTATTATTATTATCATTATTATCTATGTGTTTCTCGTACGTGAGTGATCATGAAGTACCAATTCTCCAATTTCATCCACTGTTTAAACCTCTTATATAATTATAATATACAATTATTCAGAAATTAAAATTCTCCAATTTTTAACAAGCTAGTTTGTTAAACTTTTAAGGTAAATAAAGGCCCTAAAGTTGAAACTTGGAAAAATTTAAATATTTCTACATAATTTGCTACAGTACAAATCAATATACTTAAGTATTTCAGTTTCCTCATTACCTCATGGTTAGGCAGTTGAAGAGTCTAGTAATATTACGATTCCTTGTACTTGAAAATGCATGTGAAGGTCCTAAGCTTTGTCATCACAAATATGAAGTGATCGATAAAAGTTGACAAATGTGGCAATAGAGCTCACCATTAATAGCGCCAGCTTGTTTTTACATTTGTCATCAACCTAAGAGAACATTATTTTGATTTTGTAAACATACGTACCGATTGACGGTCTGCAGATGGCTACTGGAAGCCCGTTTGAGTAATTTCGTACAATATGTTCTGCTGCACATTTTGTGAATACGTATGTATTTGGATACTTTCCAACTAGCCTGAAAATAATTTATTTAAGTATACATATAATATATGACGATATATAATAAAACAACATTTGCATAGAATATAAAGACGTACCGATGGACGTATCAGTTTTCATAACTTAGGTAGTGCTTGCAAGGCCAGTCTCACATTTCATAAGGACAAAGAAGAAAAAACTTAAGATATAACTAAGAGAGAATGGAGCAAATGAGTATGATTTATATAAAACAATACACAACGATAAAATAAATAGCGTGCGTTAAGGATTTACGCTTCAGATGCCACATATGCCGACGTGCCATGCAAGTGCTTTTTTTATAATTTAACAAGCCTAATGGGGCTGCTTCTCATTCCTCATTACCATTACTTCTGTAAATCAGAATCAACAGACCAGATCAACAGCGTCAATCTCCTGCTGATCATTGAATTGCAAGCTCAGCTATCTTGGAATCCGCAACGAAATTACGGTGAAGTAGAAAAATATATCCAGGTTTGAATAATATTGCACATACATTTTTTTCATGTCACCAAGTAGCAAACAAACACATGGTTCCTCTGATGGAAGGAAATATCCTTCGTTCATAAACAAAAATATTAAATGTACATTATCATTTGTCCCAGAGAGGTACTCGAAATGTTGTTAGCATGTTATTCCATTTTCAAATGCTATACGTTACTCTCAGATGCTATTGCGCTAAGGAAAAATGAGGTACACCCAAGCAATACGTTGCAGAAATCTACTACTTAATAGTCACGATAGTACTAATGTGTTTGGCCAGTTAGCCTTTTATAATCTGCCTAATAGGAAAACAAATGAGCTTTTTCAAATGGGTCTCGAGACAGGAAAAATTAAAATAATATATACTAGATGTTAGTTGTTTTTCGTCTTGAAAGTGAATTAAACCCACTGATATTTTTATATCAATGATTAAAACATACTTTATTTGCAAACTCTGGTATTAAACATGTCATTTAGGTTACTACTCAATATTACGAATATTATATTTTACCATAATGCGCGGTATGCATATATTTAACACTTTTGCCATACACACGTAAAAAGTTGTAGTCAATCCGACATTTTATTTATGGTACGAATCTTGGACCAGTATCCTAAGTTAGTTTTAATCGTGCTTGTGCATATTAATGCACTCTAGACGCTTAAACCGTACGCATAACGTAGACCCCGCGTTCACACTGCGTGCAGTGTCACGAAACTTGCAAATTACATTTTACAAAACAGTTAAAGACCGGCCTGGAACAATATTATTAAATCATCTGCCTTTTTGCCAGGAATTGCGTAAATTGCGAACGTTAACCAATCGTAAAATAACATCTTGATAATTAGATGATTGGACGTTAACGTTCTGCAACGTCTCGTCCGAGTTTGGTACCACTGCCTATTATTTTCATGGCAGACTTGGTTCAATGTCTATATGTCA
This sequence comes from Apodemia mormo, assembly GCA_036924255.1. Classification (NCBI taxonomy): domain Eukaryota; kingdom Metazoa; phylum Arthropoda; class Insecta; order Lepidoptera; family Riodinidae; genus Apodemia; species Apodemia mormo. The sequence goes on from JAUPFN010000030.1 coordinate 7,891,779, forward strand.
CGCACGTTGTATCTTACATGCGTGACAATTGAATAGTAACAGGTTATTAACATCCTTGATCTTCCGTCTTGTTGTGTACGATGAGCCGACCTATGATATGAAATAAAATGTTAAAATCCCGAACTCAAAATTATTATCACTCAACAAAATATTGACTCGAGATTATAATTAATTAATTAAATCGAAGTATTTCAAAATATTTACGCTGGAGTCATGTTGACAAGAATTTCTTCATCCATGTTTTCTACCAAATATATCAGATTTTCCCCGGTCACTGGTATTTGGTATAGTTTCTCATCAATGTTTTTTTCAACGCAATTGCTGCAATAAATAAAAAGACAACGTTATTCAAGACAGACATTATTATGGATTATGAAGAAATTATGTGATTCACATGTTGCGTCCGCCATTTGAAAATTGGTGAGACATTATACAAAATAACTTCCCTAAACGCATAGAGTGCAACTAATGTAGACTAAAGCCAAACGATAGAAAATGCATTTGGTCGTGTAGATTATTCAATTCGCATAAATAATTGAGATTTATAGTATATATAGTACCAGAGAAAAATTAACAAAATATTAAAATTATATTTTTGCGTTTATAGACATTAGGTATATTACACGTGACATGCCTCAAACATGGGTTCTTATTTTTCTAAATCAACCAATAACATCACGATATCAACAACTCATAAATTTTTGATGACATAACTGTGATTATGATTAAAACATCGACCACACAGCCCATAGACGCCTAATGTTCGATTTTCCGTATTGAATGCATTCTGGCAACTAGCTGAGCTGAGCTGCATTATCGTGATTGGCTTACTCAAGGCCACAGTGAAAGATAGTGATGTACAGAGAATCTGGTTGGTCGACTGACTGACACTGATTGGGTATTGGTGCATGGACATTTACATCGGAACTATAAGTCAGATGTATTGACAGAAGCCATTCGCCTGTTATTAGGGGTCTATGGGTTGTGTGGTCGGTGGATCAAAAAGTGGGGATCATTGGCCAGAAACGTGCACATCGCGATTCTCGCCAGTCAACTTGACTGTGATGTTGACCCAAAAACGTACCGCAATGCAGAGTAGGGTATCCACTGGAAACGATACGCATCGATCCACCCCCGTCAGTACAAAAAGTGATAGATGCGGTAATGAGACTACCAACCATCACGCCAGGCTCAAATAAACGAGTCGAAAAGAGCGGAGTGCCAAATAGGCACGTGGAATATGAGAGGTGGGTTGGAAGATAAGATGAATAAATCTATAGATGTAATGAATGAGAAAAGCTTGATGTTTTATGAATAACATAGACTAAGAGTAAAGGTAGTAAAACCACTTATCTGCCCGGTAAAATAATAGTTCTGTGGTTTGGTGTACCCCAGAGCGATCGTGCTAACACAAGGATTTTTACATCATTACAGTTAATCCCCGGTGTTAAAGATTATGATATGGTTGACTTCACTGAAGTTTTCACTGAAACTATAAATCACGAAAGTTTTTTTGGTCACATTATCTGCATCGATAAGCTTACCCATGTCCTGTGACCTGATAATTTTTGAGATTCTGCAACGAACGTTCTGAATATGGTTGACGAAGACGAAAGATTTATTTTGTATGGTTATTTATATGGATAGATACGGCCTGGATTCGATACCGTACTTGATCTGTATGGTGACAGCAGAATGAATGATGCTTGTAAGCACATTGTGGATTTATGTGAGGAAAGAAATTTTCTTGTGGCTAAAACAACATCTCGCATTGGGAAATACAATTGTATCCATGGAGAAAGAATGACTAAAATAATGTGATAGGTCTGATTTTGATCATTAGTCGAGTCGTAGTTGCATAATGAACATACGCGCTTACAGAAGTCGCAATCTGGAAACGGGCCATTATTTGATATTGAGCCGAGTTTAATCACGACCCCACCCTAAGCCGAGGTTCGGTCTCACAGGAGACACCCTTAGGGCGGAGGGCGTACAGCCCTACACCTTTAAATTCTGGCTGAGCACTCTGCTCGCCCACGCGACCGGTGAAGCTGTAACAGCCCATAAGGCTAACAGCAATTGTGACATTCCGAAAAAAAAAAAATATAGGAGTCTGTTTAAAAGTGAAGAGATTGGGTATAGCACGTTCCATTCGGAAAGCTTGAAATTCTTCTCTATTCATATCTAAACTTAGTATGTACCTTTAAATTATAATTTTGTCCATAATTATTCCTTATATAACTATGTTACAAATAATTGAGGATAAAAAAAAAGAAACATTAATTTTCCTTATTGTTAAGTATGGCAAGATTGCGTAATTTAAATTAATGTGAACTTGAAATACCTGTAAGCAGTTGAAATGTGTACAAAAGCCCGTAACTTCTTACAGCTTCTAGCTAGGATCATCATCTCCCGCGAACCTCTTACATTGATTTCCGTTGCCACTTTTAAGGTTTCGTCAAATCTAACAGTTGCTGCTCCATGGAAAATAAATTGTACCTGAAATCGTCTTAACATTTAAATGGAAAATTATTTTATTTTTTTTGTAAGAGAGGGCAGGCGCAGGATCCTGATAGCAAGTCATTACCAGCGCCCATGTCCAAAGCTAAGTGCATTTAATGCAATACAAAAGGTCTTGCAATGCGGCCCCAGTTTTATAAGAATAAGTAAGGCCTTTTCTTGCAAATTAAACTGTATCCTTTTGGGAAAACCCTTGCTCAGGAAATAGTTCCTCGGAATACTCCGAATGATAAATGCGATGGAAGCCGTAGGACAAACTTACATTCTTACCCAACATTTCGCTCCATTAATATCTCTGTGTTTGACAATTTGAGACACACCAAGTGGAATGCGGTCAAAATAAGAAACTGGTACTGGAGAATCTCATCCAAAAATAAGAAAAGTAAGTACTCTTCTTTCATCTTTATCTCGACATAACAATTTAGAAATTATATGCTGGCCGCATATACTCATTGTAAATATGCTTGTGTAAAATATTGAAACAAACCTTAACTAATTGTATATAATTACATAACAAACAGATACAATCATATGTAAATAAATATTAATATAATACACAATATATACACATACAAACTTACAATTTACAAGTCAATAGGTAGAAGAAAAGGCTACTCTTAAGATATGCTTCTAACTTATGGATTGAAGAAAATAATGTTTTACTAATAATAGTCTAATAGCTTGACAAGTAAATGATTGGTGATAATAATAAAAGTTTAAACGTAAAGTAGGTTATTCGCCGATCTTAGCTGTCTTAGTTCACCTCCCAAAAATTCAAACCTCTCTTTTAAGTACTTAGGGGTCCGAAAATCTAAAAGAATGCAGTAAAAAGAGAAAGAATGTGGGCATTACGGTGGAGACGGATTGGCAACCACCCGAGCTTCATACGATGTTCCGTAACATGGTCATATTTGTGTAAGCCGAATATGAACCTTATACATAAATTTTGGAGTCGATCAAGCTTACTGATCTGATCACAAGTAAGGACAATATAACAAGCGTCTGCGTAATCAAAAATAGGTAAAAACATTTATTCATTTATTTGGCCTCTCACTTTATAATTATTCAATAATTTTTGGGTTTACGTTAAATCATTCAAATTAGATTAAGTGTAAAAAGGTTATGATATATATGACTCTTAGGAAGTCTACAATTTCACATGTACCTACTTCTTCAGATAATTCTTTCCTGTCTTTATCTTTGATGCCAAGATTCAGCAAGCTAACGTCACCTTCAATAGCAGTAATTTTTTGGATGAAATCAGGACATTCTTTTCTTAATCTGTCATAAACCTGCGGAAAAATAAAATAAAATTAAAAAATTGTGTTAAATACGATAGGGTCCAAGAAGAATTCATTTGGTTAAAAAGGTTGTTCATATTATTGTTACGAATAACTAGAAACGTGAAGAGTTGGAATGCTGGAGGGATCTAGAAATAAAAGAAAGAGACAGCTACTCCTATTAATAAACAAATAGTTGGCCGTTATCCGAATAGCTATACCATAATGGACTTTGTGGGCATAAGGATGAAAATAGCGTGTACTATCATAAGTTGTTTAAAATAGGAAGTGATTCATCGATTACTCGATAAATTTAGATTTTCTGGATTCAGGTAGAACTTTACCCTGGGTATAAATAGAGATGTATTGACAAATACAAGGCAGTTTTATAAAGCGATCGAGAGCGATACTTGAGGCGACCTGTGTGAAGCGAGAAGTGATTTACTGTGTAGTCGGTTAAGTTTAGTGATAGTGCAGTCAGTGACTAGTGTTATTCAGAGTATTTAAGTATTACATTGTGTTGTGCTGTTTTGTGTATTTGTTTTGTAAACACACGGATTTAATATAAGTGGTGTTTTCTTACAATTACGAACTCGAAGTACGTAACATTATTTTACGGGTGTAAGGGATGCTCTGTGCCGCGCTTCCGGCTGCATGGGTCTATCTTGCTTATTTCTCCCGTGAAACAGCTTTGCTGTGTTTCGGAGAGAAGGGCAAAACAGGCAGTGTAATTACTGGCACCGAGACTTAACATCTTATGTTTCAGAATAAGCAACACATGAATGGGATACCTGGGCTAGTTCCAGCCCAGTTATTCCATTCTTTTTGGCGACATCGACCACTTACCAGGTATCACACCAAACTAGCCGTTGTAGTTACTCCAACGCAGTGTGGATTCTAGTTAGTAGTTCCAAGTAGTATGATGATGGAACGTAGCAATAGCAAGGTGGTGAATAGCTTGCGTTTGGTGATAAATGAAAGGTGATAATAAAATAATTCGTTTCACTCTGTGTCTTCTATCGTATCTTTAATGGGGATCTTTAATTTTGTTATTCCATTTTATTATAAACAAAGGTTTAATACTGATGCTCAGTTACATTTTCATACCGCATCTCATCGAAAGGGGGATAATATAATTCCACTTTCCACCATAAAATACATTATGGACGGAGACACAGCGTTTTAAAAATGCATTTAATTTTGTTATTCTATTTTATTATAAACAAGGGTTTAATACTGATGCTCAGTTACATTTTCATACCGCATCTCATCGAAAGGGGGATAATATAATTCCACTTTCCACCATAAAATACATTATGGACGGAGACACAGCGTTTTAAAAATGCATTTAATTTTGTTATTCTATTTTATTATAAACAAGGGTTTAATACTGATACTCAGTTACATTTTCATACCGCATCTCATCGAAAAGGGGATAATATAATTCCACTTTCCACCATAAAATACATTATGGACGGAGACACAGCGTTTTAAAAATGCATTTAATTTTGTTATTCTATTTTATTATAAACAAGGGTTTAATACTGATGCTCAGTTACATTTTCATACCGCATCTCATCGAAAGGGGGATAATATAATTCCACTTTCCACCATAAAATACATTATGGACGGAGACACAGCGTTTTAAAAATGCATTTAATTTTGTTATTCTATTTTATTATAAACAAGGGTTTAATACTGATACTCAGTTACATTTTCATACCGCATCTCATCGAAAAGGGGATAATATAATTCCACTTTCCACCATAAAATACATTATGGACGGAGACACAGCGTTTTAAAAATGCATTTAATTTTGTTATTCTATTTTATTATAAACAAGGGTTTAATACTGATGCTCAGTTACATTTTCATACCGCATCTCATCGAAAGGGGGATAATATAATTCCACTTTCCACCATAAAATACATTATGGACGGAGACACAGCGTTTTAAAAATGCATTTAATTTTGTTATTCTATTTTATTATAAACAAGGGTTTAATACTGATGCTCAGTTACATTTTCATACCGCATCTCATCGAAAGGGGGATAATATAATTCCACTTTCCACCATAAAATACATTATGGACGGAGACACAGCGTTTTAAAAATGGATTTAATTTTGTTATTCTATTTTATTATAAACAAGGTTTTAATACTGATACTCAGTTACATTTTCATACCGCATCTCATCGAAAGGTGGCATGTAACGGTCTTGGGGGCAATCAGAGCACTAAGTGTGAGTTTTTCTTTTCGCATTCGATCGTGAGCGCGTTTCGAGTTTACTAGGAATTTGTATGTGATTTGTACAGCGCCACCTAGTGGTAAACGTGAGAAACCAGTTGCGAAAAGAAAAACTCACACTGAGCTCTCTGAAGCGATGAGCAGCTAACGCAAGTTTACAGTCATCTACAAATAGGACAACACAACACCTATGCGCTTACATGAATGGGCAAAATCATCGTTGACTGAAACTTCTATGTACCGCTGATCTAAGAAAAGTATTCAAATAGAAAGGGATTTTATGAAAATCCGTTTTACCTCTGCTGTAAACATTCTTTGAAATCGAATTTTTCATGCGTTTCTTCCAACAAACGAAGGCATATGTGTAAAAAAACAAGTGCTAGTTTTTTCACGTATGCCTTTTACACACAGTAAAATTATAAAAATTACGAAATAAACTAGCCTGTACCATTAATTTGTTTAATTTAATTTGGATTAATATTGTACATGTGTATATTTCTGTACTGAAATATTTTAAACCCTAAAAAAACTAAAGATTTACGTTGTTGTTGTTGTGTACGTACGTTCTTGTATATGTCGCAGTGAAATTGTCAATACCGTTAGATTATAATCTACCTAAGTGAAATTATAATTTCACTGCTAACCTAACCTAACCAAGTTATAAAATCCCTAGGTAGATTATAATCTAACGGCTATGGACAATTTAACTGCGACATATACATATACCGACCCACTTGCGACTGCGCTGGATAGGGAATATCGTAGGACATTTCTACATAATATTTTATACTAGTCTATGACCTCTACTACGGTATTTAATGTAATTTCTAAACCATTAGCAATCACATTCTATTTTTTTTCGTTGAATTATTAATAGAGTTTACGCTTTAATTTGTAGCTAAATCATTTTAAAAATATATATGTCAAATTGTATTATAAAACGTTGCCGAAAACTTCATTTCCAGTTTCTATAGTAAGAAAAAATTAAAATTCAACAAAAAAAATCAAAATAGCATCATTTTTAGTAAATTTAAAAAAAAAAATTATGTCTCTTCAAACATTATCAATTATTCAAAAGCCACTTAAGCTTAACCGAAAAAAATTCTGTGTACATTTTACATTCAGATCAGTTATAAAAATTACAAGTAGAATAGTAATATTTAAAAGTGATCTGAATATAAACAAATTTCACTTTTTTCCTTGTCCGCGTTACGTGTAATTTACGCCCCCATTCTTACTTGACAAAAAAGTAGATGTACCACAGACACTAAACGAATCATGTAATTTTTTAACCAGTATTTTGTGTTAAAAAATTATGTGAAGTAAATACCCACAACATTTTTTGGTAAACTCAAAATCAATAATCACCAATTTTTTTAATTAAATTTAAAATATTCTGTGAACTATATGATGTCCGTGAAAAATTTGTATACATTTCAATTGTATTCTTTAGATGCAACCATAAAGTATACAGCTTCATGGATACAACATTACTGTGACAGAAGCACATTGGATTTAACATTATTTAATATTTCTTTAGCCACATACTAAATTATTTGACAAAATCTTTTGATCTGTTTCTTATTTCTTTGCCACAATATCTTTATTGTTTTTTTGCCATTCATGTCAGAGAACTAATTAAGAAGATCTGCAATCGCTGCAATCGTTATATGCAAACTTTTCGCACCCATCGCAATTAAGAATCTGCAGCTATTTTGTCTATGATATTTTGAGTGATGTGTTGTGATTTTGCCGGGAAAAGTCATATGCTGAAAGATAACTAAAACACGTGTGTAGTTTCAACTTGTACTTTAGAGCACCAAAACTTACTACGTCGTTGAATTGTTCTTGCAACCTTTCTGCGATAGTTTTGTTCTTTTTTGGTCTTGCTAATATATATATTTTTCTTATTTCTGGACATGATCTGGAAATAAAATAAATTAAAATGAGAAAAAAATCATTACGTTGGTTCCACTGCGGAGTGGGCAGAGTGGCGGGATTAATAATTTAATGATTGATAAGATGGGCTGGATGGGATGGTTTATCCACGTTGCTGTATTTTGTTGAAGTGATAACAATTCTGAATCATATGGTAACCGGAGTCGACAGAACAACTTTGTATTACATGCGCACTCGCATATTATATACACAGACACTATACCTGGGATTTTAGCTTGTTAGCTTGATATTAATCAAATGATGCAATTCCGCAGCGCGCTCTCGAAAATGTATCCGATAAAAGACCGATAAACTAGCCACTCTGCGGCGATGAGCAAGGCTCTGAAGTTTTTTGTCTAGTAGATCATCGTCGTTTACTGTCATATATTACTCTTGGCACGCCTCTCCATCGTCTCAAGCGTCTTCAGCTGGTATTTAGCGGATCAATCCCAGAGGTGAGAGCAGTATTCAATGCATGAATGGACTTGTGCTTGATAGAGGTTGAGCAGCTGTCCCGGGCTAAAATACTGTTTCACCTTTGCCAGAATACCAAGATTTTTTGAGGCAACTTGGAGTTTTGATTCAATGCACGAAACAAAGTTGAGAGTAGACGTTAAGGTGTAACCAAAGAGCTTGAGGTGGTCAGTTATTGGCACGGATACACCTTGGAAAAACGGAGACAGGTAGAATGAACCCCGTTTAGCGGAGAATAGACACGCCTGGATCTTAGTCGCATTAAACTTGACCAGATTGAGACTGCCTGTAAAGACTGGATCATGCGATCGACCATCGCCTCTCTAAGAGACTGTGCTGTACCAACTGGCCTATGCGCTGGATGCGTAGCTCTCCACAACAGTGCTATCGTTTGTGTACCCATAGATACTTATATATGATATATAGATCATAGATCTTAAATATGTAGCAGGAATAGAGTTGCTGAGTAAACTGATCTCCGAAGGACTCCGGCATTTATATCCATTTGGTCGCACGAGCAGCCGTCGACGACTACTCTACTCGTGACCCGTACGAGACCCGTAAGCAGACTGTACAACGAAAGTTTGCCAACAAGATTACCATGCCAGACCCTGTTAAAGGCCTTCGAGATATCAAAGAAGGCATCTAATGCTTCACCATGATTCTCAATGGCCACGTTCCAGACGTAGGTGGCATACGCTAGAAGATCCCAAGTGGACCGATTTAGATGAAACCCGTATTGGCGATCACTGAGTAGATCTTTCGCTCTTAGCTGTGCCATTAGCCTGCCGAAATTGGACGTGACTGAAATTGGCCTAGTTGGAGGGGTTGGCACGACTGCTTGGACACAGACTGCACGTTGGCAAGCTTCCATTATTTCGGTACTTTTCCAGTCGTCATCGAAAGGTGAAAGAGGCGTGTCAAAACAGGAGCCAGTTTAGTCGCACAGGTCACAGGCACAGCACTATGGCTGGAATCGAGGGCCATAGGCTTTGTTCACATCTAGATTCCGCAGCGTTTTAAGAACCTGTCTGACGGATGCAAATTTACTAGGCACAAAAATTATTCTAACATTTCAGATTATTTGGTGCATGAAAAACTTTGCATCAAATGCGTACATACAAATCTCATATTTTTATATCATCTTCAAAATATTTCCTATTGTTATTTACTACGCATAAGCGGTGAAAATTATAAATATTTTTGAAATAAATTTTCTTTGGTTTTATGCAAATTCATTACAAAAATTCAGTTTTAACACTTTTAATAGAATCATTGACATTAACCTTTAAGCATTGAATGGTAAACCTTTTAAATTTATTCAACTCTTTTTAACAATACACGAATTTCATGTCTTATAACATACCTACTAGAGACTGACTTATGCCGGATTCCAACAATCAATGATCCGTCATTTATAGCAGTAACTATTAGCATCTAGTTTAATAATAACGATGCGTTCCGCAAGTTATTTGGACATTTAATAATTTGATATTATTAGGAACAGTTATAACTTACGCCTCGTAGAAAATGTTACAACTCTCTCGTATGCTTGAATGGTTTGATTCTAACTGACTCGTAATTGATGCAAATGAAACTTAATGTGTTAAATTTACCGCACCAAATGTCAAACAAGTAAATAAAAATAAACCTATTAAATTAAATAATGAAGTATTAGAGTACATTGGTGATGCATTGTTCCTTGGTCTCACTGTTGATTTAAAGCTGCAGTGGGGTCCTTATATACTAAATTTGGCAAAAAACCTTAGTTCAGCCGTATTTGCTGTTCGAAAAATTAGTTGACAGACATACAGACCACAAGACTCATTTAGTTTAGTAATTTTTACAGTCGTCTGTCCTATGGAATTTTATTATTGGGAACAGCGGCTGGTAATAGCATTATTTTTAGATTACAAAAAAGAATCGATATACGCGCAATGTATAATTTGAGCAGCAGAGCATCTCTGAGCGAATTATTTAAAAAAAAATAATATCATGACTGTGCCTAGTCTATATATTTACGAAAAAAACTTGAGAGGTGTCGACACCCGGATGGAACGAAGTTCCTTTTATTATTATTTACAAAAAACCTGTATACACTCAACAAAAATAATCGTCGCGACACCACACTGTTCAATGATTTCAATGCGAAATGGAAATGAAAATATCTGGCTTGCTTTCTATGAGCGAGAGAGAGAGAGAGAGAGATAAAGAGAGACAGACAAAGAAACATCCGCACGCCGCACAGCTTACAATACCTTACTATGGCAAAAATTGTCGTGACAACTTTTCGTAAGAATTTTTTTCCGTCTAGCCCCCTTTCACAACGCGCGATAAGGAACTTCGTAAAATTTTGGCCCGCGGTCGAATTTCGGAACCCGGACTAATTTCGACCCACTTTCGAATTTCGGAAACCAGTCGAATTTCGACCCACGGTCGAATTTCTGCACCCGGTCGAATTTCGACCCACAGCAAATTTCGGCACCCGGTCGAATTTCGGAACCCGTTCAAATTTCGACCCACGGCCGAATTTCTGCACCCGGTCAAATTTCGGCACCCGGTCGAAATTCGACTGGCGGTCGAAACTCGGCACCCGGTCGAATTTCGGAACTAGGTCGAATTTCGACCCACGGTCGAATTTCGTTCCACGGTCAAATTTCGGCACCCGGTCGCAATTCGACTGTCCGTCGAAATTCAACTTTTGGTCGAAATTCGACATTCGGCCGAAATTCTGTATAAATGTCGAACATTTGGCACTAGAAAAAAAATAAACTCAATCAAATAGTAGATACACTCTTTCACTTTCAATGCACGAGCTAAAGGAAAGTGGCTAGATATTTCTGTGCTTACAATACCTTACTATGGCAAAAAGTGTCGTGACAACTTTTCATAAGAATTTTTTCCGTCTAGCCCCCTTCACAACGCGCGATAAAGAACTTCGTTCCAATATAATGTATGCCAGGAAAAACATCGATATGTTTATCAAAAACAAGGATTTGCATAGTTTTAATAACAGAGATAAGAATCAATTAGCATTACAAAAATTCAGACTTAGAAAAACCTCAGAATGTTTTATTACACCTCGTTGTTATTAAATTGGCTGCCAATGGTTACTACTACGAATGACAGATCGTTAACAGAAACAGGTAGGGACCTGACATTAGTGGTTGGACTATGTCCATATAATTTCTGTTTATGTTTACACCATATCGTTGCTTGAAACCCTAATATTAAAACCTAATATTTTTAAATAAAATGCATTAGAAATACATTAAATCAATAAAATAAACATTACAAACACTACATTCAGGGTGACGTTCATGTAATGTGTACGTGTATACTTTTTTTTACTTAGTACTTTCTTTACTACTAAAGTCAGTTGTCAAACTTTCAAAAAATCATTGTTTAGCCTATGGTCGAATTTTAAGCTTAGGCGATTGCTAGTACTATTTATATGCCACTAGCTTTTGCCCGTGGCTTCCCTCGCATAAAGTATAAGACAAAAATTAGCCTATATCAACTCTTCATCTATTCAACTATCTCCACTTATAAAAGTAGCCTCTCTATCCCTTCAACTATCGCCACTTGAAAAATCAGGTCAATTCGTCGCCGTCGTCGTCAAAAAAAAATTTCATTATAGTAATACATAATCATGAAAATCTATCAATTAATATAAAAATTGTATTTTTATATTAATTTTTATATTAAGTAAAAACATTTTTCTTCAAGCCAATTTGCTAAAACTTTTTTAAACTTTTTTATAGGTAATTCCTTAATGTCAGCGGGTATGGAATTATATGTATTTATCACCGATCACACAACCCATAGACCCCTAATAACAGGCGAATGGCTTCTGTCAACACATCTGACTTATAGTTCCGATTTAAATGTCCATGCACCAATACCCAATCAGTGTCGACCAATCAGATTCTCTGTACGTCACTATCTTTCACTGTGGCCTTGAGTAAGCCAATCACGATGTTGCAGCTCAGCTCAGCTAGTTGCCAGAATGCATTCAATACGGAAAATCGAACATTAGGCGTCTATGGGCTGTGTGGTCGATGTTTTAATCATAATCACAGTTATGTCATCAAAAATTTATGGTATTTATACAGGTGGTCGATGGTATTTATACAGATAGCGTAGAATTGTCTATGATATTATCACGCTATCACCTATGGGGGAGGAGCTGTGCGGAGTAAACGAAGTCCGCGCGGATGAAGTCGTGGGCAACAGATTGTAAATAAATTTGTAGCGGACGCGTGTCGTCGGTGCCACTAAGTGCTCATAGCGGCAGGACGACGCGTGCTAGCAATTTGACTCAAGCAATTTTCTGAAAGTTTCACCGGTTTCAAGCGATGCAGAGATGCTGGCGGCTCAACGAAGGCTTCAACAGCAGCTGGACCAGGCGAAGGTTTGGTTAAATAAAACTCACAGTTTAGGTTTCGCATGTAGCGGCTCAAAACAATCACAAACGCTACAAGAAAAAATAATAAAAAATGGACAAAAATATATAACAAATGGAAAAAATGAAATTCAAAATAAAATCCTGAATCGCGATATCACAATTATTTATCTTGTAACACTACATACAAGTTTCAACGCTTCTCAAATGGACTTCGGTCCCAGGCAGTACACTTTGCCTGGCTGGGAAGATCTTCCTTTTCCCCTTACTTGTCCTTGTGTGACGTCATCAACCTCCACAGTTATGACGTCACCTGACAATATGTTCGCCCGCTGGTTCCATCACTATGACCCTTCAGCGGTACTAACCAGAGGCGCCACACGCAGTTAAAATTCGAAAGTGTCTTTATTTCCCAATTCGTCCTATATTTATACAATATTAAAATTCCTATAGGCCAAAACGAAAAGGAAAGTCTTTACAAAATTGTGAAACAAAACATAAACATTGCTAGAAGAAAAATAATGGCCGTGAATGAGTTGCCTTACGCTAAAAAGTTTGGAGCGCCGACGACGCCATCGTCACAGAATACTTAGAAACTATTTTTTTTTATAGAAGAGGGGGCAAACGAGCAGGAGGTGCACCTGATGGTAAGTGATCACCGCCGCCCATGGACATCCACAATACCAGAGGTCTTGCAGTTGCGTTGCCGGCCTTTTAAGAATGAGTAAGCTCTTTTCTTGAAGGCCCCCAAGTCGTATCCGTTTGGAAACACCCCTGCCGGTAATTGGTTCCACAACAAAGTAGTGCGAGGCAAAAAGTGTCGAGAGAAACGCACAGTTGTGGATTTCCAGACATCGAGATGGTGAGGATGAAATTTCAAATTTTGACGCGATGTCCGATGGTGGAATTCGGCGGCAGGAATTAATCCAAATAACTCGTCGAAACACTCCCTATGAAAGATACGATAGAAGACACAGAGTGAACCAACATCTCTGCGCAATGCCAAAGAGTCGAGCCGTTTCGAAATAGCCAAGTCGTCAACGATTCGAACCGCTCTACGCTGAATGCGATCAAGAGGAAGGAGCTGGTACTGAGGAGCTCCGGCCCCGAGATGAGAACAGTACTCCATGTGGGGCCGAATTTGAGCCTTATAAAGTTGAAGGCGATGGGCCGGCAAGAAGTACCGTCTCGCTCTGCTGAGCACACCGAGCTTTTTGGAGGCTAGTTTAGCCTTACCTTCCAAATAACCGCGAAACTGAACGTAATTCGATATGTCGACTCCTAGAATCCCGATACTAGCTGAGGCTGTCAGGAGAGTATCCCCAAATCGAGGTGACACGACTATCAGAAGTCAATGTTACATACAAGTATTATTCGAGCATAGCACACATATACACCTCTCACGGACGCGATATCTCTGACTGGTGCGGAACAAACTGTCCCGAACCATTCCGAGATATCGCGTCCGTGAGAGGTGTCTACGTGTGCGTTGCTCGAATATCACATGTATGTAGATTGACTACTCTTAGTCTCCAGTATACTGTGCCGTCGTAGGCTGCGCGGCGGTGCGGCCAGGACCCAGGGGGCGCGCTCACCGCGCCTAGGCTCGCGTAACGTTGCTATTCGCCAGTCTGCGTCTACACGGCGGCAGTAATAAGCTCATCACACACGGTTAAAATAGTATAATATTTGAGCTTAAGATGCCCTAATATAAAATGTCACAGTATCTTAACGTATCACACACGGCTAAGATACGATAATATTAGTCTGCGTCGTTGGAGTTCTATATACAGGTTGATTAACCATGAGTGATACGGCCTTACTTCTTGATTTGTAAGACAGCTCCTCAGACAACGATTTTGATATAGCATAATATGAAATATCCTTCTTGACTTATAAGTGGTTTAACTAACACAACTTTTTTATATAATATACTAGCTGTGCCCGCGACTTCGTTCGCGTGGAAAAATTCTAAAATGAAAACCCGCATAGTTCCCGTTCCTGTGGGATTTCCGGCTTAAGAACTATCCTATGTCCTTTCTTGGGTCTCAAACTATATTTGTACCAAATTTTATCCAAATCGGTTCAGTGGTTTGGCCATGAAAGCGTAACAGACAGACAGACAAACAGACAGACAGAGTTACTTTCGTATTTATAATATTAGTATGGAAGTATGGATTGATGTTTTTTACAATTTTTTTATTGATGAAAATATTAAAACTTTTAATAAATCAGCAATATTTTTTGAACAAATGTTTTTTGCTGACATTACTAATTTCACACTTGTGATATGAAGTTAATGATAAGCGCGATCCTATTTTCAGTTGGAACGCATACTAACTATAATATTAAAGTAGATGCACCGTGTAGCCCGCTACGTTATAAAAGTTTTTGGCGAATCCCGCGGAATTACCTAATTTTCCGGGATAAATACAGCGTATGTGCTATTCCAGGTCATCATCTACTTATGTGCCAAATTACATCCAAATCCGTTCAATAGTTTTTGCGTGATTGAGTAACCAACATCCATACATCCATCCAAACATCCCAACTTTCGCATTTATAACATCATAATATTATAGATTACTAGCTATGCCCGCGACTTCGTTCGCGGGAAAAAAATTCTAAAATAAAAACTCGCATAGTTCCCGTTCCCGTGGGATTTCTGGGATAAGAACTACCATATGTCCTTTCTTGGGTCTCAAACTATATTTGTACCAAATTTTATTCAAATCGGTTTAACGGTTTAGCCGTGAAAGCGTAACAGAGAGACAGACAGAGTTACTTTCGCATTTATAATATTAGTATGGATGAGGCACTGCGACCGCGCATATCCCAAAATAAAAACATCATGTGTTTATATTAAGATACGAAAAAATATATATTTCGTATCTTAAGATCATGAAATATATATTTCCACGTCGTTCGGCATCTTAAGATACTAAAGGTAAAATATATATTATCTTCGTGTGTGATGGTTCATACGATTTGTATAGTGAGCGATTTCTGAAATTTGCTTTAAGATATATTATATTAAGGCATTATAAGACCAAATTTTATAGTATTTTAGCCATGTGTGATGAGCTTTAGGCTTGTGACTCGTTTCGTTGCGATCGGCCGTTTCCTTCTGAAGCGTTCGTTTGGTGGTAACAGTCGCTGTGTTGTGTTCTCCTAGGAACGGCACGGTGATTGGGTCTTCCTTGGTGATAGTCGTCCAGGCCTGGTTTTGTGTGCTGACTGCAGGCTGAGCGTCGCAGCTTTCGGAACCTTCACGGCCTCACCATCTTCAGAACGCGAGCCGGCTGGGTCCAGTTCGGCTGCAGGCTTTGGTTCTTCAAAGTGATTGTGATAGTACTGGTGTATAACGGTGGTTACCGCTCACTGTTGCTGACTTTTGAATGAAGTAAATTGTGTTTTTGATTCTTCCGTAGTTTACCGTAATTAGTTCCTTGCGATTGTCTTCCACTTTTGGTGTTCAATTCTTCATTTTCAGGTTGATACGGTAAAGGTAAGGTAACGGTATTTGGTTGGTTTTGCAAGGTAAAAAAAGGTAAATTTTGTTTTATAGAAAAGGTAAGGTATTTCGGACGAGCGTAAGTATTATTGATAAATTCTATGTCAACCATCATGGTCAGAAGTTGTGAAAGATAACAATTATGGTTAAAAATATATGGTGTGAGTGTTAGGGATTTAAATGATTAAAGGAGATAAATATCGTGGTTGGTAAGAGATAACCATCGTGATTAGACGAGTGAGTTGATGAATGATGGCGGTAGCTGATGGTAGTGTTGGCTACGGCCAAAAATTTATTTAACTTGCTATAGATATTTTCCTCTTTGTTTTTCCAATTTAATTGATCATCAAGGAATATTCCTAGAAATTTTGTTTGGTGTACCTACTCTCTGTATTTCTTGAATTGATATCGTTGGCTAGCACCCATAACACAACCAAATAACGTGCTTACTTAGGCTTTAGATCAATTTGTTATTATTGTTATCATTATTATTTTTACGTGGTTCTGGGTTCGTTATTGTGCAAAAAAACACCACTTATAATAAAACCGTGTATTTACCACACAAATACACAAAACAACACTATATAATACGTTAATACTCTGATTAACACTAATAACACTCACTGTACTAACATTAAACTTAACCGACTACGCGGAACTAAAACACTTCTCTAATTCACTGCTAGTCACTTCGGTTCACACTGGTTGCCCGTACTATCGCTTTCGATCGCTGTACAAAACTGCCCTCTATTTGTCAACACATCTCTATTTGTACCCAGGATATCGCGTAAACAATAAACAATTCTAATTGTAAACAAGTCCAAGTAAGTACATGCCATGTTCACCCTTATGCCTTATGACAGAAGATTGATTATAGCGTAGCTGCTTGGGTAACGGCAGCTATTATTTATCAACAAGAGTAGGTAGCTATTTCTTTCTTTTATTTTTAGATCTTTCCAGCGCTTTAACTCTTCGTGTTTCTAGATTGTTCGCAACATTATGTTAAAAATTAAAATTACTTTCTCTGTACGCTCAAGCCAAGGTACAACACTTCAAGCAGAAACACAGTCGGCCAGAGGTTAGGAAGGTAAGGACAAAAATCGCATAACTATCCTAACATTGTCCAGTAACACAGCTCGCTGGAGCATGCGAACAATTTTTCAAGCGTGGATTCTTAGCTTTTTTCAAATATGTGAAGTAAAATGTAGTGATTAGTCCATTAATTGATATGGTGACTAGGATTATTTCAGTGGATTACCATATGTCTGTAATTTCATGAGCAATATCGAGATATTTTGTTTGCTTATCAGATTCTGCTATGATATAGGCTATCGTAGATCATAATCGTAGATCATAGGTATGGTAACAACCACTAGAAATATTGCAGACTGAGCTCGATCCAAGGTCATTTCATTCCTTACACTAATTTGTGGCTCAGTAGAATTACAGCCGTCACATTTAAGATTACGCGAACAGATTCAAAATAATTTTCGTCTTTGATTATGGATTGCCGCAAAATAAAACCTGAATTTACAAAATTTACCTTAAAAGTTTTTCTATTAGGAGTTTCCCTAGAAAACCGGTACCACCTGTCAGGAACACAGCTGATCCAGCAAACGTGTTGCGAATTTGAGACTCTTCAGGCGACATGTAGTTTAGTTCTGATGTTATTTCTACCATCATTTCTGGAACAAGAAACAAATTTTCAAGTCTAAATTTTTCTCTCATTTAAATTCAAATGGATTCTATTGGATCTATCACGGGGAGTGTTTTAAGTAACTGTAGGGATACATTTCTGCTACCGAATTTCACCATCGAACAACGCGACAAAACTCAAAATTTCTTCCTCACCATATTGGTTTATTTGGTGTTCGGAAATCCACACCTTTTTTTAAATCGTGATATAGCAAAGAAGCAGATGGGTCTCCTGAGGGAAAGAGTCAGCTATCGCCTATAGACACCAAAGGTGTTAATGGTGCGTTGCAATCTTGTGGCGAGGTCTAATGCCACATACATAAGTTTGCCGGCAACCTTACCCTTCAAACAGGAATACGACAGGCGGTGGTGCCAGACCCGGGCGAGACAATGCAGAACTCTACCACCCAGTAGCCACGATGATAGTGACTCGAATAGCCAATCGGTTGCCTTTTATGACCTGCCTAGTAGAACAACAGTTGGTTTATTCTTCAACACACAACCAACACGAGGAACACCTGTGCGATTCTCTAGGCATTTTTTCGAACGGACACGAATTAGGAACCTTCAAGAAAAAAACCTACTTCATCTTAAAACCCGGCAACACAAGACCTCGTAATGGTCCGGGCTCCTTTGAAAATAAGCCAACTCCCGTTCTCTGAGGCAGGTTGTACAAGGCGACCGATTGGCTATGCAAGTTTATACTATTGTGGCTACTAGGTTGTAGAGTTCTGCATTGTCTCATCCGGGTCTTGTACCACTGCCGGGTCTTGTACACTACCTTTTCCTCCAATAATATTGGAGCCTGTCACTGTAGTGTGGAGGGTAAGCTAGCCGATAAACTTATGCATGTGGCATGAGACCTCGCCATAAGATAGCAACGCACCATGAACATCTTTGGTCTATAGACGATGGTTGACTCTTTCCACCATGAGACCATCTGCTTATTTACTATTTAATGATATAAAAAAGCCTCTTCTAGTGTGGCTGTTCATGGCAGATGGTAATCACTCACCATCAGGTGAGCCACCCGTCCATTTTCTTCCTCTTCTATTAAAAAAAATGTGTAAGAGATTGACCCTACAGGCCATCCCTGAAACTTCCCGCTAAATTAAGATATTTTAAGCTCAAACGAGTAAAAACTATAAACATGGATTTTTTCAGTTCAAACATCTATTTTGTTAAAATGGCAGTATATTGATTTTCGAAATGTTGTATATTTTGGGAACTCTGATTGAATTTGATCTTTGGAATGACATTCAACTCAATTTTTGAGATCTAAAACATTGCTTTAACTAAATAATGGATAGGTTGAACATTTTCGTCATCATTAATATATCCTAAACAAATTGACCTATTTTGATCCAATTAACGGTATTTGACGCAGTTTTTGAAATAGAAAAGCTGATAAGATTTTTAACTCCATATTACTCCGTATTAGCCTGAAAATTATTTTAAATATATAAAGTATATTTGCTAAAAATGACACAATATTAATATTTGAAAAGATAACTTTTGAAAATAAGATTCGATTTTTATTCCTGAAATGCCATCTGACGTAATTTTTAGTACTAAAATATCGTAGAATACCAAAACATGATTGGTTGAAAAGTTCGAAGTTATGTCGAAAAAACACCATTTTTAAATTTTTTCGTCAACGATTTCTCCCAAACGGATACACAGATTTTGATGCAATTAATGCATTAGATGTATTTTTTTTGAGGAATAGAGCTGATTAGTTTTTGTACTCAATCGGTACATTAATCTGGAAGGTATTTTAAATAAATTCTGTTTCACCAAAATTTTTTTTGAAGTTTTTTCAAAATTACTCAAAATCTGCTACACCGATTTGGTTAAAATTTTCAGGAAGTCTAAGTTGAGCGCAATCCAATCGAATGCCATCAACTGCGTTTCGATAAGTCCAGCCGTTCAAAAGTGATGAGATGTTTACATACACACACACACACACACACACACACACATACTGACGTCATCACATACACGTCACACACATACAGACATACTGACGTCATCGCGAAAATAGTCGGAAAAGATTCCTAGGACCTCAAAACGTGGAGATCCGGTGAAAACTCGATTTTCGAAAATCGGGGCAAATTCAGTAACTTCCTATCTACACACTACGTACTACGTAGCGGGAAGTTAAAAATATTTTTGACATATAAATTCAGTGAACGAGTCGTTCACCGCATAAATTACATATTTGACAATTTATGCATGCAACAGGAAATTACTCTAAAAACATTTGACAGGTAACTTATTTTTAACTTAATATATTCTATAAACTAGCTGCAGCGTGCATTATAAGTTTTTGGTGAATCCCGCGGGATCACCTAATTTTTCCGGGATAAAAAGTAGCCTATGTGCTATTCCAGATCACTACCTATCTGTGTGCCAAATTTCATTCAAATCCGTTCAGTAGTTTTTGCGTGATTAAATAACAAACATCCATCCAAACATCCAAACTTTCGCATTTATAATATTAATATAGATAGATGTATTACAAAATATGTAAGCTAGTTAAACTCGCAGGCCGTCCCTGAAACTTCGCGCTAAATAGAGATATTTATAGCTCAAAAAAGCAAAAATTAGCTAAGAATAGATTTTTTCAAAGAGTTCAAAAATTTTAATTTTTGGACAGCTATATATTTTGTAAACGATTATCAATTTTAATCCTTTGAAAGATATTCAACGCGATTTAAAGCCCTTAGATGTGTTTTTAGGTTGCAAAATATATTGGTCTAAAATATGTTCAAAAATAATTCAAAGTAATCTCAAAAAACACTTTTTTCAAAAGTTTTTATCATTGATAATACCCGAATGAACCAATTGATAATAACCTATTCTGATCGAATACCATAAGTATTTGACGCAGTTTTAAGCAGATGATTTTAAATCAATCTGTATATAAGTCTGCAAGTTATTTTAAAAATATGAAGTAAGTTTGTTGTAAACAACATTATTTTGATTCTTGAAAATCTGTTACTTTTGAAAATTTGATTCGATTCAATACCGTTTTCAAGTACAGTGTAGAAGGTCCAAAATCGATTGGCTGATAATTCTCAGTTATGTGAAAACATTTTTCTCAAAACAAAAAATGTTAGTGTGCTTTTATTTATAGGTACGTGAATATATTACTAAGATGTATGATGTATAGCGTGTCAGTTTTATATAGCGACTAGCTGTTGCCCGCGACTTCGTCCGCGCGGACTTTGTTTACTCCTCTCCTACTGGTTGTAGGAAGATGTTATATAGCATATAACCTTCCTCGATAAACAGGCTATCCAACTCAAAAAGAATTATTTAAATCGATTCAGTAGTTTTCGAGATTAGCGTGTACAACCAAACAAACAAACTCTACAATTTTATAATATTAGTATAGATTCGGAAGCGATAGTTTAGCTTTAGACGATCAGTGTGTAGAGATATAGTACGGTGAAAAGTCAGTTAGTTCTAGTGGAATATAGTGACAGTGTTATTTGTGTTACTTAGTATATTTACATAGTATATTGTGGTCTATCAAATATTAGTGTGGTAAATACACGGCTTTAATATAAGTCGTATTTTATTGCACAATACGAACTCTAAGCTCGAAACAGAAATGGTGTCAGAAATGAGATTGTGGAAAAAATGCAACTTATTCAGAAAGAAGGTGTTACTACCAGGTCTCAAACCGAGACACAGAGGGCATCAGCAGATACTGAGGAGAAACCTGCAAGTATTGCCAGCACCTCATTATCATCGAACACAGCCCCTACTGATCTGTCTGCCGTACTGGCAGCTATTCAGCAACTTTAGCAACACCAACAGCTTTAGGAACAGCAACAACTAAAGCTGCAGGAACAGCAACAACCATAGCTTCGGGAACAACTTCAGCAACATCAAAAGCTACAGGAACAGCAACAACTAAAGCTACAGGAACAGATCAAGGAACATTTATCTGGCTTTGATAATTAATTGGCGATGTGGGCCTCGTTACAACTTAGAGGCCAGCTGCGACAAAATAAGTGTAAGCGTGGACCAACTGGAGAGGGAAGTCCTGTAAATGAAGATCACGGGAATCAAGTCGGGTGCTGCCATTAACAGCTGTTCACACCAAGTAGTTCCTCGGTTTAAGTGCCCCGACTCAGAAGTAAACCCAGGAAACCAAGGTAGAGGAACACCCTAAACCTTCAGGCAACATCACCTGCCCGGCAGACAACCAGATATGACCACAGCGGTGTCAACCCTGATGCCTGCTGCAAATGACCCTAAGCCTAGAGTATCAGCAGGGAAGTCAAAGAGGTCCAGCAAGGCCAAAAAGCCCAAGTCCACCAAGTTAGCTGAGACAGCAGCCGAGGTAGTTGACACCAGAAACTTACCAGATACACAAAAAGCAAGGGCAGTGGTACCTGAATCCCTGCCCGCCCAAGAATCGACACAGAATGTGGTCCCCCAGAAGTCCCCGGACGAAGGAAGGCTGGCTGTCTTGGAAAAGACAATCCAGATCTTCCAAGATGTGCTGGGGGCTTTACGCGAGGGACTGGACCCGGTCACAGTCATGTTACATCATCTTACTTCAAAAAGTGCGTAACGGACTCAGTTTGAAATTACAGCAAAACCTAGTTTTTTTTATATCATAAGATAGCAAACATATAGATGGGTCTTCTGGTGGAAAGAATCAACCATCGCCTATAGACACCAAAGGTGCTAATGATGCGTTGCTATCTTGTGGCGAGGTCTAGTGTCACATGCATAAGTTTACCGGCTACCTCACCGCCAGTGGTTGGACGTCTTACTCAGATATAATAAATACGAGTAAAATTTTACAAAATGATTACAAGGTTTTTTATAGTAGGAGATTTGACTAAATACAATCATTTTAGATAACAGGTACAACTCACCCTTATTCTTTATTATAATTATGAAATATGTCACTAACGACTTAAGAACAATTATAATTGTTATCAATTATACTATTGCGCATGCGCGCTTATCGCGCTTTACAGGGGACAAAACTTTGAATGTTGGCTGAGGTAGGATAAAATACCATAGTGGCCAATTAGCTAAGTTCCCAAAAGTGACAAACAAACCTCAAAGAAAAGAAATTGTTTTTGTTCCAATGAATACTAGCCGAGTGGAATGTTTTAAGGCTAACTTAACTGAAAAATTGTCAAAGCTGCCCTATCATGATAACCCGAATGATTTATATGGTTCTTTGTTTAATTTAATTGACACAGAATATAGTCGGGTATTTACTCCAAAAATATTATCATTAAACAACCAAAGAGGTTTTACGAATGGGCAACAACAATTTTTTAAAGTAGAAAACACTCATTTGACCAATATTATGAAAAATCTTTTAACTACAGTGTGGAATTTCAAGAATATGTAAAAAAGTATTCCAAAGTTTTTAAAAGGACATGTAATACAGCAAAAGCCCTTCACATAAAAAATATGATTAAACAATCCACAAACAAAATAAAAGCTACTTGGAATATTATTAATAATGAAACTGGAAAAACCAAAAATTTCAATAATGTTTTCCAACTGAAATCTGATGGAATCAACATGGAGGGAGATTTGGAAATTGCAACAGAGTTTGAAAAATTTTTCTCCAATGCTGCGGTCTTAACAACTCAAACCTCAGTTCATCAGTTTGTGGCGCCGCTGGTCCGTACCGCTGGAGGGTCGAAGTGATGGAACCAGCGGGCCAACTTCTTGTCAGTATGACGTCATAACTGTGGAGGTCGATGACGTCACACAAAGACAAGGAAGGGGAAAAGAAAGATTTTCCCAGCCAGGCTAGGTGTACTGCCTGGGGACCGAAGTCCATTTGAGAAACGTTGAAACTTGTATATAGTGTTACAAGATAAATAATTGTAATATCGCGATTCAGGATTTTATTTTGAATTTCATTTTTTCCATTTGTTATTGATTTTTGTCCATTTTTTTATTATTTTTTCTTGTAGCGTTTGTGATTGTTTTGAGCCGCTACAAGTTAGTACTGCTGAATCATTATTGAAGCAATGTGTAACCAAGTGCGATAAAACTTTTGAATTTTCATTTATTAATACCAAAGATATCTTAAATGCCTTCAAAACATTGGAACCGAAAAAAAACTTAGATTTATGGGGAAATTCTGTTAGAATCATTGCTTCAGTAATAAATATTATTGCACCATATTTAGCTGTAATATTTAATTGTTCTGTAACACATGGTGTTTTTCCTGACTAAATGAAATTCAGCAAAGTTATTCCAATTTTCAAGTGTGGCTCTAAATGTGACCCCTCTAATTTTCGGCCTATTTCGGTTTTGCCAACCCTAAGTTAAATATTTGAACAAATTATACTAGACCAAATGCTTAGACATTTTGATAAATTAGATTATTTCACAATAAACAATTCGGTTTTACCAAGGGTCGCTCAACCATAGATGCTGGTGTCGAATTACTAAAAATCGTTTAAGAAGCCTGGGAGAACTCGCAGGATGCACTTGGAGTATTCTGTGATTTGTCTAAGGCATTTGACTGTGTCGATCATAACATTTTAATCAGGAAGTTACACCATTATGGAGTTCGAAATAAAGTTCTCGATATTCTGGTTTCTTACTTATTAGGCTTCATATTAATGGAAAAAGGTCCCCTGGTGCTGTTGTAACCATGGGTGTCCCGCAGGGCTCCATACTTGGTCCATTTCTGTTTCTGATATACATCAATGACTTGCCTTACTATGTAGGGGATAAGCATGGAATCGTACTGTTTGCGGATGACACTTCACTTTTATTCGGAGTGAAAAGACGAATTGGTAAATAAATAATGTGATCTTGAACAATCTTTTATTAAACGGTAACAAAACTAAGTGCGTTAAATTTTCATTGCCCTAATGTAAGGCATGTAGATACCAGCGTACAACTGGATGGAAACAACCTGGATCTGGTGGATTCCACTGTGTTTTTAGGTATTACTTTAGATAAGAAATTACAATGGGGCCCGTACATTAATAATTTAGCAAATAGAATTAGTTCAGCAGCTTATGCGGTTTAAAAAATGAGATTGTTAACTGATGTCGACAATGCAAGAATTGTATACTTTAGTTACTTCCACAGCATTATATCATATGGAATTCTTCTCTGGGGAAATTCTGCTGAAATAAATACTATATTTGTATTGCAGAAAAGAGCTATTAGACGAATTTACAATCTTAGCCAGAGGGTTTCCCTGAAAGAAAAATTCAAAGAAACCAATATTCTAACTGTTATATCCCAATACATATTTGAGAACTTGATGTACGTTCGTAAAAATATTTGCTTTTTTAAAAAAAAAATGGTAACGTACACTCAATACAAGGAATTTTGTTGTGCATGCATCTCGTCTCCACAGAATAAGTAACTTTTTTATGGGGCAATGTATACGCTTTTACAATAAACTTCCCGAAACTATATAGTCAATAAATTTAAAAAATGTGTTAAAACAAAACTGTGTAAAAAAGGATATTATAAAATCTCAGATTATTTAGAATATAAAAAAGCCTGGGATTAATTGCTCATCATACCGATCTCATATATATTTTTTGTAATATTGTGATAATGTAAAAAATCAATGACATATCATTGATTTTTTTGATTTGATTGAAAAAAAAGACAAGCCCGCTGAGTTACTTCCGCTGGATCTTCTCAGTGTGTGCCGCGTTTCCGTTCCGGTAGTAGTTTTAAAAAAAAATGTTGACGTGTCAAAATAACTTGTTGAAAAATTTTATTGAATAAAGTACTCCTGATTTCTGAAAAATATTTATACATCTCACCGTGATTAATGTCTGAAATGTACGCACCACAATGTACGTATAAACTAAAAGAAAGTACACGTACGTACTGACACGTTAAATAAACTAAATATTAATTAAATTAAAATAAATTAATAAAATATGCAAATTTTATTAATTCAACCAGTGAAAAATTGCATACGTATAATTACAGGTAATCTAAATTTTTGGTCAATTTTCAATACAATACACATATTAATTCAAATTAATTCTGTGGTTTTAACGTACGCGTACGTACAAAGAATCACTGATCTTTAATCAATGACCACTGGACTGGCTGCCGTCAAATAATTTTTGTGCCTACATGAATATCGCCATTGTGGCGCTGTAGACAGATGCGAGTGTCCATGGAACTAAAATTAGTGATGCCCTCTTGTCGACTTATTCGATAAGTTTATCGATCTTTCAATATTTACTGCTAGATAGGATCACGGAAATACTAATTTTTGTATAAATTTGCGCTTATACATATACAAAATAAATAGGATTTATAAGAAATAATGTGATTCAAAAAGAAGATTTGCGTTTAACCGGGCTCCTTGAAGAATAGACTAACTGCCGTTTTGCCAGGCCGGTCGTAAATGGCGACCGATTGGCTATTATGTGTCACTACCATCGTGACTACTAGAGTACTTAATTAGTACCACCGCCTTACCTATTTCTACCGCAGTAACACCAATGCATGACAGTAACGTGTTCCGGTTTGAAGGGTAAGGTGACCGGTAGACGTATACATGTCACACATGTATCAACGCACAATTTATATCTTTGGTGTTCAGTGGGCAATGGTTTCTCTTTCTATCAGGTGAACATCTGCTTGTTTGACATCGAATGATATATATGTATAAAATGCCTATAAAATATTCTAATACTTTGAATAGTAGAGAAAATTTACCTATGCGAAACAGGAAAGGGTCACTAGTAATATTAATAAAAAAACTTTTTTATTTCGCTTTCACGCAATATCGTCTTAACAGGTTTAGATGAAATTTGCCGTTAAGATAGACTATGTGTGAATTACAAAAATAAAGAAAACATCCAACATTTTATACATTTAATTTTATAATACTGTAAAATAACTTCGGAAATTTTGTTGTAATAGTATACCGAAATTTCAACAAATGATCCATTTACCTTATTTTTCTTAGTCAATCTTAGCCTGAAACGGACCAGAGTTGCATTTTACTATCAAAATATTTTGACTCTTTGTTCAATCTGTTTCCTTTGCAGTCCAGTTAACAGCTTTCATATTTCGTACCGATTTATTTCTCTTCGTTAAATCGACTGAAACTCTACAAAAATAAAATGTTATAAAAATCATAGTCCCCTACATGAAAAAAAACTTACAGGAGTGAGGCATATCCAATTAAAATGCGAAATAAATAAGATGACTATTAAGTGAGTTAAATACGGAAGTATGGAAAAAGAAGGCTGTGTTGAACTACTGAAGTATAATATCG
Source organism: Apodemia mormo (assembly GCA_036924255.1). Taxonomy (NCBI): domain Eukaryota; kingdom Metazoa; phylum Arthropoda; class Insecta; order Lepidoptera; family Riodinidae; genus Apodemia; species Apodemia mormo. The sequence goes on from JAUPFN010000030.1 coordinate 7,919,128, forward strand.
ATATTAAAATTCTCGATATGACCTGTTGATATCACTAGCTAATTCGAAGTAAAACAAAATTAAATAAATATTATCAATTGGTTCGAAAATCAATCTCTGTTGCTAATACAATATTTTATTAAAAGTTTGTGATAACAATCAGAATGTACATTTAATTCAATATCACTCAATTTTGATTAAAAACAGTAACTACATGCACGTATCTGTGAAACACCGACCACACAGCCTATAGACGGCTAATGTTTGATTTTCCGGATTGAATGCATCTGGCAACTAGCTGAGGTAAAACGAAGCGGGGTTGCAACGCCGTAATTGGCTAACTTAAGGGCACAGTGACAGATGATCTGATGATGACAGTGTACAGAGCATCTGATTGGTCGACACTGATTACCCAATCACTACTTATTGGCGAGTGGACATTTACATCGGAACTATAAGTAAGGTGTGTTGACACAAGTCATTCGCCTATTATTAGGTGTCTATGGGCTGTGTGGTCGGTGCTGTGAAATTACGTTTTACACATTTTAGGTAGCGAAGTTGCAATACACGCATTTCTTTATGTCCCAAAACTCCAATATACATAAAATATAAACTTAAAAATTCAGTAAAACATCCACATATTAAATACTAGCTGTTGCCAGAGACTTCGTCCGCGCGAACTTCGTTTACTCCGCACTGCTCCTCCCCGTAGGTGATAGCGTGATAATATGTAGGTATTATATTGACCCGACCTGTTAGTAATATTCATGCCACATCATGCAAAATTTGAAGTAAATCCATGCAGTACTTTTTGAGTTTACCCCGGACATACATACAGACAAACAGACAAAAATTCTAAAAACTATATTTTTGGCTTCGGTATCGATTGTAGATCACGCCCCAAGTATTCTTTTAAAAAAATATTCAATGTACAGTTTTGACTTTCCTACGATTTTATTATATGTATAGATAATGCGCAACTGCTTCGTAATAATATTTAAACTACCACGACAGCCATGCTGCATAAGCATATGATAAAATTATTTCTAGAGACAATCGTGGCTAGCGTTTCAAATTGACACAAAAAAATAGTTGTCATTTGTATGGGAAAGCTGTCCAGTGGTAATATTAGACGTCCGTGGTTGTCATACAAGCATATACCTACTTGAAAGAAAATTTTAATGTATTCACTAAACCGAAGGTTACTATGATTAACATTATTGCTAGAATATTTCCAAGAAATCGTTTTATCGAACAAACAGGTGTAGATTTTTAAAATGCTTTAAAATATTTTGAAGTTAAGAAAGAAATTAAAACAAATAGATTTTATAGATTTTTCCCTATCAATTAAGTACAAGTAATCGTTTTCTGAAATATAAACAAATGTAATTGTTAGATCCCTACTAGATTAACTTATATATCTTATACTAGCTGTGCCCGCGACTTCGTTCGCGTGGAAAAACTTCTAAAATAAAAACCCGCATAGTTCCCGTTCCCGTGAGATTTCCGGGATAAAAACTATCCTATGTCCTTTCTTGGGTCTCAAACTATATTTGTACCAAATTTTATCCAAATCGGTTCAGTGGTTTGACCGTGAAAACGTAACAGACAGACAGACAGACAGAGTTACTTTCGCATTTATAATATTAGTATGGACTAGTATGGATAGTGGTAATATTTATTAATACATTTAACTAGAGTAAAGTTGAGTGAGCGTGAGTTAGAGTGATATATGTTGGTCATGAAAATATAACTCAATTGACTACTTTTATACTATTGGATATGCACGTCATTGGTCAATTAAATGACCAATCACAGCTTTGATGACTAACGGACAACAGAAGTAAAGCCCCGTTTTCACTTTGATTAGCGGGAGTGTGAGTGTTTAGTGCAGGTGCATAGTGAATAGCAGAAAACACGTGAGGACAGTCGTTGATCAGTGCGAGTGACAAGTAATCAGCGTACTAAGGGTGCCATGAGACGAAAGAATAAAGATTTTGCTGTCAGTTTGGCTACAGTCACGGCTATGACTGACGGATAACCTACCGTATAATGGGACGCGTGACGGATCACGGAGAATGACAAAAATTTAAATTTTCACATCATACACCATCAGTCATGACTTTTGAGTTATAGTCTAAGAGCTAGTGAACCATCCGACTAACCCGCTTCCTACAAAGCTAGAGTTATTTTAAATAGTATCTTATTATACGTCAATTAATATAATGCTGTTATGGCAGGGATCTCGCGGTAGCATTACCGTTTTTTAAAATTGTAAAAATTGGCCACAGAGCTATACTAATTTTGTAGAGCACATCTCTATAAACAATGCGTCGAAATATCTAAAGTATACGGAAACCGTAAAAAAATATTTACTTCAAACTACCGTGTTAACAACTGTGGTGTACCACAGGGCAGTGTTTTAGACCCTTGCTATTTTTAATTTATATCAATGATCTTCCTGATAGTTTACAACATGATTGCTTTTTATTTGCTGATGACACTACCCTACTTATTAAATGTAAAAATAAAAAAGACTTGGTAAACGAAACAACTGAAACCTTACTTCAAGTTTCAGACTGGTTAATTAATAATAATTTAAAAGTTAATGTAACTAAAACAAAATTAGTTGAATTTCAGAACTACCACAGTAATATTACTAAAAACACAAATGTATTTTTAAATAAAGTAAATATAGATGATGTAGATTATACAAACTTTTTAGGAATAATTATTGACAAATATTGTAATTGGAAAGCACACATTGAATATCTATGTCATAAGATTGATAGATTTGTCTATGTCTTAAGAAGACTAAGAGAAGTAGGAAACGTAAAAGCCTCCCTATTAGCATATCATGGATATGTATCTTCTAATTTACAATATGGAATTCCTATTTGGGGAAATTCTGTTGAATTGATACGAATTTTTAGAGTCCAAAAGAAATGTATTCGAGCAATATGTGGTGTTAATCAGTTACATTCCTGTAAACCACTTTTCAAGTCTCTTAAGGTACTTCCCTTACCATGTTTGTATATTTTAGAGGTATGCGTATTTGTAAAAAAGCACCAAAAGTTATTTAAAACAAATGCTGAAGTCACTGGTAACTCATAATTTAGGAATAGTAAAAAATTATATGTGCCTAATCAAAAATTAAATATTTTTACAAAAAATGTGTATTGTATGTCTATTATTATATACAATCATATTCCTGATAGTCTTAAATCATTACCTATAAATAAATTTCGCAAAAAGTTGTTTGATTTGCTGTTAGATAAAACTTATTATGATATTAAAGAATTTTTAGCTGATAAAATTAAATATTAATGGATAGAAATATAAGTTTGTTGAATTGTCCTTAAAAATTTCAATGTACCTAGTAAAATTTTGTAAATAGTGAACATTTTGTAAATTATAAAAAATTTAATTGCACAAAATATGAAACTTGTAATTATAAAAAATTCTTTTGTAATATGAAATTGTACATTTATAACAAGTACATAAAATAGAGAAAAAAGACCAGCCCGCTGAGTTTCTTCCGCCGGATCTTCTCAGTGTGTGGCCGCGTTCCGATCCGGTAGTAATTCTAAATATTCGATAGAATCTTTTAAATGTAATGTTTTATAATGATATTTTTTTTAAATATTTGCACACCATATAATGGTAGAATATGTTGGTAACTTAATTTATTTTTAACAACTTGTAACACCCATATTCTTGCAAATAAATATTTTCTTTCTTTTTTTCTTTCTTTCTAAAATTAGTGGTCGTAATAATCAAAAACATGGTCTCACTCCGGGCCGTGTAAGACTATAGTCACGAGTTTGCCAAATTTTTGTATCTGTACAAATAACGCAGTTTGTACGACAACGTTAAACTGTGTATAAACAATGAACTTAGATATCTATGCCCAGATGTAAGTTTCTATATTTTTTACATGTTTGGTATCAGAATCGAGTATTAAACACCCTCCTTCAGTATGTACAGTATTTTATCAGTCAACCTGTATACGGCGTACGTATGGTATACAGTTGCAACCGCCAAAATTGTTTTGGCTTTTTACACATAATTTTTAAGTTGTCGAAAGAATACAACCTCAAAATTTCAGCCTTGTGGGCGATGTTCTGAATTACAATCCCGATGACAAGTTTGTTATCGACTGGTACATACTTGCAAACTACAAAATAGATTATCATTTTTAGATGTAAAAAATGTAAATTACAACATAATATGTTTTAACATTATTAAAATTGTAGTCTTGTGAAAACAGATTATATATTTTTAATCATTTTCAAGTATGGTGAGGCGACCGCGAGTTGCCTGTCAGAACTGTATTTTCTTAATTGACGGATAATAAAACACTATTTAAAAAAGTTCCAACCTATGTGGGAAGCGGGTTAGGCAAATAATTCAGCGGCTCTCCGACTATTTTTTTTTATGCGGAAACGTGCTTTTCTCTGTAAAACTTTGGTTTGACTGACGACAGTCATGAGTAAACCCTGTATCAGTCACTCGCGCAAACGTAAATCTTGACTGATGGTTTCGAGTGGCGTTTCCATGACCGTCTAATGGGAACCTAAGAAAGTAGATTTTGATTCATTACAGTTCTGATTTTTGCAACATTAACAAGTAAGGGCGGCTTGCACCAAAATGCTTAAATGCATTTAGTCCCTTAAACATGTTTAGCAAATGTTAAAAGCTGTCACTTTAAACGTATTTAGTGACTTACAATGATTTAAGCATTTTGGTGCAAGCCGCCCTAAGAATTGCAAACAAAGAAACAGTGAAGTATGAAGTTCACTTTTATTCTCGAGAGTCACTGCATTTTATATTAAGTATTAGCAAAGTGTTAAAAATTGGCATTATTTCTTTGAGATCTTTATACTATGTGATCATAATCAGCTTCAAACCGTGTCAGGCTATGGCGACTTTTTACTAACAATAATGGTGATTCGGCTGCAATCAGCATAAGGTGGCGTTATTTTCTTAAATGATTTGAAATAAGAGCACTTACAAAATTTTTGTCAAGCTTTGTCTATGGTAACCAAAAATGGTTTCATATACGTCTAAAAAATTCAAAGTTGTTAAGACAGATATGAAACCAGTTTTATTCAGCCTTGGAATGCATGCTTTTTTATATTTTTAATTGTTTATGGGAATTAATGCCAAGTCCTTACCTTCTTTTGTCAAAAGTCCAGACAGATTTGCCTTGCTTCCTGCATATTCATAACATAACTCTCTTCGTGCAAATACTTATATATAAATAATATATACATATAATAAAGCGTAGGAAAGTCAATGTATGTCCGGGGTAAACTTAAAAAGTACTGCACGGATTTACTTCAAATTTTACATGAATATTACTAACAGGTCGGGTCAACATATAGGCTACATATTATCACGCTATCACCTACGGGGGAGGAGCTGTGCGGAGTAAATGAAGTCCGCGCGGACGAAGTCGCAGGCAACAGCTAGTATTTAATAAAAATGTTAAGTTACATATTTTACTTTCGGACATTGTGCAGCAATTGTGTTAACAGCAGGCAGGTAACTTATAAGTGTTTTTTAATTTTATTTACCTCACATACCAGAGTGCTAAGTGTGAGTTTTTCTTTTCGCGTTCGATCGTGAGCGCGTTTCGAGTTTACTAGGAATTTGTATGTGATTTGTACAGCGCCACCTAGTGGTAAACTGGTTTCTCACGTTTACCACTAGGTGGCGCTGTACAAATCACATACAAATTCCTAGTAAACTCCAAACGCGCTCACGATCGAATGCGAAAAGAAAAACTCACACTTAGCACTCAGAATGGATATATTCTGTTTGTATTTTTTTTTTCAATTTTTTGGCTTAAAGTAATATCCTAATTAGCTTGCCACTTAGTTTCTACTAACTGTGATCGCGAATTCGTCCGCGTGAAAAAAATCTAAAATAAAAGTAGTCTAAGATATTCCTTATTACCATGGTTTAAAAGAAAAACAGTCCCGACGTTTTACATAATTCCTGTTCCCATGAGATTTCCGAGATAAAAACAATGGGGATCCTGCAGCACCAGGTCAAGGTGACCATGTCATTGCGATATCATTGAAGTAACAAAATAGTTTAACTCGTAGTTATATCAATTAGGCCTCTAAAAGTTGCTTAATTCCTTTCATCAGAGATTTTTTTTTCGCCGTGTTGGTTCCGGCCTCCTTTAAGAATAGGCCCACTGCCGTTCTGCCAGGCAGGTCGTAAAAGGCGACCGATTGGCTATCGAGTCACTACCATCGTGACTACTAGGTGGTAGAGTTCTGCATTGTCTCGCCCGGGTCTGATACCACCGCCTTACCTATTCCTGCCGCAATAGCGTCAGTGCTAATCGCTGTCGTGTTCCGGTTTGGCGCGTAAGGTAGCCGGTAAACTTATGCATGTGGCACGAATAACGCATAATTAACGCACCATTAACATCTTTGGTGTCTATAGGCGATGGTTGACTCTTTCCATCAGGAGACCCATCTGCTTGTTTGCTATCTTATGATATGAAAAAAAGAGAGATGATAATCTTGAAACGGCTAAACACATTAATTTATGATATCTATACCGGTTGGCTTTAAGATTTGTAAATTAAAGTGGTTTTGATATAAATAATTATATTTGTAGTACAGTACAGTACCCGATTTAATGTTATGAAAATAAGTAATTCGATGTAACCAGGCTGGATCACATTCTTGAAATGTTACTTCTCACATGTTTTTCGAAAACTTACGTTTTTGGGAATAACGCCACTTAGCGCAATGTATAAGAACTAATTAAACACCCTAAACCTAATACTCCGCCGGAACAAGCTGAACTCGAGAATCGACTAACCGATGTCTCGAAATGGGGTCGTCAAAGCCTTGTTACATTTAACCCCAAAAAGACTCAGCTTTATCACCTCGATTCGAGAACACTCTCCTGACAGCCTCAGCCAGTATTGAAATTCAGGGAGTCGACATATCGAACAACGTTCAGTTCCGCGGTCATTTGGAAGGAAAGGCTAAACTAGCCTTTCTTCGTCGTTGCGTTGTCATTCTTATAACATTGTTATTTATTTAAATGACACGCTTGCAAATGCAGCTTTCAAATAGCATACCTAACTGTGTCAAGCAAGAACCATTATTGCTAACAAACAGGTTTCTCTAGTGATACACAGGCATCTGAGACCAAACCTCGGCCTAGGATAGCATATTGATGATGAATAGGATTTTGACTGGTTAAAACTTTTGAACAGGGCTCCGAATGTTAGCGGGACGAAATAGTGGGAGGAGTCGCCGCAGGCAGCGACGCTCGCGTGTGTGTAAATTGTGGAGTGTAAACTGTGATGAGATCATCATGATCGTATTGGTGCCTTTCTTCCAAGCAGTTCTTGAAATGGAAAGGATCGGCAAAACCTGTTATTGTTACATCGTGACTCTTATATGGTAGAGTTCTGTAACGTTTCGCCCAAGTTTGATATCTTTACCTGTCCTGATGCAATCACTTGTCTCTTCCATGTTTCAATTTAGAATGTATTGTAATTTGTAACTGGAAACATTACGTATTTCATTCTATTTATACAATAGTCATGTACCTAACATTATTATCTTTAATGTCTTTGGAGTCAGCGCCATCTCTTACCTTCCGGCCCGAAACTAATTATTTGCTGAAGGATATTGCCTTCAGCTGATAGTATAACGACCGTGTGTATTGACCCTAAATGCTAAATGACACAAGTCAACAGACCAACACAAGCCTGACTTAAGGTATTGCAGTAATTTTAAAGTTACCGACATCTAACGGTGTTGTACGAAATTAAAATTGTTGTTGGGCATTTACATGAATAGCTTTAGTTTCAAAAAACATTCTAGATGGCACTAATAGTATTATTAGTGCTGACAACTGGCAATGGAGAAAATATAGCATATATATATAGCAGTATCATTTTATATTTTCAATTTTCAATTTTTATTATAACCTTTTATATCTTAGTCCTTTAGTACCTGATTATGAGTAAATAATCATGTATGTATCACAAGTTAAAAAAAAATACGAAAGCGGTTTGTTACATCTTGATATACCTAGGTATGAAACTAAAATTAAGGGTAACAAATATTATAATTGTCAGACAACGGTTAATAGACGTTATTAGCAGTTTTATAAAAGTTTTGCTCCGTGAAAGAAGAAAATATAGAAGAGATGAGAGCGCCTCATACACCTAAACATATTTAAGCGAAATACCTACCAGGTATTAACATCGCTCATAGTACGTGCAAACATAGGAAGCGGTTAGAATTTTTAAAACAGTTATTGATTCAAAACCATTTAACAGCAGTAGAGGCAAACCTTCACAAACGCTTTCTATGTGTTTGCGCTGATTTAGATTTAAAAATTACCCGGTCAATGAACCTTGGTGTAAGATACCTACTTATCATGGTGTGAAAAATCTGGTCTCAAATCTGCTGCCGTCACAGCGTTAAAATAAGCTTTGGATTTAAAGTACTACATTCAAATCGGTACATCCTTTTGGGAGCTATGAAAACACTGAGAGTCACGTCAATCTTAAATATACGTATATTAATTTAATACGTACATTAAACATTTGAATCTTTCGTTTGTTACAAGTATTTACTTTGAAACTTTAAAAAAAAACAAAACTAGCTGTTCTTACAATTGTTAGACAACAAAAAAATACTTATCCGTTTATTTTTTTTCATAAGATTACAAACAAGCAAATGGTTTTGCTGTGTAAAGAGATAGCCTTCGCCTATAGCCACCGGAGATTTTAATGGTGCGTTGTTGGTGGTGATGTCACTTGCATAAGTCTACCGGCTAACTTACCTTCCAAACCGAAACACGACAATGACAAGCAGTAGCGGCGTTAGAGTAGGGCGCGGTTGGGCGACGGCCCAGGGGCGCCGGATAAAAAAGGGCGCCTCTTTACAATACTTTATAATTTCCCACGGGCGTCCCTTTATAGCTCGCTCATTGAGCAAGGTCTACTCACTTGTAAGTTTCCCAAAATTTATGCAGTTGAATTTTATTAAAGATCGCAACTTACAAGAACTGCATCCAAATGTATGGATAACATTGCGAATATCATTGAATATACCTGTAACGGTTGTTAGTGGGGAAAGAAGTTTTTCCAAGCTGAAACGAATAAAAACATATCTGAAATCGACAATCTTTCAATCTAGATTAACAAACGTAGCAACTTTGTCAATCGAAAATTAAATTACAGAAAACATAGACTGAATGCCTAATAAAAGAGTTCGCCGATAGAAAAGATAGAAAAGTGAAATTTTATTAGTTTTTTTAAATAAATGTGTTCTTTTATTGGATAGTTATTTCATTGTATCCCTTGCCTTTTTTCATATGTAATTGAATTGCAGTTAGGGGGCGCCAAAGAAATCTCGCCCAGGGCGCTGGTAGTGCTAAAACCGGCACTGATGACAAGCATTGACGCTATTGTGGCAGGAATAGGTAAGGCGGTAATTCCAAAACCCGAGTAAGATGGTGCACTTAGTAGTCGTGATGGTAGTGGCACCTACTTATATAATCTTTCGCCTTTTTCGAACTATCTGGCACAACGGTAGATATTCTATTCTTCAAAAGGGGCACGGACCAACGCGTAGAAAAAAGCCACTGTCTCACTACAATTAGGTAGTCGGAATTACTTCAATTACTTTCGTGTTACAGATTAGAGGTAGGATTGCCTCGCGTACTTTATAATAAATTATTGTACTTTATTTTGAATAAACGTACTTTATACTTTTTGAAGGCAATAGGCAATAAAGTACGTGAAAATATAAAATAATACTTTATTTTATCATTTCACTTAAAATTGACAACTTAAAGGAACAAAACCTTAATCTATTTTTGTTTGCAACAAAAATGATACTGACCACTTTTAAACATCATCTAAAACGTATTTTTTGTATCATTTCACTTTACTTGATTTTTTGTTGTATAAAATAATGATATCGAATCTATATATAAAATCAATTGGCATTCGTTAGTCTCGCTAAAACTCGAGAACGGCTGAACCGATTTGGCTAATTTTGGGTTTGAGTTAATCGTTGAAGTCCAGGGAAGGTTTAAAAGGTGAAAAATATAGAAAAAAAAATAAGAGTAATTAAAAAGGCAGAACAACGTTGGCCGGGTCAGCTAGTAATATATATAAAACTCTCATTTATAGTTTTTTCTTTAAAGTGCATTCAGTGACGGGACGAAACTAATTGGTGAAAAGCATTGTTAGATATTGCTAGAAGCAACAAAAAATATGTATGGAAAACGAATAGCACAGCTAATAAATAATACTTTGTTTTTCAATCTTGTACTTTATTACTTAATCTTAAAAAGAAAATGTACTCTTTTTTTCAATTAAAAGGGTGCAACCCTAAATAGAGGGTAAGGTAGCCGATAAGCTTGAACATTACATATCTGTCATATCTCAGCGGCACTGCGTCTATTGTCACAAAACTTCGTGCAATGACACGATAAATGCAGATGTGACCGACTATTATCGGCTATTTTCGCATACATTCCGGACTGCGTAAGCCTTTAGCGCGCATAAAACTTCGGGACATTAGACGCAAGTGCGGCTCCAACATCATACGAATAGCAGCGATGAGCGAACCTTATATGTATAATATATATACAGTGTGTGTGTATGTTTGCTTATTTGAATGTATTTAGCTTAGGAACCTTCATATTGCCATTGTAATGCTTGCCATGTAAATGTATAACAATATGAGAATTGAAAATTATCAGTAGATAAAAATATCTAAGTACGTAAATAGTACGATAATTTTAGGACTACAGTACAATCTCCGAAAATTCACGGGTCTCCTTTTGTGAAAAGCACTATAAAAATTGCTGTTACCGAATTCTATGTTTAATGGCATAAGACATAAGCCATGAAATCGCTATTGAGAAGTTCTTTTTGACAGCTAGGCATCGCCATTTTCCATTATGGCTGCGAATACCACGACATCTATGTTCAGTTTAGTGTCATTGTGGGCTTCTCGAGCGTTGGTCGTGCGTGTAACCTCATATTGTTTGCAACCTTTGTACAATTTAATGACACGGAAAATTGTAAAAATCGCATATTTGTCTTGTTATTTTACGGTGTAACGGTTTTTTAAAATAAATGCTCGATCAAACATCACGTTTCGATTGTAATATCGGCCTGCTTAGTAGTAAAATAATGAATTTACCACGACCGCCACAGTCTTGTGTTTGAATTGTCGTGAACCTTGTTGTGGAATCGATTTTTAGATGTTATTAATGAAATTACTAAGGTGCTTGTGAGTGATTTTGTTATAGAAAAGAACCTGTTCTACCGGACTTTTGGTTACTTGACTTTTTGGCCGTAGCAGACCGCGGCTGGTTTCAAATCGATAGAGATAATAAAAAATGCATATTTTGCCCATGGTTTCATAAAGGATTGGTTCAATACTGTGCCGGCACGTAATACGAAAATCGCAAACATAAGCTTATTTAAGTTTCGAAGTGAATTATTGTTACCGCAGTGCGATAATGATTTTGATATCGATACAGTGGTGATATTTACAACCTTCAAGTTTGTTGTGATCTGAATCTTCAGCTAATTTGATAAGGTTAGTAAACAAATGTTTTGTTTTTAATAATCTCATCTACTTTGGTAATTACTAACATGCCCGTGTTAAATTTTGAGTTTTTTTTTTTGTATTTTGAAATTGGAACAAGATATCGACTTACCTGTCTGGTTCCATCATAGATAAAAAATAAATATTTTAAATAAAGAGTATTTCTCAAATCATATAAATTAAAACGAACTACGAAGTGGTTTTTCGTAATATTAAAAAGACAACTACACTTTAAAGTAAATTAATCAAGTAACTACGTAAGTAACGTTTTTATATAGATGGACAATTCATGTCACGATATCTGAATAATTAATTTTATTCGACCTGCTTTTATTAAACAATAAACAGTAAAATCGCCTACAACACGTAATTGATGGCTAATGTGCTATTGGACCATATATTTTAGAAATGAACTAAATAAATTTTTTTACATTGTTGATAGGTGAGCACTTGAGCATAATCTCACGTGATGGTAAGCTAAGATGTGGCCTAAGGTGGAAGGCGTTTCCCTAGAAGGTACCTGTTCTCTTGAAGATCCCCAAATTTGTAAAATCATGAAACAATAGGAAGTCACCATATTTTTGTTTCATAATATTATATGAAAAACGATACTGAAACAATCTTAATATTAAATGCCTAAAACATCCTAAAGAAAGCTAGCTTGGATGTATTTTCAAAACAGGTTTCTTATTTTATAATTCTTATTCTTATTTCACTGAATGTTAACATTCATTTCATCCACTTAGTGTTTATAATCATTTATTTCAGTCAGTTATTGTTTATAATTCCAGTTTTTAATACTTTTCTATAGTCTACAGGTTTATTTTAAAATAATGTTATATGCCATTACAGACAGCAAGAAAAATTCTTGATAATGATTGTATTTTTTTTATATCATTAAATAGTAAATAAACAGATGGCTCTCCTGATGCAGAGAGAAACCATTTCCTATAGGCACCAAAGATGTTAATAGTGTGTTGCCGTGTGGTTTAATGGCAATGCCACATGCATATGTCTACCAGCTACCTTTATCTCTAAACTGGAACAGGACAATGATAAGGATTGACTCCATTGCGACAGGAATAGGTAAACGGTGGTACCATGTAGTAATATATAGTAATATAAGGATTCACAATGTTAAAAATAAGTATAGCCAGTTGTCGGCTTTTAACAAACTGCCTGGCATAATTGAAGATAGTCTATTTTTCAAAGTAAGCTCAGATCTGCACAGGGGACGCATGCCCTGTCTTAGCAGTTTCTGTTTTAAAAATTGCAAATAAATTAGTTTTAGTTACCAATAATGATTGATTTAAATTTAATGTATATTTACGCCCATATCCCTAACATGTAAGCAGAGGTACAACAAGTGAACCCAAGATTAGCCGAAGATTCTTAGTCCCACAATGCAATAGATGGCAAGCCTATCGCCAAGAGAGCACTTTTTCCAGACAAAGTTGTTTTGTCAGAAAACTTAAAAAACACATTTTTGAATTGTCCGATTTAATTTATATTTAACAATAGCAAAGATCATTTGAAGAGTATTTAAATGGTTTGTTATTTATGCTTTATTAACATCTTAATCCCTTTAAATTTTTATAAAATCATCAACAACAATCCTTCCTTGGCACTTAAAGATCTTTTGCGTACTTTTATCACTATTTCTTCTTTACACAAAGTCTCTGGTTTTGAAGACTTTCAACACCATTCCCTGATTACGTCCGACTCATTTGACTATGGAACATGGGGTTTTGCTATCCAAATTACTTGTATATAATATATCTGTCTGTTTGTTAACATCTAATATGTTAATAAACATGTTTGCCAACATGTTTACATAAATCTTATTACATTTTTTTATATCATAGAAGAGCAAACAAGGAGATGGATGGCTCTACGGATGTACCTAAAGAGACAACCATCTCCTGTAGACACTAAAGGTGTAATTGGTGTGTTGGTATCCTTGTGTTGGGGTCTTGATGCCACATGCATAAATTTACCAGCTACCTTTCTCTCCAAACCAAGACACAATAGTGACGAGCACCAATGATATTGTTACAGGAATAGGTAAAACAGTGGTGTCAGACCCGGGCGAGACAATGCAAAACTCCCACCTATACTTTGTTGATTTTTTATTGGTTTTTTGACAGTTTGAAATTCTATACAAATAAGGTGAAAAATGTTATAGCATTTATTTCTATTGATTATTTGGAATCATTCTATTTAATGTCCATAAAGTACAATATCAACTGTAGCACAAAGTATAGTAAATATTTATTAATTTTCTTAAACCTCATGTTCTACCTTTCACATATTTTTTGCAACTTTACTCACCTAAATCAGCATGTGACTGCATAGGAGTATACATAATATATAGATTATAGAACTCCAAAAGGGTCCACAATCAAATTTTTAAACATCATATATGTATTAATAATTTTGAAATGCCACCTTTTCTGTGGAAAACAAGCAGACTGACGGACGGACAGCAGAGTCTTAGTTATAGAGTCCCGTTTTACCCTTTGGGTATAGATCCCCTAAATTGAGTAATTTATTTATTTATTTTTATGCACTATTATTGTACACAGGTTAAACTTAATGCGTTAAAGGCATTCCCTGCCAGTAAACCAGTAAGTGGAACAGAAAAAACTTATTGTAATGTAAAAATATAATGTAATATTAAATTTGTATAATGTATAATGTAAAAAATTTGTATAATGTAATATTAAAGCCAAGCACACTGTTGGAAAAAAGCGCTCCACATGGGTCTCGACCAGCGGTTTACAACAGTGTAAACACTTGTTTGCAACAAATATTCATCTGAACTCCACAAACCTCCCACCAAGGTCACCGGTGTTGAAAGCTTGTGACCAACAGTATGGCTCGGCTATTATTGTTAAACATTTTTAAGTTTAACAAAGCATACAACAAAATATGCTAAATAAATCTCTTCACACTAATCATGTCTCAAGTTGAGCAGCTTGTCCTGAAATTTTCAATTTCACTTAAAACTTGTCATATACTAATTTTAGTAAAATTAAATAAATTAATACTCAACTGCCAGATTTCATAATGGTTTTGTTCAGCATCATGTTATAATATTATATAGCAAATAAGCTGATGGCTAACCAGAAGGTTAAGAGATAATCTTTGTGTATATATATACACAAAAGATGACGACGCCAAGTTTACCTCCCACTTCAAGCCAAAACGAGAATTTAACATCTAACATATTGTTCTGGACCTTCTTTGATTTACAGACCATCTGACATTCTGACAATTGGCTGCACGTACCACCACATTTGTGACTACTAGGTAGAGTTTCAAAACATCTTACCCAGGTACCACCGGCTCTCCTACACCTGCCGCATAAGTGTCAATGCTTATCATTGTTTCGGTTCGGAATGGCATTAATACCTCGCCATGGAAAACAAAGCACCATTAACACCATGCCATTTGCTATCTTATAATATAAAAAAACAATTACAACATATATATATATATATATATATCTAATTTTTTAACATTTGGAAAATTTCAGTCCAGAATATATTGCTACAAATATATTTTAACAAATTTTACAATTCAATAAATTTATTATTTCATTGATAATTAAATCTATTTGTTCAGGCATACTTTCTCAAACAACCCCCTATTTCTGTTGTAATAGCGTCAGTGCTTGTCACTGTCATTTTCCGGTTTGGAAGGCAAGGTAGCCGGTAAAGTTATGCATGTGGCATTAAAATCCGCCACAAAGACAGCAACACACCATTAATATATTTAGTGTCTATTGGCGATGGTTGTCTCTTTCCATCAGGAGAGTTTGCTATCTTGTAAAGAGAAACAATACAGAACTGAGTTTATGATGATGGCATTATTTCTTAACTTTATGAATTTTCACTCATTATTATATAAGTGAGGCTCTTAAATATTAATATGTTTAATGTTTTATAACTACCGTTTGGTATCAAACATCATATCTTTGTTCATCTACCATTCATGATGTCCAAACCCAAACAATTCCTGGTAAATCCTTCTATATATGTATGTATTTGCAGATATATTTTCCTTAAGGTCTAACAATATATGTATTTTAGTACTGATCCACTGCTAGGCAAACTTAAAAAAAATTTAAGTTTGTCTAGCAGAAGAAATTTTTAAGTAAAAAAGTTGATACAATTGAGATTAAACTAATGACTGCCTTGCCTAAGAACTGACAACCCTTTTCCATCTGAGCTGAGATATGTTGATGATTCAATATTGTTAAATTCGCCTTTGTATTATAGTCAATTTCGTTGAATATACTTACTGCTAATAATACTCATTTCATTATAATTAATATACTAGTTAATAACTTCATTGTTGTAGGTATATCTTCTCGGAACCAAGTTCTGAGAGTGCTTTTATAATTGGAAGACGTTACTGTCCGTCACAAATTGATAGTTGACATTATATTATTGCTATTATTTTCTTTAAATATATATTTAAAGAAAATAATAATAATACGATATCATTTCTTTCGTATGTATATAAAAGATAAAGGAAATAATCATATAGCCAGCCGTATAAAATATCTTAATTTTTATAACTTTTTACAACTATGTTTGGCCTGTGGGTGGCAATGTTTATGGGTCTGAGTAATATGTATATTTTCTCAGAAACAAAGTATTTATTATATTTTGCATGAAAAAATACTCTTTAGTTAATCTATCAATACATAGGTGTAATAAATTCGTAGGAAAGTCAAAACTGTACATTGAGTATTTTTTTAAAAGAATACTTTGGGCGTGATCTACAATCGATATCGAAGCCAAAAATATAGTTTTTAGAATTTTTGTCTGTTTGTCTGTATGTATGTCCAGGGTAAATTCAAAAAGTGCTGCATCGATTAACTTTAAATTTTGCATAAATAATTACTAACAGGTCGGATCAACATATAGGCTACATATTATCACGCTTTCACCTACGGAGGAGGAGCTGTGCAGAGTAAACGAAGTCCGCGCGGACGATGTCGCGGGCAACAGCTAGTTCAAATAGTAAATTGATCCAATTCACAGTAAAGAATTGTTTAATACTTCACCAAATTTCATTTATTTAATTACTCTTTAATGCACAAAATATACAATAGGCAAAGGTAACATCTAGACATTTTATACCAGTTAACCTTATAATTGTGGCAAACTTATAACGGGCAATGCACAAGAAAAAGTATTAAGGAATTGTGTCATTCTATGAGTTAAGCCAAAAAATGTCTTCCATTGCCAATGCCAAAAAAAGACAGGATGTCTTGCACAACTCTTAATATAATTAAACGAATTTCCATATTATGTAGTTAGGTATATCATAATTAGTGAAACCATGAAGAATTAATTTATTGACAATAATTAAAAAACCGGCCAAGTGCGATCGGACTCGCGCACGATGGGTTCCGTACCATCATTGCAAAAATACGAAAAAACACGTTTATTGTATCGGGGCCCCTTTAATATATTTTTTTTTTAATTTTTAGTATTTGTTGTTATAGCGATAACGGAGATACATAATTTGTGAAAATTTCAGCTTTCTAGCTATTATGGTTTATAGGATACAGCCTGGTGACAGACAGCGGAGGCTTAGTAATAGGGTTCCATTTAGGTACGGAACCTTTTAGGTACGGTACCCTAAAAAATAAATATGAAGATTACAAATTTGGATGTTTTATATTTTTTCTTTCGAAATGAACTCAGCTGGTCCAAATAACCGTTTCTACGAATGTTTTTGGGCGAATAAAGCGCGCTGAGCTAAACACGCCCTAAGAGTGAGACGGTACCTCGGCTTACGGCAACTTGAAGGTAGGAGTAAGTGGCATCAGGATTTCGATTCGTAAATAACTCTTGACCAATCTCGAGACATTGTAAGCGGGCCGAAACTAAAAAGGCTATACTATACTTTCGAAAAAAGTCCGTAAAACAGTTGACCTAGCAGGCCATCCCTGAAACATCCCGCTAAATAAAAAAACATAAAAACAAAAATGAAAAAACTTCAGCATAGATTTTTGAGTTCGAAGAGTTCAAAAAAAAAAAGTAAAACGGTTGACCCGGCAGCTCATTCCTGAAACTTCCCGCTAGATCTTTATCTATATCTTATCATATCACAGATTTTTTCAGAGTTCAAAAATCTTAAATTTGTTACAAATATTCGTTAGTACATAGAAGTCGTAAATGACAGTAATTTCAAAATTTTTGAAATGCTATATATTTTAAAAACGATGATTGATTTTTGTCTTTCGAATGGCATTTAACGCAATTTTTGACCTATAAAATATTTTCATAGCTACATAATCTACAAACTCAGAAATGTCGAAGCAATATAATTTTTTTTTTTTAATTTTCGATATTACTAAATCCCAGATAAATCGACCAATTTTGATGCAATTTGCTTATTTGACACAATTTGCTTTCTATAAATTGTGTCAAAATTAGACTTTTAAGTCAATCGGTATATTAGTCTGAAAGTCATTTTAAAAATGCTAAGTTTGCTGTAAACAACAAAATATTAATTTTTGAACAGCCGTAACTTTTGAAAAGTTGATTTAATTTTGATTTTTGAAACTGTATTTGAAAAAATTTCGAATTTATGTCGAAAAAACACTTTTCCAAATTTTTTCGTCAACAATAACTTCCGAACGGATTAACCGATCATGATAAAATTTATGAATTAGACGCAGTTTTTTAAAAAAAGAGCTGATAAAATTTTACACTCAATCGATACATTAATCTTGAAGTTATATTAAAAAAATAGGTTTCGTCAATTTTTTTTGCGATTTTTTCAAAATTTCTCAAAATATTCTAGTCCGAATTGGTTAAAATTGTTGGGAAGTCTAAGTTGAGCAGAATCTAATGCAATGCCATTAACCGCGTTTCGATCGGTCAAGCCGTTCAAAAGTTATAAAATGTTTACATACACACATACATACAACCACACACTCTCTCTCTCACACACATGCCTACATATAGACACACTGACGTCACCGCGAAAATAGTCAGAAAATGTTCCATACTTAGCGGGAAGATAAAAATCAAAAGTTTGATATAGATGAAGATGCATATGTTCTAAAACATGATGATTTAGATCTTTTTAATTGCTTTCAACGTAATTTTTACCTTTAAGTCGTTTTATTAGCTCCAAAATCGGTAGGTTAAAAAATGTCGAAGAAAAAGTAAAAAAATAGGTAAGTCAGTTGACCCTGCAGGCTATCCTTAAAACTTCCCTCTGAATTGAGGTATTTTAGGCTCAAAGGAACAAAAACCATACCTAAGCATTTTTATTCAAGGTTCAAAATTCTGACTTTTGTTATAAATGACAGCAATTTCATTTTTAAAAAGCTGTATATTTTGAAAACGATGATCGATTTTCATCCTTCAAATGGCATTCAACGAAATTTTTGAGCTCTTAAATGTTTTTGAGCTATATAGGCTAAAATATGTCGAAGTAATATCAAAATTTGTTATCAAAAATTTTCGTTATAATAAATCCTAATAAAACGATTTTCATCCAATTGACGGTATTTGACGCTATTTATAAAGAGAATAGTTAATTAGATTGTTTAAGTGAATCGATGTATAAGCCTAAGAGTTATTTTAAAAATATTAAGTAAGTTGTATGTAATCAGCAAAATTTTATTATTCAAAAGTTATAACTTTTGAAAACTTGATTCGATTTTGATTCTTGAAACTACATTTGACGTAATTGTTTAGAGTACGACAATATCGTAGAAGGTTTAACCTTCAAACAAGTTTTGGTCAAAAAGTCTCTTATTTTATATATATAAAACACTTTTTCCTAAATTTTTGTCAACGATAACTCCCAAACGGATAAACCGGTTTTGATATAATTTACAATATTTGACGCAGATTTTTAGAAAGAAATGCTGGTTAGACTTTTAAATCAAGCAGTGTATTAGCCGGAAAGTTATTTTAAAAATATTAAGAAGTTTTCTGTAAACAACAAAATATTAATATTAAAAAAGTTGTAACTTTTGAAAACTCGATTCCATTTCGTTTCTTGAAACTAAATTTGACGTAGTTTTTTTAAGCACTTAACTATTGTGGAAGGTCAAAAACAATTAGTTAGACAAATTACCAAGTTATGTCAAAAAACAATTTTCTAAAGTTTTTCGTCAACGATAGCTCTTGAGCGGAAAAACCGATTTTGATGCAGTTAATGCATTGAACGCAGTTTTTGTAGGAATAGAGCTGATTAGATTCTGTACCTAATCTATACATTTATGTACTTAGATTATACAAAGTTATTTATTTATGTATGTTATTTATGTATAAAGTTATGAGATGTTTACATATACACATACACATATATACAGGCATGCTGACCTCATTGTGAAAATAGTCGGAAAAGATTTCTAGGACCTCAAAACGTGGAGATCTGGTGAAACTCGATTTTCAAAAAACGGGGCAAAATCAGTAACTTCCTTATCTATATACCTACGTAGCAGAAAGTTAAAAATAAAAATCCATGCCTAAATTGAAACAATGTAACTCAATGTATCAAAATTTTCCTGTTACGTCACTAATTCACGTGCGTTGCGAAACCCATTAACGATATCCTGACGAATTGACGTGATTTTTTAAGTGGAGATAGTTGAAGGGATGGAGTGACATAGGTTACATTTTTCTCTTACTTTACGCGAGCGAAGCCGCGGACAATATAATAGCTAGTAGTAAATAGTAAACTAAATTTTAAGCAAATTCGTAAAAGTCACGACGTGCTTTATATATATATATATATATATATATATATATATATATATATATATATATATATATATCAGGGATAGGGAGTAAGAGTTTTACTCGTTTTAAGCTATACTCCTCGAGCGAGCAGTTCTGAACGCACAGATACTATACTCATTCATGAGATATTTGTCCGTCTAACTAGCGTGCTCCTACTCCGAGTAAGAGCGAACAGCAGTCTTGTTAAGATACTCTATTTAGGATACTCGTTTGGGGCGCTCAGTCAACGAGTCGAGTGGTAGTGAAAATTCGTCAGCCGCTCCCAAAACGAGTGATAGGGACTAAGACTCTGAGCCAAATACTCCTCCCACCCTTACTCTTTTCACGATTCATTCCACATAAATTTCGACTGTTAAGTGTTGAATATTAGCGCCCTCTGAAGAAGGTAAATAAAAATGTAAGTGATAAGTTTTCTAGTGTAGGCGGTACAGTAAGGAAATTTTTTTTTTCAAATGCCTATTACTTTTTCAAAATTTGACATATTAAAACGTTTTTTTTTCAATTTTTTTTTAATGTACTTTCCAAAAAAAAATACGAAAATTTTTTTTGAACATTTTTTTCCACAACTAATTTGAAAAATAAAGAAAGTAAAAAAAAATTGTTTTTCGGTCCATTTTTTAACAATGGACAGGCGTTTAGAACAACACATTTGATGAATTTTCGCCTTTTCAAAATTTTCTACTTTTTGATTCGTTAAATTGATTTCTTCATGGTTTCGAGAAATGACCGAAGAACTTTTTTTTTGGTTTTCAATCTAGTTATTGAAAGAAAAAATACAAATAAAATGTTTGAAGATTTTTTTTTAATTTTTCGAAAAAACAGTTTATTTTTTCGATGATTACTACCTCCAATTTTTGTTTTTATGTATTTTCTTCATATTTCGAAATTTTCTTTGAACAAAAAAATTTTCAAAACGGTGTTATGAGAAAAAAAGTTTAAAAAAAAATTTTTTTTCAATCGGAAAAAAATATATCAAAAGAACACCACTCCGAAAAAATTTGAGAATTTGCAGAAAATACTAAAGTTTCATATGTTGAAAAATAAAAATTCAAAAATGGTTACAAAAAAAACAACGAAAAATCAAAGCAATCATCATTAAAATCATCATAGATGAATATTACAATATAATAAAAATTATAAAATAAAAATATTTCAAATGGTGGGAGGAGTATCTTGGCTATCCTCGGAGAGTGAATCGCTCCTTTTACGAGTAAGTTCTAAACGAGTCTTCTGACAATACTCTTCAGTCAGTTACTCGGAGTAGGAGAAATATACTAAAGAGCAAGTCTATTTCGCTCCGACTCGGAGTTAGATCTATGTATACTACTACTATAGAGTATTTGGAAATCTATACTCTCGTGCACGATACTCTTTTGACGAGTAACTCTCAATAAGAGCGGTCAGTTTTCGAAAATGAGCGGCTCTTAAGGAGTACTCCCTATCCCTGATATATATATATATATATATATATATATATATATATATATATATATATATATATATATATATATATATATATATATATATATATATATATATATATATTAGTGATGCGTGCTCCCTTTGAATAATAGGTCGTGATTAGCAACGTCTCGCCCGGATTTTGGTACCACCGCCTTACCTATTCCTGCCGCAATAGCGTCAATGCTTGTCATTGTGTACCATTTTGGAGGTGACAATCATTAATTTGTCGCTATTACGGCAGGAATTGTTAAGGCGGTAGTGTAAAAACCGGGCGAGACGTTACAGAACTACCCCTAGTATCACAATGGTAATGATACATATAGGCAAGCATTCGCCTGTTACGAACAGCCTAGCAGAATGGCAAATGGTGGCAAACTTTTAAAGCGCTCCCAAATCACGGGAAAGGTATATTTCCCAGCAGGCTTAGGATAAGCAGCACGATAAAATTTTATCGGCCCGTTTTCTCGATATTCATGTCACTTCCTCTGTTTGCTAACGCATTTGACACTTGATTCGACATGATACTTCAAAAGAAGAGAAAATGATCATTATTACTCGACGCTAGTTATTTTTTCTACCGATCGAACGACTTGTTTGCTTTTATTAAACAAAAAAAAAAACAGTCGAGTAAACGTCACTAACTCGATCGAGACGTATCTCGCGGTGTTTATCCTAAGCCTGCAGGTCTCAGTTAATGTTAACTAGCTGTTGCCAGCGACTTCGTCCGCGCGGACTTCGTTTACTCCGCACAGCGCCTGGCCGCTAGGTGATAGCGTGATAATATGTAGCCTGTATGTTGACCCGACTTGTTAGTAATATTCATGCAAAATTTGAAGTAAATCCATGCAGTACTTTTTGAGTTTACCCCGGACATACATACAGACAAACAGATAAACAGACAAACAGACAAAAATTCTAAAAACTATATTTTTGGCTTCGATGTCGATTGTAGATCACGTCTCAAGTATTCTTCTAAAAAAATATTCAATGTACAGTTTTGACTTTCCTACGATTTTATTATATGTATAGATTTGAACGGTATTACATCATCACATAGGTGATTGCGAACACGTCATGTTTACTTTTAATGTTGCTTGTGAGTAGTAATTTCAAGCAACTGTTTCGTGACTCAGGTGATAAGATAAGAAAATCCTATTCATTCGCTAATAAATTAAAGCCGAAATTTGTTTTTTAATTGAACTTACTAATATCTAAATAAGGTGACGTATCCAAATTTTTATTGGTGTTGGTCCGGGATCCTTAGAAAAATAGACCAACTACTGTTCTGCCAGGAAGGGCGTAAAAATCGACTGATCGGCTATAAGTGTCACTACCCTCATGTTTACTAGGTGGTAAGCTTACCTATTTCTGCCGCATTAGCGTCAGCGCTTATCATTGTCGTGTTCCGGTTTGGTGAATAAGGGAAACGGAAAACTTATGCATGTGGCATTGCCATCCCGCCACACGCTCCATTAATATCTTTGGTGTCTATAGACGGTGGTTGTCTGTTTCCATTAGGAGAAACATGACGTGCTTTTTATCCTGTAATATATGAAAAGGGGCCATTCATAAATTACGTCACACGTTAAGGGGGAAGGAGGGGGTCGAAGAAGTGTGTCATTGTGTGACAAGGGTTTTTTTTATAATAAGATAACAAACAAGCAGTTGGGTCTTCTGATGGTAAGAGTAAACCATCGCCTATAGACACCAAAGATGTTAATGGTGCGTTGCTATCTTGTGGCGAGGTCTAATGCCACATGCATAAGTTTACCGGCTACCTTACCCTTCAAACCGCTACAGGACAGTGACAAGCACTGACGCTATTGCGGCAAGAATAGGTAAGGCGGTACCAGACCCGAGCGAAACAATGCAGAACTCTACCACCTAGGGGTAGGTAGGAGTCGCAAATTTTGTGACATCGCATTTTTTTAAAATATAATACCTGTATAGATAAACAATGCCATCTATAAATTACGTCACACGTTAAGGGGTCGGGAGGGGGTCGAAGAAGTGTGACATTGTGTGACAAGGGGTAGGCAGGCGTCGCAAATTTTGTGTCATTAATTTTTTTTATATATAATACCTGTATAGATAAACAATAATCGAGGGAGATCATTTTTCTAATGTAAAATTGTAAAATATGTGACATCACACTGGGTAAGAGGGGTCTCACAAATGTGACCAGCTGTGATAAGGACGGGGAGGGGTCAAAAAATCATGAAATTCGTGTGACCTAATTTATATAGGTATAAAATAAATCGAAAGTATAAAATAAATCCCATTATGTAGTTCTTTTTTCTCATGTCGCACATGCTAACACAGCTGATATTGTAACAAAACTGTTACTGTAGATTTTGAAAGTATGAGATAAATAAGCCTTATTTCGTGGTTCTCGCAAACTGTCGGCACATCAAATAATCTCCGCTGACGCCTTTTATCTCGCCGCATCGGAAATAACTCGTTCACGGTGACTTAGGGCGTGTGTACACAAAGTATTTTTATCATATAAAGGCTTAAAAACGTCAAAGTTAATTTACTGCCATAATTGTAACTTTTTTTCCTACTTTCTACCAATCATCGTCATATATAATATATTATTTCTAAAAGACGTTTTTTCCTGGAGTGGCTCGATCTCTTTAACAACTTCACAAAAAATAAAATAAAAAAAACATCCAGTTAAAGCTCATGTTTACTACTTTGGGTGAAAAATATCGAAAAAAAATGTTTATAACAACCGACCGAAGTGTCATCTGTGGGTAATACATCAAACATCTTAATAGAGTTTTATACTAGATGGCACAGGTCAGCTAGTTATTCTATGTATATGTATATATATATATATATATATATATATATATATATATATATATATATATATATATATATATATATATATATATATATTACGTCTGCTTGTTTAATCTACATACATATAAATAAAAACGTAGGAAAGTCAAAACTGTACATTGAATATTTTTTAAAAGAATACTTTGGGCGTGATCTGCTATCGATATCGAAGCCAAAAATATAGTTTTTAGATTTTTTGTCTGTTTGTCTGTATGTATGTCCGGGGTAAACTCAAAAAGTACGGCATGGATTTACTTCAAATTTTGTATGAATATTACTAACAGGTCGGGTCAACATATAGGCTACATATTATCACGCTATCACATACGGGGAGATGCTGTGCAGAGTAAACGAAGTCCGCGCGGACGAAGTCACTGGCAACAGCTAGTAAGCTATAAAAACTCTTGTATGAGATCCATGATGGTGCTGATAGAAAAAGAGCATTAATTTGAAACATACATCACGATATGCGATCTACGGACGTGAAGATGACTTGTAATATTTTTTAGTTACGCTCTAGACGCTATAGTTTTTCTGACTACCATTTCTATACACAGCGCTTCTTACTTAACACAAATGCCGAACCCCAATTTTCGACACGACAGGATTTGATCTCAAAGCAAAGAATAATTTCGCCGCATTGAACTAGTCGACAGTAGCTGGTGAGAGCGTGTCGACCATGGGAAAAGTCTCAGGTTCTAATCCTGTCGTGTCGAAATATTTCTTTGTTAAGTTCTCATAGGTAGTAGATTAGGTGATTTCGTGATGACTCAATCATTTGGGATATGAGAGTTTGCGTTTATTACTCGATCACGCAACAACGGCTGAACTGAATTCGATGAAATTTGGCATACAGATAGATAAAGACCAGGAATAGGAAAAATTTGTATCCCAAAAAAGTCTGTTGTTTCCGTAGGACTCACCAAAAACTTTTGTAATGTAGCAGGCTGCTCTCATGATAGTAAAAAGTAACCATCGCCTATAGACACTAAATATTTTACTGGTGCGTTACTATTCATATGTGTTAATGCTACATGCATAAGCGCCCTACAAACCGGAACACGACCGTGACAAACACCGACGCTATTGCGGCAGGATGATACCAGATCCGGGCAAAGCCTTACAGAACTCTACCACGTAGATAATTATCTTATAACACACTAGCTGTTGCTCGCAACTTCGTCCGCGCGGACTTCGTTTACTCCGCACAGCTTCTCCCGTAGGTGATAGCGTGATAATATGTAGCCTATATGTTGACCCGACCTATTAGTAATATTCATGCAAAATTTGAAGTAAATTCATGCCGTACTTTTCGAGTCTACCCCGGACATACATACAGACAAACAGACATATAGACAAACAGACAAAAATTCTAAAAATTATATTTTTTGGCTTCTATGTCTATTGTAGATCACGCCCCAAGTATTCTTTTAAAACAATATTCAATGTACAGTTTTGACTTTCCTACGATTTCATTATGTGTATAGATAACACAGTTTATAACTAGTAGTTACGGGGGGTAAAGGTTTTTGCACTGCACCTAAAACGCATAGAATATAAGTGAAATAAGTTTGATCACTGTAATGATCACGGATTAAATGAATACGCCTTTCAAGACAATTTCTTAGTTTGTCAGTGTAGCTTGTAATTACGTACATAATTACAGAGTTATACTACTTACTAATGAAATTTTAAATTTTTTTCTAGGGTAGTTTTTAAACCGTGTCATCTCATTCGGTAGGTACGATAAAACAGTACAAAATGATTTATTTCTATATTTTTACAATATAAATAAATAAATATAAATATTCACGGGATAAATTACACTGACTGATGTAACCCCAAAGTAAGCAAATTATTTGCTTGTGCTATGGGTGTTAGTCAACGATAAATAACTAATACATACACATATAGATACATATATAAATACTGGAATATATTTTAATATACACCCAAACCCGGAAATACAAACATTTATGCTCATCACACAATTGCCCGTCGGGGATCTAACCACTCGACCAACTGGGCGGTATATATATATATATATATATATATATATATATATATATATATATATATATATATATATATATATATATATATATATATATATATATATATATATATATATATATAGTGAATGACGCAAATATATGGACTTCGCGTATTTGAAAGAAGTGAGTAGGTTTGTGTTTGTCACAAAACATTGCACCTCTGCCTTCCCCTGCGGAGATACAAAGTTGACGGTATTTTTATACAATATAGTATAACCTAGAAATCTATGAAATTTTTGACAGTAATAGGAGCGTTTGCTCATATGTGTTTACTTACCAATGGCGTGTCTATTAGTATTCATGTGGTCTATGGTTAATGATTAGCAGATTTTTTCCCAGTGTTGCTCCCGGGCTCCTTTGAAGAATGGCCCAATTGCCGTTCTACTAGGCAGGTATTAAAAGTGATCACTGATTGGCTATGCGAGTCACTGCCATCGTGGCTACTAGGTGGTTGAGTTCTGCATTGTCTCGCCCAGGTTCTGGTACTACCACCTTAATTGTTCCTGCCGCAATAGCTTCAGTGCTCGTCGCTCTCTTGTTTCGGTTTGGAGGGTAAGGTAGCCAGTAAACTTATGCATGTGGCATGAGACCTCGCCACAAGATAACAACGCACCATTACCATGTTTGGTGTCTATAGGTGATGGTAGACTCTCTCCATCAGAAGACCCATCTGCTTGTTTGATGTCTTAAAAATTAAACAGTACTTAAGTACAATAAAATTACTATTTTTATTATAGTTTTTTAAACGTCTTAAAAACTCTCTTGCTGTAGAGGCTAGACTAGATTGATTGATTAATAACGATACCGAACCAATAGACCATATGGTCTAGTGGTCCGACGTCGGTGTTGACCACATGAGATATCCCGGGTTCAAGTCGGGCAATTCAAAAGTGTGTTTTTTCAGTTTTCTGATAAAAGCAACATTGCCCGGGATTGTATAAGTGCCCGGTTGATGATAGGCTTGCCACTTGTCACTTTGTGGCACTAGATATCTTCGGCTAATCGTCGGTGCACTGGTTTTACCTCTACTTTTTTTATATCATAAGATAGCAAACAAGCAGATGGGTCTCCTGATGGAAAGAGTCAACCATCGCCTATAGACATCAAAGGCGTTAATGGTGCGTTGCTATCTTGTGGCGAGGTCTAATGCCACATGCATAAATATACCGGCTACCTTACCCTCCAAACCGGAACACGACAGTGACAAGCACTGACGCTATTGCGACAGGAATAGGTAAGGCGATGGTACCAGACTCGGGCGAGACAATGCAGAACTCTACCACCAAGTAGCCACGATGGTAGTGACTCGTATAGCCAACTGGTTGCCTTTTACGACCTGCCTGGCAGAACGGCAGTTGGTCTATTCTACAAAGGAGCCCGGAACCAACACGGGGAAAACCTCTTCTACCTACCTCTTCAGGGATACGAGCGTGAAGGTACTTTTAAAAGATATTACCTATGTAAATACTCTTACGTATGCATATGCTTTTTCAATTAAAAATAAGCGGCACCCACGCAAACTAGTTGGCGAATCAATACAGTTAAGATGTGTGCTCATTTTCTCGTGTTAACTGGGCCTCTTCAAGAATAAATCGATTGACCAACTGCCAGCCATCTCGTTTGGTCCGAGCCTAGGTTTAGAAATGATTGCTACTTTTAATTAATTTTCGTTGGATGAAATGAAGCTAAAAAATTACTGATTTCACATGTGAAATTTCACTGTCAATGATTTTTACTCATAAAATTACCTAAACGTGAAATTACAGTAAGCTATTAAAAATGATGTGTGAATTATAACTACTGCCGCTCGCTCCTAGTACATGAAGAATCGGCGCATGAGTACCGAAAACTATTTATTCCACCTCAATTATTTATATATTTTTTATATATATTTTTCATGGGTCAAAAGAACTTACGCAAATTTGAGATTTTTCGAACCCTTAAAAATTTATATCTCTAAAAATATTAACTTTGTCGTAAAAAGTCATGGAACCTTTTTATTTGTATTTTAATATATGTATTTTAATATATATATATATATATATATATATATATATATATATATATATATATATATATATATATATATATATACGTATGTCAATTGCTGTTCGTTAGTCTCGCTAAAACTCGAGAACGGCTGAACCGATTTGACTAAGTTTGGTTTTGAATTAATTGTTCAAGTCCCGGGAAGGTTTAAAAAGTAAGAAAATATAGAAAAAAAGTAGTTAAAAAGGCAGAACAACGTTTGCCCGGTCAGCTAGTAGTAAAGAATATAAAAAAAAATTGTCCGGTTGAAAAATAACAATTCCTTGCAATTGTTTAAACAATTTCGGTTTAAACAATATGGCCCGGGGTTGCCCCGTGGCAACATGCATTTATATCATCAATAGGGAAATTCGAGGAGGATCGGATAAAAAAATTGAGGTGGAATAGTTTTCGGTACTCATGCGCCGATTCTTTCTGTACTATCCTATATGATTTTAAAAATTTCATTGAGTGTGACATTTCACAGACTTAATGGAGGGAGGTAGCAAATGTGCTGTATGCAAATGCATTTCATATGACATTTCACATGCTACTTTTAAAACATTCCATTGTCTAGTCCAAGCCTCCTTTTAAAGAATAGACTAACTGCCGTTCTAACGAAAAAGAATATATATATATATATATATATATATATATATATATATATATATATATATATATATATATATATATATATATATATATATATATATATATATATATATATATTCCTCTTGTTGTTCCTTGCCCGTTTCGAAGAATATGCCATCTGCTTTTCTGCCAGGCAGTTCGTAAAAGGCGAACGATTGGCTGTTATGTATATCGCTTATTTGGTAGAGCATTGGCGTAATTGTTACTTTTACGATTTTACAGGGGAGCGATTTAAAGTGTGATTTTTTTTTGAGACGTTACTGTCTGGATAAGAAAAAACTAAAGCGTATTTTTTTATATTGAGAACAAGGATGAAATAATATATTTTTATGAAATGGTTAATTTAAAAAAAAAGTTGTTAGTTTTGCCATATAGATATAAACAAAACATCGGGTATCTATCTACAATTTCGTCATTGTATCCCAATTATTTGTTAAAAGACGAAGAGTGACGAATATACATTTTCTATTAATTTTGTGACAAAATTAAAGAAAATGTTATTACAGTTATAAAATAGTCCTTTATTTGTATATTTTTATAAAAAAAAACCATAACTTGTTCTTCTTTTTAGGAACTTAAGCTTCTTCATCGGCATAATGTAATTACCACTTAAAGGACTGATTACAAGAGACACACAAAAATTGACTTTTTTTTGTATACCGACACAAGGCATAAAAAATATTAAAATTAAAATAAAAAATATAGGCACAAGGGTTATGTCATAATTACCTTTACGTCAATGTAGTACTTAAATAGAACTGCTTTTCACGAAACTCCTCGCGCAAGTCCACTCCACTCGGCTATATCGCTCTTTCCGCAAAATCTTTACGAATTAGCTTTAATTCAACAACGACACAAGCGCCGTCTATCGATGATTGTAAGACATAAATTTGCGTTTTTGTTTTTTCCCAAAAAAACTATTCTCTTTAAATACTTTGTGTCGTATAACTCAATTTTGGTAAAAACTGCATTTTCGTCATTGTTTCACTAAATGAGCGATGTAATCTTTGTTTAAAAGAATATATCCAGACTTCCAGTGTGTAAATGCTCTTACTCTGTGTTATGAATTTTGACTCGAGATGAAAGCCCGCCCACGCAGCTTGTTGAGGAGTCTCTTTAGATCTGTCGTCTGAGCTTATTAACATAGTGACATTTTCTGAAATAATCAGATAGTTGTAGCAGGGGATGTACCGAATACTCACTAATAATACAGAGGACGACACACATACCATAGGATAGAACAAGCAAATGGGACTCCTGATAGTAAGAAATTAATTAAAGTAAACCAGAAAATCAGCTGTAGGGTTGATAATACTTGTCACCCTATGTTTTTTGCTGAGTGGCTTACAATTTTACCATCATACTGCTATACATAAACATTATTAAATATGATGTTCTTTTCATTTAATTTTCTATACTACATGTATAGAAAATTAATGCATAAACTGTAACTATGTCTTTTAATAATGTAATATGTTTTATTTTCTGTGTTTATTGTTTTTGTTTGCTCTTTTCTCTCTCTTTTCTTTATGCATGTTATTATTATTTACTTTATATGTATAGTACTGTGTGGTAAATTAAACAATTCTTATTATTCCTAATTTCGCCTAAAAACACAAAAATGTTTATTTTGATGTAATCCTTTTTAATACCAAAAACTAATAC